>CP139509.1:181730607-182201174 GCA_021014915.2 Artemisia tridentata subsp. tridentata | reverse complement strand
ACTTTGATTAGATGAACCCTCCACCATACGTGTCTTTTTCCTTGGACCGGCTGGACCTTTCTGTATACATGTACACATAAACATTAGATGCCAATAATCACAACTACTTAATTGTGGCATAATAAATAAAATTTCAACCTTTTCTTTCACAATAGTTGCATTACACGTTAGGCGGTTATGTCCTGGCCCTCCACACCTTCCACAAGTACTCCTTGTAGGCACCTCGCCTTGAGAGGGAATTCTGTTTCTTTTTTTTGGTCTACCTGGTCGCCTGTTGTTTACAATAGGGGGTGATACAACTTGGATGTCGTCTGGAGTGTCCCACATCGTTATGTCTTTTAAAGGATAAATGATGTCTTCGTATGTGCCTTTAAGTGTTGTATTATAAAACCAAGCTTTAGCCAGTTTCTTCACACTAGTTAGCCCTGTAAATCTACCGACAGCACAGACATGTCCACATGGTAAGCCCGAAAGCTGCCATTTTCGACAAGTGCATTCACCCTGTTCCAAATCAACAATATGACGTTTTTTTGTGTCGCGTACTTCATACACTCTGTCCTTGTCAATCCCCATAACCTTCCAGTTTGCACTTTTGGCCATTCTGGCATTGACTTTTGCAGTTGCCCATTCAGAAAGATCATCATCCGGGGCATCTAACCATAAATAATAAAGTATGTTTAGTGTGTAGTATTTCATTATGCTTAAGTAAACGTATTAAAAAGTTAGACCATCTATTACCTGCATGTTTTGCTCGGCGGTGGTAATACCAGCTCTGAAGAAGAGCTCTAAACCATTCCATCAGCGTTGTTATTGGGCAGTGGCGCACAAGCTTTGTTAAAGCATTTATGGATTCGACACTGTTTGAGGTTAAATAATTGTACCTCTGCCCAGGGCAATGTGCCCTTGACCATTTCTCGACCCTGCTTCAACAAGTTTTTTGTGAGACTGCGGTCTTACCGAACAATATCAGACATTAGCTTTGCAAAATCCTCCGTTGTGTATGCTTTGCATGTCTTCCAGTATAAACATTTCAGTGTATCGGTGTGCATCTTTGTATTTAACATCAAATGCCGACAACAATAGCCGTGAAAGGCATTCGGGAATACAGTGTTACATGCAAGGGTGATTCCATGATGTCTGTCAGATATGATTGCCAAATTAGGAACTTCCCCTATGCATTCTTTGAGTTTCGTCAAAAACCAAGTCCATGATTCACCAGTCTCGCCTTGAGCAACACCGGTAGCAATCGTAGAATCTGATTGTTTCGTCCATTCCAACGGCAACCAGATTTGTTCCCTTGTATGTCCCTTTTAGATGTGCGGCATCAATTATGATCAGAGGGCGCATATAGCACAGGAAACTCTTAATCTGTGAAATAC
Organism: Artemisia tridentata subsp. tridentata; assembly: GCA_021014915.2. Classification (NCBI taxonomy): domain Eukaryota; kingdom Viridiplantae; phylum Streptophyta; class Magnoliopsida; order Asterales; family Asteraceae; genus Artemisia; species Artemisia tridentata. The sequence continues at coordinate 182,199,795 of CP139509.1, read as the reverse complement.
AATGTATCAGATACAATGGTACATCAGGTTGAAAACATATAAATAGAAATAAAATAAAAAATAAATAAAATAAAAAAATAATAAAAATAAAAATAAAAATTGGATATTAATTTAGTTTATTGTTAACTGCCAAACGACTATCTAAACTAATAACAATTTATTGTTTGTTGTTTGATATGACAGGTGCGGTATGCACATAAGATGGATGTGTTGCTTTTGTTTAAATGCACATATGGATGTGTTGCTTTTGTTTAAGAAAACTAGGTATCAGAAGTATGTTGCAAAAAGTATTTATTTTGTACCTTTATGGTGTACCTGCATATGCAGTACATGTGTTTCTATGACTGATAAGTTAAGTTTCAGTGATATGCTATTGCATTTCATTAAAACTAGATAATTTATGTTGTATACAGTATGATATGCATAAATCCTACTGGTAATTTTGATTTTTTTTTTTATTAACTTTGAATTTTCTTTCTATATTTATACCGCTAGAATAATGTATGACATGATAACCATAAGCTATTTCTTTTGATAACCTTATGAAAAAAAATATGTTTTGCAACTAAACAAAGAGGATTAGAAACTTAATAATATGCTTACCACATCACCGAAACCGATAAATAGGTTCTTAAAACAGCTTGCATCGTCGGTCTCTATGTGTGTAACTGTGCCCCTGTTTGCCATCTTTAGATTATAACAATATATGGGCAGCTGCGAAAATGAGGCCTTTGGGCAGCCCTGATTTGATTCCAGTGCCAACTGTCTCCCTCTCCAAGCTCGTTTGTATGAAATGTCTATATTCATATCCAAATTCAGATCATGTATAAAGTCCTTTGGCTTATACACTCTTGTCGGATCTCCGAGCTTCGGGGATAATATTCTAGCCAATGTTTTTGCATATGCATTTCGGTGATTTGGATTGAATTGGATTTTTGAACATTTATGATTGTCGTTTAGTGAAGTGATTCTAAATCGGCTAGTTATCCCAAATCGACGACAGTTTATGTGCCAATCACATTCTGGTTGGACACACTTGACAGCGTATCTTGCCGTACACGATTTAGAAACACAAAACTCATACCCTTCTTTTAAACATTTCAAACTTATCTCATACATGCACTCTTCCTTATCTTCAAACATATCATGAACTTTTAAACCACCTTTATTCTTATATGGAAGGGTATAATCAAAAGTGGGTGGTTGGGGTTGGATTGGCATACAGTTAAGATTAGTGAGGTGCAATTGGTGTTCTGGATCTAAATTTACGACAGGGGTATGCAAAGCGTGGTCTACGATTATTGTGTGCTCATGTGACGGCGTCCCCAAAACAAGAGTTTTGAAAACTTCGAGGTCGACGTCATTAAGTAGGGTCCTTTTAGTTGCACCGGTGTTGTAAGATAAACGTATTGCGTTTACATCGTTAACATTCAACTTCTTCCATACATACTTCACAAGATTGCCAAAGTGATGGCATTTGGAAGTAAAACGGCAATCACATTCTCTTCATACCGTATAAACACCTTGAACTTATCTGTTGTGCAAGAATTCTTATATATATTATATATTATATAATAAAATATAAATATATATATATTGGTTTGGTTGTGTGTTGTGTTGTATATGGTGAAGAGTTATATAAGCAAATCTAGTTGCCCAAAGTACAACTGTCTACAAGCATACACAATATTTTGTTGCCCAAAATGAAAAGCCAATAGTAGGTGCCTATATTCAAGTACAAATTAGCTTTCCATTTGTATGAAAAGGCAATGGCAAATATGACACATATATATAGGATTCTCATTGATTATGATTACACCTATCAAGTGGCATTAAAATAAAATAAAGTTGATGTACTTGTGTGTACTGTAGCGCAACCAACATGGCAAAATTAGGCAACGTTTTAAAAAAATGGGCAATTTTTAAAAGATGGGCAACTAAAAAATGGGCAACTTATAAATGGGCAACTTTACAAAATTGGGGATCCTACTGCTCGTGAGCAGACATTCTACTGCTAGTTACAAAGTTCCTGCTGCTAGGATAAAATTTCTACTGCTGAGAGGGTTCTACTGCTCGCTTTGTAAGTGGTGGAATCTACTGCTTGGTTTGTAAGTGCAGGGACTGTTGTGTAATTTCTTATCTGAACGGATTAAAAACCCACAAATCGCTTGAATTAGGGTTTAGAAATCTAATTGGATCTCATAATTAGTTTCACGCGCTCATAAATCACACTAATTCAAACTCTAACACATGGCCAAATGATTGATACATAGCCAAATGATTGATACAAAATATTTCATGCATCCTATCATACACAGATACGAAACATTATTACTTTCAAATTAAACAGTTGTGTCGATTTACTGAAAAAATATAACCGTTACGGGTATTAATTTCATTGAACAGTTGTGTCGATTTACTAGGGGTGTAACTATGGTAATTTCATTGAACAGTTGTGCCCATTTAATTTCATTGAAAAAATATAACCGTTACGGTTATTAATTTCTTGGTTGGTTTGTTGTTGTAAACGGCATCAAAAAAATAAAAATAAATAATAACTAAATAAATAAATAAATACATAAAAATTAAAGGAAACTGAAATGTTAATACACTTATGGGAATCATATCCACACCAGATAGTTGCAACCATAATGCAAATACATCAGTTCCACACAAGATAGAAGTTCCAAATTCTAAATTTAACTAATATAGTGACTCACAAAACTAGGTTGCCCAACAACGATAACTAGTTGCGCAAATTACCCAACCAGGTTGCCCAAAGTACAAAAAATAAAAGGTGTAGTCAGTCGTTCAGAAGAATATATGGTTCTAAAAGTACAAATAATAAATGGTGCTAGTACATACTCAAGGTTGCCTAAAACTACACTAATAATTGGTGATAATTTTTGCACCACTTAACCTATTATGCAAATTTTGGTTTGTTGACTTACTTAAATCAAATATTTCATTCATATTTTTTTTAAAATCTACAACCATATATACATCTAATTATCCAACCTAAATACTAAACATACTAAAAACATAAAAACACCATCATCCTAAACTGCTTCAGTCCATTTCACCCCAACTTGTTAGAACCAGAGCTCTCTTCCCTGCTTCCCATCAATTTCTTCCTTTCCTTGAGTTGTTTAAACAAAATTTCAAGATCGCTAATCCTCTTTTCTAGATTATAAGGGTCTTGAAACCCATCTTGCTGCTCCCCCTGGTTTTGAGGCACCACCACATTTTGCTGCTCCACCACATTTTGCTGCTGATCCTCTTCATTTTGCTGCACCACCTCACTTTGAGCCACCTCCTCCTCCTCTTCATCTTCATCATCCTCTTCGTCTTCTTCCTCCTCCTCCACCTCATTCACTCCCCAAACCTCATCCCAGTAAAAGTCTTGCGCGTGCAGCAGTTCAAAATTTGACCCCTCATCCACGTATCTACCTGCCTATACGACCCATATTCTGCAACGGGTTCATCCCCGAAATGATCAAACACTGCGTCAAATAGCAAATCGTTGTTTAACACCCACTCGTACTCTTCAGCATCATTTTGAAAGTTACCATTATTTGCTACCATTGTTGAAGTTTTCTTTGAATTGAAAGGGATATATGTGTTTGTGTGTGTTCATTGGTATACAATCGATAGGTATAAATAGGCTGGAGAGGTAGATGATGAATGGTTCCCAAGACTTTAGGCGGGAAAAGGGACCAAAGGCGCCCGCCAAAAGTAAACTCTGAATTGAAGTTGTACGAAAAAAGTCTCCAATTTCCTTTTACCAAGTATTGACTTTCCATGTACAATGAGTTGTTGCAACAACTAGTTGTATCTTATGCTTTGTGAATAATAAACTTCCAAACTCAATATTTCCAACTAGTTGTTTGTGATGATTTGGGATCGGGTTCATTATTATTGACCCGAGGGAATAAATGTTTGACCGTGACTCGAAAGGACAAACAATATGTGGTTTAACTATGGACGGTTTCTTGGTTGGTTTGTTGTTGTAAACGGCATGAAAAAAAAAAAATAAATAAAAAAAAATAAATAAATAAATAAATACATAAAAATTAAAGGAAACTGAAATGTTAATACACTTATGGGAATCATATCCATACCAGATAGTTGCAACCATAATGAAAATACATCAGTTCCACACCAGATAGAAGTTCCATACAATTCAAGACTCATAAACGCATAATGCAACAACTAAACTACTTGAAACAGGACAACATGACCCAAAACCAAAATTAAGTATGTCTGCCATAACTTTTTAAACAAAAACAGTGCAACAAAAGTTGATTTAACTAGAAAATCATAGAGTGAGTCACAAAACTAGGTTGCCCAAAAACTATAACTAGTTGCGCAAATATGCTGAAAAGGCAAATCTTGAGAATCGGAAAGAGATCTTTTACTACCCTAATAGGCTAAATACTTTATCTCTTTTTATGGTCCGTCAACCAATGAAGTCATCATTACACCTGCCACTTGCACCCAATAGACTCTTTTCGTTCCCTAGTCCCACGTGAAGCAACAGTAATCTCTCCGCTATATAAACAAGTTCCAACCAAAGCAGAACGTGCGCATTCAACGAGAGTAAGAAGTGAGTATTCCATAACATTGTTTCTTTGTGTCTCTTAATTGTCTCTCACCGGAGTAACCTTGAAATTTTGCCCATCATGAATCATAAACTCGTTATTCTTTCAATGTCCAAACGGCACGTGTTTATGTTTATCTTGTTAATTCATGAGTTGCTCAAGTTTAAACCGGACCAACAAGTGGTATCAGAGCGGGTGGATCATTCTTATGATCTAGATCCGTTCTTAAATGACTACTAATAACTTTTAGCCGTTCTTAAATGACGGCTAATAACATACAACCACCATCCTCTACAAAAACCCTAACATCAAAATCCCCTCCATGTTGTTGTCGAGTATCTCCTCACATTCAACCTTTCTGGTGTGTAGAAATACTCAAACTGCCTATCCACAATCTTTCCCTTCACTCCACCTCAGCACCACCAGTTCTTAAATACTGGTGGAATCTTGTTGGGAACTTAGTTCCATGCAAGCTTAATGAGAGTGGAACATCCATGCAAGCTTAAAGGGTGTAATATGGTTGATCTCAGTAACAACCATATTTGAAGTGAAAAATGGTAGATCATCAGAGGCTATTAATGGGGAACAGAATGGGAAGAGGATACGTTGTTAGGGATACATACAAATCATACATCAGGGATCGCTATAATCCCTGATCTTCAAGGAACATCACCCAACGACGTCAAGCAACAAAGGATGAAAATCCCTGATTTCTCATCCTTGTTGCTGCCCAGCTCGGAAGATCAACCAAGATCAATTAGGGATTTTCATCCTTTGTTGCTTGACGTTGTTAGGCGATGTTCCTTGAAGATCAGGGATTATAGCGATCCCTGATGTATGATTTATCATCCTTGTTGCTGCCCATCTGAGCAACCAAGATCAACCACTGAGGCCAGAGTGTTTGCTGGTTCACAAAGCACTGAAACAGATTCAAAATGAAAAGGTTGCAGAACTGAAGATAACAGATTCAAGCTCTAGTCTCTATTTGTACTTCATCAGCATCAATAGAATTAGGTATGATAAATATTGTAATTCTTTGATGTAATAATCAGTATGTAAAAAGAAGCCAAATAAACTGAGCAGTACTAGAAACTCATAGAGTGACTCACAAAACTAGGTTGCCCAAAAACTATAACTAGTTGCGCAAATATGCTGCCTTTAGTGATATGAATGGGTAGTAAAATTAGAATATGTGAACCATACATGCACCATGATATTTGCATTTGTATTATAGAATGACATTCACAAATATTGTCTAGTACACTTACACATGTTCAAAAGGTAACACAAATTTTTTCCCATTTGTGAACAGGTTTGACAAGTTTTCAGTATGGGTAGTCAGTTGTTCAGTAGAATATATGGTTCTCAAAGTAGAAACAATAAATAAAGTACATGACACATATATATAGGAGTCTCATTGATTATGATTACACCTATCAAGTTGCATTAAAATAAAATATAGTAGATGTACTTGTGTGTACTGTAGCGCAACCTACGTGGCAAAATTAGGCAATGTTTTAAAAAATAGGCAATTTTTAAAAGATGGGCAACTTAAAAAATGGAAACTTAAAAATGGGCAACTTTATAAAATTGGGCAAATTTCTACTGCTAGTTAAAGGCAGTTGAGCAGACTTTCTACTGCTGAGGGTTCTACTGCTCGCTTTGTAACTTCTGGGGTTCTACTGCTATTGGTGGTGCCCTTTTACCATTGTATACTGCTCGCTTTGTAACTAGTTGTTTGTGATGTTTGGGAGGGTTTGGGATCGGGTTCATTATTATTGACCCGAGGAATAAATGTTTGACCGTGACTAGAAAGGACAAACAATATGTGGTTTAACTATGGACGGTTTCTTGGTTGGTTTGTTGTTGTAAACGGCATTAAAAAATAAAAATAAACAATAACTAAATAAATAAATAAATACATAAAAATTAAAGGAAACTGAAATGTTAATACACTTATGGGAATCATATCCACACCAGATAGTTGCAACCATAATGCAAATACATCAGTTCCACACCAGATAGAAGTTCCATACAATTCAAGACTCATAAACGCATAATGCAACAACTAAACTACTTGAAACAGGACAATATGACCCACAACCAAAATTAAGTATGTCTGCCATAACTTTTTAAACACAAACAGTGCAACAAAAGTTGATTTAACTAGAAACTCATAGAGTGACTCACAAAACTAGGTTGCCCAAAAACTATAACTAGTTGCGCAAATATGCTGCCTTTAGTGATATGAATGGGTAGTAAAATTAGAATATGTGAAAATAAACAACCAGTTGTCCACTCTTAAATAGCATAAACCACACACATGGTGAGTCACATGCAAACGTACACATTATGTATCCTATTTGTAGATAAACCCTGTCCACAAATTCTGTCAAAGGACAAATAGTGGTATAAGGTTTGGTTTATTTTATATTCTCATAAAGTTGTTAGTTTATCAGTAATGTGTTAAACCATACATGCACCATGATATTTGCATTTGTATTATAGAATGACATTCACAAATATTGTCTAGTACACTTACACATGTTCAAAAGGTAACACAAATTTTTTCCCATTTGTGAACAGGTTTGACAAGTTTTCAGTATGGTAGTCAGTCGTTCAGTAGAATATATGGTTCTCAAAGTAGAAACAATAAATAAAGTACATGACACACAATATATAATAGTTATATTATATATATTATGGAGTCTCATTGATTATGATTACACCTATCAAGTTGCATTAAAATAAAATATAGTAGATGTACTTGTGTGTACTGTAGCGCAACCTACGTGGCAAAATTAGTCAACGTTTTAAAAAAATGGGCAATTTTTAAAAGATGGGCAACTTAAAAATGGGCAACTTTAAAAATTGCGCAATTTATATGTAGTTAAGAGATGAGATACTTTCTATTGTGAGGGTCTATGTGCTGTAACTTCTGGGTTCATACTTGGGGTGCCTTTTACATGTATAGTTCGATAGCAAAGGAAATAATTCAAGAACAATTTTACATGGTATATGAATTTTTATATAATTACTTCTACAAAGTAACAGGAACATGATGCTAGGACTATTCAGTTTCTCTATCCGCTATTAAACCACAAACAAATACATCCCAAACGCACATAATCACGAACAAACCACCACGATGGAACAATGATAAGGAAGGCTATCTCATTGTCGGAGAGGAATTTAACAAAGTTTTAAGAAATATTATCTAAATGATTATCTGATGGATTGGCGCTGAACAATTGATGAGTATGTTCTTATAGAGTACCTAGGAGTGAAACATTTTGATATTGAGAAAGATGCTATATGAAGCACTTTTGGCGTTCGAAGGAAAAGGAGGAGGAGGAGAACAAGAGACTGTGGATACGGTTTAACAAGTTTGATGAGTTGGAACAGAGGATTTCCATCTGAAGTTGTGTTTAAGCATCAAGGATAAGAAGGCAAGAAAGAAAAAATGAAGAAAGGAAGAAAATGAGTGATGCGGAAGGTAGCGGTTCTAACTACTAAACAAGTGTGTGTTTAGATATCTTTTTGGAAATTTGTAATGGTTGTGAACTCCTATGATCAATGAAAGTTTGTAATGGTTTGTGATTCAATTTGTAATGGTTAGTGTAATGGAAATTGTAATGGTTGTAATGGAAATTTGTGTTTGTGTTTCTATTTTGAACAGGGACTGTTTGTGTTTCAATTTTGGATCTTTATGTTAAATTTTAATCAAGTATTTACACTATATATTCAAAACAGCCTATATGAACATGGTCATATAACTTGACAAGTTGCCCAACTTGACAAGTTGCCCAACTTGACAAGACCCAACTATTCACCAATTGACTATCCACCCACCGTTAATTAACATTGATTTTTCTGAAACTATTTACTTTTTTCCACGGGAACCAATAAACCCACCCACCAAACCCCTATACACACCATAATTACACAAACCCTTATCAAAAAAACAAATCCAAAACGAAATCCAAACTCTCATTTTCCAGACCTCACAAAAGCAAATCAAATTCCAGCAATACCATGTCTTTTGGACGTAATGTTATCCCTAAAATGATGGATTATATTAGCAACATGCCAGATAACGTGATCACTAATATTATGAATCGTTTGCCACTAAAAGATGACGGTGAGGACCGATACTTTAGCGAGTAACTGGAGGTTTAAGTGGACTTTGCTCACCGATGTTATAGTTGATGAGGATTTCTTTTATTTTTTGACGAATAATTTTGATGGGAAGGAACTTACTAGACTGCTACTTCAGCTAGGTCGGAAGGTTGTCTTCTCCGTAGATCCCAAACCGCTGTTTGGACAAGATTACTTCAAATATGAAGAGATTCATGATTGGCTGTTGTTTTTGGCTCGGGAAGGAATCGAGGAGCTGACAATTCGAAACTGGTATGGTGAACCAGTTATGTTGCCAACCCAACTGTACTCTCGTATGGAGTTGAAACATCTTGAACTTCATTGGTGTACTCTTCCTAGTTTGGTATCTTTTATTAGCTTTCCAAATCTATTGAGCTTAGAATTGTTATATGTTGACTTTCAAACCGGTTCAATTTGGGAGTTTATTTCTCGTTGTCCCTTACTTGAGTCTCTTAAAATGAATTGTATTGATAAAAATGACATGAGACTTATGGATATTGCACAGCTTGGAAATTTGAAGAAGTTGTATTTGTCATTCGGTGTTTCGAACCATCCCACGACAATCACAACTTACAATATCTTTCAGCTTAGAACTCTTCCCAATCTTGAGTCCCTTACATTGGATTTTCAGGAGTGCAAGGTTAGACAAATTTGAGTTTTACAGTTCAAATTACATAATGTTAAAGTAATCTCTAATACTTATGAATATATAATCTTTAAAACTTACGAAAAGTCGACCATTTGTAGTTGTTGGAAGAAGGAAGCTCCTGGATGAATGTCCCTGTGGCATTTGTATCCCTTAAGACTCTAAATCTATCCGGAGTCGATTTTGGGAACAATGCAATGGTGTCATTAATCATTCAAATGATTTGTGGAGCTCAAAAATTGCAAACTCTAGAAACCATGGTAAGTGGAATGCATATGTATCAAATACATCATCTTAAATTGCCATGGTTGTGCATCTCAATACTATCTCAATTTGCAGGCTGCATTGGAAAGTGATCTACCTTTGGAAGTTTATTCATTAGATTTAGGTAGCAATGGAATGAGGTCGGGGCAGCTCAAGAGGGTGGCGTTTCGATCTTTTCCTTGATCAGAGAATGAATTAACAATAATAAAGCTCATACTTGCGTGTTCCCCCTTGCTGAAGATGGTTTATATCAAGCTCAGCAATTTGAGTTATGATGAGTCGGAAAATGTGAGGATGAATTGGGAGTTGGCTAGGAAGCTGTTGAAACTCCACCGAGCTTCCCGCACAGCCTTGGTGGAATTCTTTTAGTCTTGTAGTTTATGTATGGGTTGAATACCCTATGACAATCAACTTCGAATTTTGTTGTTTGCTATTTGTTTATATGCTTTCATTAAGATTAGATTGTGCATATGTTATTGATCTTTGGTTATCCGTGTGCTTAGTGCTTATTTGATATAGAGATTAGGTAGTTTTAATTGCAATAATAGCATTACTAACCTTGCGCTAGTACTGCTCAGTTTTTTAGCTTATTCCCAGGTTATTTATAAAGATTTAGAAAAATTGTTTTCTTCAAAACTTTTAGGAAAAACTGGTTAACGCAAGACCACGGTGGCGTTCACTTGGGTTTAATGCGCACAGTACTTTTGTAGTTGCCCAAAAGGTCCATTTAAGTTGCCCACAATAGTTATTGCATAACTATTGTTGCTCTATTGTTATTTTGGTACGTCGGTTGCAAACGATGACAAACATAAACAAGCAGTAAAGAAATAGAACAACTAACCACATAACATAGTACAATTAGTAATTATTGTCATGAAATCATAAACCACAACGATTACTAGATAATAGTCAATTATTTTAAGGTTACATGTTATCGAATGCCTTCCATTCATGATAGTAACAAGGTTCCAAAGGTGCATCACACTAGACTTCCTACCCATACTGAAAACTTGTCAAACCACAACGCTGGATCCATAACTTCATACCTTCTCAAAGGGTAGGTAAACCTGTTCACATATGGGAAAGAAATTTGTGTTAACGTTCGAACATGTGTAAGTGTACTAGACAATATTTGTGAATGTCATTCTATAATACAAATGCAATAGAATGATAACTTAAAATGTAAACGTACTGTACAACCCATGGTCTGGGAGATTTATCAGAAGAAGAGATTCTTTGTACGGAGAGATGTAGAATGAACCAGCATTTCCTTCAATTCCCAAACTAACAAATTGTCCAACCTGATGATCGTAGACAAAAATTGTGTTACCCAAAATGTGTCCGACAGTGGCTTTGACTATTGGAGCTTGGTTACTTGTAAAGCCAATCAGCTTATTCACCATCGGGGTAGGGATGCAGAATAGATTTGAAAATCGTGTTATGGATGCACCATCTACCTCCAAAAGCCATCCGCTGAACAGTGGGACCTCAGAAGTCATGATCATTCCAGAAAGCACAACAGAGTTTCCAAGCTCATGAACAGAAAAAGGAACTGGCATTACGATTTTCAAAAGAGAAGGTATCTCTATGATGTGAAATTGGCGAGTAATCATATCAAAAGAAATCAAAGTGTAATCCTTGTACAGAACCCCCTTTGCACTAACTAACCTTTCAGTACCAGCCCAATAGATAAAACGACCTACAACTGCCTGACTTTTTCTTTTCAATCTTATTGACTGACGTGGCAACTGAAAATCTTGGAGACGTGTCCAGGTCTTAGTGTTCAATGAAAAGACTGACACATACCAAAAACCAGTTTGGAAAACAGGATAGGATACCTTCACAATAGTCGGGTCTAGAGTGTCCGGACGGACACCAAAACCGAAAGAAATCTTTGAACATTCTATTTGGTTAGTGTAAAAAGGGATGAATATGCAAACAGATTTTCTTATGGATGGGTTCCAAATAACAGCCATCATATTAGTACCATACATAACTGCAAGGTGTAGATGTGAATCAAATGGGGTAATGGTTAAATTTTCAGCTACAGATGTCATAAAACCTTTATGACCCTGATCAAATGTTAGATTAAAAAGACACTCATCAGTGGGACGAGCACCGTATGAAGTGATGAAGGTTTGTGAATCTATGTTTGCCTTCCATATCTTTGAAACACTACGTATCTGGAGTATAGTCTTAACAGGTAGCCTATTCATGATATCTAGTTGAACATCCAAAGGTATGTTGTCAGACATATTTTAAAGAGTTTGGAGGAAATGGGTGGGCTATAGGTAGGATGAATAAAGTTGTTGTGTATGAGAAGGCAATGGCAAATATGACACACATATATAGGAGTCTCATTGATTATGATTACACCTATCAAGTGGCATTAAAATAATAAATAAAGTAAATGTACTTGTGTGTACTGTTGCGCAACCTACATGGCAATTTTTAAAAGATGGGCAACTTAAAAAATGGGCAACTTAAAAATGGATAACTTAAAAAAACTGGGCAACCTTGAATCTTAACAAAACAAAACGTACATAAACTTTAACCTAGGATATCCTTTTATAGAACAAGCATTCCTATACAAGATAACTACAATATTCGTATAGGAGATTGTTATGAGAAAAAGCTAATTCAAATAGTTAAAATCCCTAATGACAACAATGTTGCAGATTTACTCACTAAAAGTTTTGATGTGGGTAGATTTCAATTTTAAATTGCTAGTATAGGAATGGTCAATCTTTAAAAGTCTTATCGCTGTGTGTTTTTGTAATATTTTGTAAGGATTTGTACTGTTATTTATCAAGTAAGTTGCTTGTATTGCTTACTATGTTGTCTGCTGCTAGTTATAGTGAGTCTGCTGCTAGTTGTTTATTCAGCTGCTAAGTATAACTATTGATTGTGATTATTGTGGAGTATTCTTGCTTGTGTTTTTGTGGGTTTTGGACTAATATTTTGCAGGATAATTGAATGGGGAATGCTGATTTGTTGAGAAAAGGTGGAGAAAGAGTCAGTAGACATTCTACTGCTAGCATCAAAAGATTCTGCTGCCAGGCAAAACCTTCTGCTGCTGCAACTATTGAAATCCTATTGCTCAGTTTGAAAGTGAAGGGTCAAATTTGTAACTTGGTGCCCATAAAGCCCTAATTAGATCCGAACGGTATAAAAACCCAATTCGATCTAACAAATCACTTAGTGTGCCCAAAATTCTCTTTAATTCAAACCCTAACACATCTTTTACCCATTCGATCAAAAATCCCCAAAATCAAAACCCTAATTTCACAATGACAAAAAGAGACTTCTTCGATTATCACAATCAGATTGCATTTCTCCAAAAGGTCCCAGAAGCAGATGGATTTACTGAAGTAATCGACTTTCTTAATGCTACTTCTATTAGGTATGCATTAACAGTTAATCCAACCATATACATTTCCCACATGAAACAGTTTTGGTCTACTGTTAAGGCCAAAACTAAAAATGGGAAAGAATATTTGAGGGCAAGGGTAGATGAGGAAAGAATAGTTATTTCTGAGTCATCTGTAAGAGAAGCACTTCATCTTGCAGATGATGAAGCAATAACTTGTCTCTCTAACTCTACCATTTTTCAAGAACTTGCTAATATATGGTATGAGAAGAAAAATGATAATTTGAAATTTTATAAAAGCCTTCTCTGCCCTCAGTGGAAATTTCTTCTTCACACCCTACTACATTGTCTTAGTCCTAAAACTACAGGGTGGAATGAGTTCAGTACAACTCAAGCATCTGCCTTGATTTGTCTGGCCACAGGACAACCCTTTAATTTTTCAGCTATGATTTTTGAAGGGTTGAAACATTTCTGGAAAGGTTTATGTTTACCCAAGGTTTTTGCAACTAATAATAGATAATCAATTAAAAGAACCTATGGTACATGAAAGGCCACATGAAAGTCCTGAGCTTTCAAGCAAAATGTTTTCTTACTTAAAGAAAAATGGACTTGGTTTTTTTGGGACAGTGACTCCTTTGTCCCCATACATCTTGCAACTGGCTGCCACTCAGGGTGAAGGTGCTGAAATCCCAACAGCTACCCATCACATACCCACTCCTGGAAATTCAAATGAACCCCAAAAGATTCAATCCCCTAGGCTTTCACAAAATGAGGACACTGAGCAACCTCAGGCCAGTGTTGGTATGGAAGCAGATGAGGCTGCCACATGGGATGTAGGTGGCATGATGGGAGAGGCTAGCACTACTGATCCTAGCTTAGCAGCTGGACAGGACAGTGCTAACATAATTAAGACCTCAAACATGGCAACATCTAATGCTGAGGGTTTTCTTGAACCTGAAGCAGGTGATGGTAACCCTAGCCACCTGGCTAAAAAAGGGGACTCAGTTGATCAACCTAGGGTTGATACTGAGTTTAGGCCCATTGATTCACCTCTCTGACCAGGTAACACAGGTCGAAGTGATGAGGGCGGGATTGAACAAATTGAATTGATGGATACCTTTGTACAAACTGAAATGTCTATGAGTCACCTCTCGGGCCACGTAACACAGGCCGAAGTGATGAGACTAGCAAAGAAACTGAGAATTTGATGGCAACCAATGTACATAATGACAAATCTAATGATCCACCTCTCGGTTCAGGTAATACAGACCGAAGTGGTGAAGATACCATGAAACAAATCAATGAATTCACGAATAGATGTACCAAACTTGAATCTCAAGTTCTTGACCTCACAAACATAGTAAAACTTTTGAAGATGAGGGTCAGACTTTTGCAGGGTCAGAAAAGGTCAAGAACAAGGGTGTCCAAAAGGATCAAGAAAGTTGGAACATCAAAGGGTTAGTTCTTCTGAAGATCAAGGTTTGGGGGAGGATGCTCCCAAATAGGGGAGGAAAGAGACAAAGACTTCAGGGGAGGCTGAGCCAAATGTGGAAAAGGTTGTTCATGATGAAGGTGTTGATATGGACATGGATTCAGGTGAGAATGAAAAGTTTGTGGATAAGGATAAATCTGGGAATGAAGTGGCTTTGGATGCAGGGAAGAAGGAGCATATTTTAAAAGGTTTGGATGCTGGTATTCAAGTTGATAATGCTGCTGATGGTGTTGAAATGGCAAAGGGTGATTCTGCTGCTGGTGCAGGGCATTCTGCTGCTGCTGGTGAAGGGCATTTTGCTGCTAATGATAAAGGTTCTATTGCTGGAGATAAGGAACCTACTGCTGAACCAAAATCATCAACACCACAACAACAACAGCCATCACCACAACCAAAACAATCTGAACCTCAACCTGAACCAAAATCAAAATCACAAACTCAACCCATCACATCAAAACAAACAACTGCATCTGCAACAAAACAACCAACTCCAACACCTACAATTCCAAGGGTTCCTGTCAAGGGTGTAACTATTAGAGAACCCATTCCATCTAAGAAACCCACTCAACCACCTACATACACTGGGAAAGGCAAAGAAAAGATGGTGGAAGAGTCTGAAAAGTTTCCTGATCCTGAAGTTGTTCCATTTCATCTTTGGCCAAAAGATCTTCAAGAAAAACTTGATGCAGAAGAGGCTAAGAAACTTCATGCTGAAGAAGTGGCAGAATATGAAAGGGACCTTGAAAAACAGAGAAAACAGGCTGAGATTGAAGAAAGGTTGAATGCTTGGGATGAGGAAAGGGCTATATGTGAAGCTACTGTGGAATTGAAAAAGGTGAAGGAAGAATTGCATGATGATTTGTTTGCTGAACAAGGAGAGTTTGATTGGTTAGAGAAGTTTAAAGCACAACACAAGAAGAAACTTCTTAGCCAAAGGAAAAACAAAAAGATTCTTAGACCACCTACTGCTAAGCAAATCAGAGATCATCAAATAAGGTATCTCAAGAGCATGAAGGGGCTTACACTTAAACATTGGGATTGGTATTCTGATGAGTCTCTTCAACAGAAATATGAGAGTGCAAAAAGGGAGTTTGAGAACTTTGTGCCTATGGGATCAGAAGGTGACTTTGAGAAGTTCAAAAGAGTTAAGAAGACAG
The DNA here is from genome assembly GCA_021014915.2 of Artemisia tridentata subsp. tridentata. NCBI lineage: Eukaryota > Viridiplantae > Streptophyta > Magnoliopsida > Asterales > Asteraceae > Artemisia > Artemisia tridentata. The sequence continues at coordinate 182,184,107 of CP139509.1, read as the reverse complement.
TTGAGGAAGAGAAAGAAAAAGTGGTTGAGGCTGAGAAAGAGAAGGAAAAAGAAGTGGAGGAAGATAAGAAAAGTGAGGAAAAAGAGGTAAAGGCTAAATCCTACCATTGGTGTCAAAAGAACTGGGAGAAGATTTAAAATGAAGGCCAGAAAGAAGAAGGGAACAAAGCCAGTGGTAATGAGTAGTTCAGAAGGTAGTGATGAACCAGGGAATAAAAAGAAAGATACAATTGATTTACAACTGATGACTCAGGTTGTGTCTGATGATGATGAAACTTTTGTAGATTCTGCTCCCTTAGAAGCTAAGACTCCAGTTATTGGGTGGAAAACTGGATATGTGGAGAAGGTGTCTTGGTTTGAGCTTCATAGAGTTGGTGGCAGAGTTCAAATGTTTAGGCATTTTAATCAGATGCTTAAGAATATGGATAGAGAAGACTTGGTGAATTTGTGGGGCTTAATGAAAAACAAATATGGAACTTCAAGGCCACTAGATGATTTGGACAGAGTACTTTGGGCAGATTTGATTTTGATGTTTGAAGTATGTCCTCAAGATAGTGTGTGGCTATAGCAGGGTAGAAGTACTAGGATTCATCTCTGGAGATACTATGAATCATGTGGTATTCATCAACTAGTACTGGAGGGGGGACTTCAGATGTATATGCTAATAGAGAAGGATTACCCTCTAGCTGTGTCAACACTCAAAATGATGGTTGAAGGTAATGCTAAGCTTAGGGTTGATAGGTGGAATCAAAGTGTCATTGATCTTATTACAAAAATTCAAAGAAAACTCTATGGGGAGAATTTTGCTAGATAGTATAAGGACTGAGTGTTTGGAAGCATCCTCCTGGTGTTGGAGTATGCTCGTGTCATAATTACTAATTATATGGCTAGACATATGTGATCCTATGGGGTCACACACATATACACTGAGGTGCCACTTTATATGTCGTATTTATTGTATTTACGATATATAAATAACCGTAAGTAACCAGGAACCGCTATTGGGCTTCTAATGAATAAGTAATGGACTTATTACATTGGACTAGAAAAACAAATGGGAAGCCCATTTGGAGCCCATGTATGGCCGGCCTTGGAGGGGATTTTGAAGGGATTTTTGGTTGTTAATTTTAGGTAAATATATTGTGATTATCTCCAATTAATTTACACAAGTAACAAAAAAATCATCTCCTTCTTTTCCTCCTCTAAATCTCACAGCAAAACAAACTTCCCAACCTAGGGTTTTGGTTTTGGTTTTGTTCATCTCTTCTTTGAATCTTGTTTATTCAAGGAAGACTAGAAGGGTTACGGGTTGAAGGACTAGCATCCATTGGCATACAAGGAAGTGTAGTGTGGATATTCATAGAGGTTATCTCCATTGATCACTTGGGTTTCTCATTCTAGTCGATTCATAAGTTTTGGTGGTGACTCCCGGATCACGCTACAAAGGTATAACTTATGTGTTTTATTTATTTGATTGATCATATGGCTATATGGATCCTTGTGGGTGATGTATTCCGCTATGATTATTTATTTGATATGTTATTTTATATTTACATCACCTATAGTGGTATCACGAGCCATCATATGATGTCATATGATCATCAAGTATGCATAAAAATGGCTAAAAAACACATGTTTTTAATGGATTTGAAGGTATATCTTTAAAACAGACCCTAGGGCTCATATTTTCTGAATATGTCGACCTATTTAAGGTCTTAAGATCTGGACTTTTTCATCCCATGGTCATTGGTTATGCATACATCAATTGTTTACTTGTTCGGTACCCGTAAAATGGCCTAAAAACGCGTTTTTTTGATAGATTTATAACCCGATTTTAAATCAGCCCATGAGGCTTAATTTTCTGTGGTAAAATGATGTTAAGAAGGTCCTAATATCAGTGGGTTTTGAGTCTATGGCCATTTGACACGCGTACCATTCGAGGTTTTAATTCTTGTTAATTAATTTCTTCGATTCGTTGGCTAACAATTTAATTCTTGTTATTTATTTTGTTGTCCATGGAAAATACATGCATGTTTTTCCATGGAGTTAGCCAACACCTTGTAATGATCATAATTTTAATGTATTATTATGTGTATATGCAAAGCCGATGAAAACCTAGACCACTTATGCATTGTGATGTTGTGATTGTTGGTTGTTTTGTTTGTTTTTGGGGTTTGCCATTGTTTCGGCACTTTTGCAATGTATTTCGTTTTGGTTTTGCCATTTTTTGGGCATTTTTATAGTAGATAAAAAGTATATTAGATGTACTTTACTTTATATATCATGTAACCGAAAGCTTGGAAGCAAATGGCAAAAGAATGAAGTATTTTGGACCAAAAGTAGCTGCTGGACACCTGATGGGAAAATGCGATTTCTAGGAGATTGGTAAGGTATTTTGGGCTGAATTTTTTTGTGCAGGTTCACAAGACATAGGCCTACAACTTTTTCAACTGGGCCGAAGCATGAGGAGGTCATCTTCTAGGCCGTTTGGGCCTCCAAAGACAGAAAAACTGGGCTGACAGAATCATGTTTTCATGTGCATTTTGGGCCTTTACTTGCCCATGATTGTCTTGGGGCAAGTGGAAGCCCTCCGTGTGGTTGTGCTTATGTCCCTAGTTGACTCTTGGTTCTTGTGATGGCTCACAAGACCAAGCATAGGATTTTCATCGGTTGAGGCTTTGCATATTGTGGTTATGTGTTTGTTTGGTTGTTTTATATATGTTGTGACTATATGTAAAACGGAAAATGTTTTCTTAAAACTTGAAACAAAACACAAACCATTTTTGAACTAAGTCTTATGATTTAGTTTAACTAAGTTTAAATATGATTTGAAACTTAAAATCATTGTTTTCTAAATAACACTTAAACTAGTTAAGGTTGTTTATTTATTTATTGTATTGTCTAAACTTAATTATAATCCACTTAGGATTTATATTAGTCTTGAAAATGGACAACTTGACACACATAAATTAAAACAATGATTAGACTTAAGTTAAGAAAAGTTTTTAACTTGTGCTACGAAGAATGAATGCATGCTTCTTTCGTACACGTTTTTGATCCACAACAAAATATTTTACCCGTCAAAATTTAAGTCATGCCGTCCAATTTTGAGGACCCTTGCAATTACTTTTTGCCTATGCGTTGGAACTAGGTTGAATTGTAACCCAAGGTGACTATTCTCTATGCGTAAGACCTAGATATATTTGCACACGTTTTCAAATTGGATGACTTAATCGAGTTAAGCGGTTAGACCTTGACCCGAGGCAAAGATGGGACTAAACATGCCAGCTTGACACTAGTTGCTTGTTCACTAGTGCCATGAGTCCCATAAAGTTCTAAGAGTTGCACATGTAATGCAATTGGTCGATGTTACCTACCTATTGAATCCACCATTGCTAGCAGATCAACTGATGTGATGCTGGAACCTCAATGAGGATCTTAGCCTTTTTCGTAAAATTAATTGTTTTAATATGCTTAAACTTGGGTAGTTAATTTTAAAAAAGGATTAATTATTGAAACTTACTAAAATTTGAACTTTGTTTATTTTGTAGATGACAACTCCTAATCAAACCACGAACAACTCGTACATCAGATCAATTCTTGAAAAAGAGAAGTTGAATGGTAACAACTTTTTGGACTGGTATCGCAACCTGAGGATCGTCCTCAAGGCTGAACAAAAGTTTTACCATCTGGAAGGACCTTTACCTGAAGCACCTGCTGCTAATGCTACTCTTGCTGTGCGCAACGCCTACTCTCGTAGGGTACAAGAGCAACAAGAAGTAGCTTGTCTCATGCTTGCAAGCATGACCCCTAAGCTCCAAAAGAACTTAGAGGACCTTGCAGCATTTGACATGCTGAGAGAACTGAAAACCATGTTCGAACAGCAAGCTGAGCAAGAACTGTTTGACACTGTCAAAGCTTTTCATGCTTGCAAGCAGGAGGAGGGCCAAGCGGTCAGTAGCTATGTCATGAAAATGAAGGGCTATCTTGACCAAATGGAGCGTCTGGGATACCCCATGCCTCAGATCCTTGGAGTGAGCTTGATACTTACCTCACTGTCAAAGGATTATGATCAATTTGTGCAAAACTACAACATGCACAGCATGGGTAAGACCATTCCTGAACTGCACAACATGCTTAAACTTGCAGAAAAAGGAATGCCCAAGAAGGCTCCAATGGTCCTAGCTATCAAGGAAGGTAGAATCCAGAAAAATAACAAGCCGAAGGCAAATGGCAAGGGAAAAGGTAAGGGCAAGGGTAAGCGTGCTTACGCCCCCAAACCAAAGATCCCCCCACCTGCCAAGAAGGAGCATCCGGCTAAGGACTCTCCCTGTCACCATTGTAGAGTGAAGGGGCACTGGAGGCGGAACTGTCCGTCCTACCTACAAGGGTTGAAGAAGAACAAAGCTAGCGGAGCTAGCACATCAGGTATCTTCACTATAGAACTCTATACTTTTCCTAACAAATCCTGGGTATATGATACTGGTTTTGGTACTCACTTTTGTAATAATGTGCAGGGTCTTAGGGGAAGTAGAAAGTTGAAGCAAGAAGCTTTGAACCTGTACGTTGGTAATGGCAACCGTGCAGCTGTCGAAGCGATAGGGAGCTTTGATCTCATCCTCCCTAATGGTTTAGTTATTGTTTTAAATAATTGCCATTTTGCACCTACTATTACTAGAGGTGTTGTTTCACTTTCTCGTTTGAAGGATGATGGTTTCATTTATACATTTACGGATTTTGGCATTTCAGTTTCTAAGGATAATGTTTTTTTTATTTTAATGCTATTCCTCGTGATGGTATTTTTGAAATTGATATGCGTGATTCTATTTCAAACGATAGTTCTATATATAATGTTAGCAATAAGAAATCTAAACGTAACTTAGATTCCACTTACCTATGGCATTGTCGTCTTTGCCACATAAACAAGAAACGCATTACGAAGCTGCAACGCGATGGGCTTTTAGAGTCAACCGACCATGAGTCGCTTGATAAATGCATTTCTTGTATATCTGGTAAAATGGTACGAAAGCCCTTCTCCCATGTTGGAGAAAGAGCTAAAGATCTACTTGGACTCATACATAATGACGTATGTGGCCCATTTAGAACAACGTCTAGGGAAGGAGCTAACTACTTCATTACTTTTACTGATGATTTCTGTAGATATGGTTATGTTTACTTGATTAAACATAAACATGAAGTCTTTGAAATGTTCAAAGTCTTTCAAAATGAAGTAGAAAATCAACTCGGCAAGACCATAAAGGCCCTCTGATCCGATCGAGGAGGTGAATATATGAGTCAAGAGTTTTTAGATCATCTAAAAAGGTGTGGGATCGTCTCACAATTCACTCCTCCATATACACCACAACATAATGGTGTATCTGAAAGGAGAAATCGAACTTTTCTTGACATGGTTCGATCTATGATGAGTCTAACAACATTGCCAATGTCCTTTTGGGGTTATGCTCTAGAGTCTGCTGCACGCATTCTCAACATGGTTCCAACCAAGAAGGTAGACAAGACACCATACGAAATATGGCATGGGAAGGTCCCTAATTTGTCTTACTTGAAAGTCTGGGGTTGTGAGGCTCTCGTGAAATGAGACACACCTAACAAACTTGAGCCCAGAGTTATCAAATGTATCTTTGTAGGATACCCAAAGGAAACGATGGGTTACTACTTCTACTACCCACCCGAGAACAAAATATTTGTTGCTCGGTATGCTGAGTTTCTTGAGAACAATCTCATTTCACAAGAAGCAAGTGGGAGCAAAGTAGACCTTGATGAAATTCAAGAGGAAGATGCACAACCTTCTGGTAACACTAGTGAGCATCAAAATGAGATTGAACATGAAAATGTTGAACCTCATCAAGATGTTGCTCCCATTCGTAGATCCGCAAGGATACCTCAAGCACCTGAGCGATATGGTTTCTATGTCGATGTTGAGGAACATGAGTTAGGGGATCATGCTGAACCCGGTAACTATCGAGATGCATTATCGAGTCCTGAACACGATAAATGGATCGAAGCTATGAATGTGGAGATGCAATCCATGAAAGACAATGATGTCTGGGTCGAAGTTGACCTACCTCCTAACGCTAAAACCGTTGGGAGCAAGTGGCTCTTCAAAAAGAAGACCGACATGGATGGAAACGTACACACCTACAAAGCTCGTCTGGTAGCAAAAGGTTTCACTCAAACCTAAGGGGTTAACTATGAAGAAACCTTCTCGCCTGTTGCAGACGTTAAAGCAATTAGGATTCTTATAGCCATAGCAGCGTACTATGACTATGAGATTTGGCAAATGGATGTCAAGACAGCTTTCTTGAACGGCCACCTGAACGAAGACGTTTATATGGTGCAACCCGAGGGCTTCGTGAATCCTAAACATCCAACTAAGGTATGCAAGCTTCAAAGATCCATTTATGGATTAAAGCAAGCATCGAGAAGTTGGAATAAGAGATTTGATGAGGAAATCAAGAAAATTGGTTTCACTCAAAATCTCGATGAGCCGTGTGTATATATGAAAACTAGTGGAAGTATTGTCGTGTTCCTAATCTTATATGTCGATGACATATTACTCATGGGAAACAACATTCCAATGCTACAAGATGTAAAATCCTGGCTTGGAAATTGCTTTGCCATGAAAGATTTAGGAGAAGCCGCGTACATACTTGGAGTCAAGATCTATAGGGATAGATCAAAACGATTAATTGGCTTGTGTCAAAGTGCATACATCGACAAAATCCTGAAGCGATTTAAGATGCAAGATTCCAAACGTGGAAGTCTTCCAATGCAACCAAATACAGTATTGAGCAAAGCTCATGGACCCTCTACACTTACTGAGGTGAAGAGAATGAAAGGAGTCCCTTATGCTTCGGCTGTGGGATCCATAATGTATGCGGTTAGATGCACTAGACCTGATGTAGCGTTCTCTCAGAACCTAACGAGTAGATTTCAACAGGATCCAAGAGAATGTCACTGGACTGCTGTTAAGAACATATTAAAGTATCTACGAAATACTAAAGATATGTTTCTTGTTTATGGTGGTGATGTCAAGCGTGAGCTCAGTGTCACTTGTTACACTGACGCAGGCTGGGAGACGGATCGTGATGACACCAAATCCCAAACAGGATATGTTTTCATCATGAACGGAGGTACTGTTGACTGGAAGAGTGCCAAACAAAGCACTATCGCGATGTCCTCTACAGAAGCTGAATACATAGCTGCTTCTGAAGCTGCAATGGAGGCGATTTGGATACGTAAATTCATTTATGGGCTAGGCGTTGTCCCCAGCAATGAAAGACCTATGGATATGTACTGTGACAATACAGGTGCCATTATCATAGCCAATGAACCAGGTGTTCAAAAGGGTGCCAAACATTTTCGTCGGAAAGTTCACTACATTCGAGAAGTTATCGAAAGTGGTGATATTCGTCTTCTCAAAGTTCACACAGATGACAACATAGCTGATCCTTTTACGAAACCAATGCCTTGTGCCAAACATGTCGAACATGCTAGGAGCATTGGACTTCGACCAGCTAGTAGTCTCATGTAGATCTATTTTTAGTATTTGAATAATTGGAATGTTAAACAGTTTATATTTATAATGAATTGATGTAATGGTTATGATCGTTTTCATTCATATCAACTGTATTCTATATTTGCATGTTTAATCCATGAATAATTTATTTGTTCTAAAATTATCCATTGTCGGTTGACGATACGGGAGTATCATCAAATTAAGGCAAATGTGAGCGTGTTGGTGATTCATTTGCCAAACTCACATGTTGTTCATTGTGATGAACATTGGATTGACCCAACCTACGAGTCTTCACTACATGGATTGTCGTCAATAGTAAATCTCGCTAGAGGTTATGTCTCTTATCCTTAGACTTGAGATGCAAGTAGGTCTTGCATGTGTGGAATTTCATTCCTTGATATGGTTAAACGCTGTCTTGAATAAGGTAGTTATAAAAGCCATTATCAGGAGTGATATGAAGCATGTGAATGACATGTGTAGTCAAAACAGGATTTGTTCCTCCACATGTTATGGAGTTAGATACTATTGGGCCCCTCGATGAATTGAACAGATGTTTGTATGGCCGTACCCAAATGAGATTAAGATGAATCTTAACCCACTTGGTAATCTTGTTCAATATCTATATCGAGAAACATAATAGTTGAACTATTAGAATGACATTTGATCCATGTCTAATGTTCAACATGGTATCTGTAACAAAAGGATAGATGACATATAAACCATCTAAAATGAGACGTTTAAGAAACTAACCTCACATATTTCTAGGGGCATTGGCGTGTTGCTAGACGCTAACCATTGCTTGTATAATTACCTGATTATTATGATGTCGCAAGTGAGAGCTGTTGGAGTATGCTCGTGTCATAATTACTAATTATATGGCTAGACATATGTGAGCCTATGGGGTCACACACATATACACTGAGGTGCCACATTATATGTCGTATTTATTGTATTTACGATATATAAATAACCGTAAGTAACCAGGAACCGCTATTGGGCTTCTAATGAATAAGTAATGGACTTATTACATTGGACTAGAAAAACAAATGGGAAGCCCATTTGGAGCCCATGTATGGCCGGCCTTGGAGGGGCTTTTGAAGGGATTTTTGGTTGTTAATTTTAGGTAAATATATTGTGATTATCTCGAATTAATTTACACAACTAACAACAAAATCTTATCCTTCTTTTCCTCTTCTAAATCTCACGGCAAAACAAACTTCCCAACCTAGGGTTTTGGTTTTGTTCATCTCTTCTTTGAATCTTGTTTATTCAAGGAAGACTAGAAGGGTTACGGGTTGAAGGACTAGCATCCATTGGCATACAAGGAAGTGTAGTGTGGATATTCATAGAGGTGATCTCCATTGATCACTTGGGTTTCTCATTCTAGTCGATTCATAAGTTTTGGTGGTGACTCCCGGATCACGCTACAAAGGTATAACTTATGTGTTTTATTTATTTGATTGATCATATGGCTATATGGATCCTTGTGGGTGATGTATTCCGCTGCGCTTATTTATTTGACATGTAATTTTATATTTACATCACCTATAGTTTGGAAGCATCCTCCTGGTGTTGGTCTATGCTTATAAGAAAATTGATGATTTTGGAGTAAAATATCAAGTTTAGGGGAGGATTGTGATGAAAGAAAAGGTTAAGGAAGAAGATAAAGAGGGGCCCAGTATTGGTGTTAAGCGAACTGGGAGAAGGTTAAAGATGAAAGCAAGGAAAAAGAGGAATGTGGCTACAACAGGGTAGAAGTACTAAAATTCTTCGTTGGAGATTATATGAGTCATGTGGAGTTCATGAGTTAGTAATGCAGGGAGGAGTTCAAATGCACATGCTGGTAGAGAATGATTACTCTCTGGCTATGTCTACACTTAAGATGATGGTTGAAGGAGAAACTAAACTTCTTGTTGATCGTTGGTCTAAAATGGTTATTGATCTTATCAGAAAGATACAAAGAAAACTCTATGGGCAGGATTTTGGTAGAAATAAAAAGAAGTGAGTGTTTGGAAGCATCCTCCTGGTGTTGGTTTATACTTAAAGGAAACTTGACTAGGACTCCTTATTAGATAATTATGTTAGGGTTAGGTACGTATTGTTTGTTAAGTCGATTAACTTCAAGGTTTTTGTAACCCTGTTACTTTTGAGTAACCGTATTAATATATTGAAGTGTTTGTTGACATAATTCATTTGTTTACAAGTGTTCTTGTTTAATATTGTTTCAATTAAATATCAGTTTCTATACTTATTGTTTTAGATTCATATCTAAGATAATTAACATGATCACTGCTCAATTGGGATCAACACCAAATCACAAAGTTTTTTCTTGAATTAAACTCTGTTCTTCCTCAGAGCTTCATACTGATCATAGATTCTTTGAAGTAAATCCTTAACCACATCTGATTGTCGTTCACACCTGAGTTTTGTGGTAATCATCACAGCTAACACTTCATAACTCAGTGGATATTCCAATTCAGCTAACATGAAGATATCTACTTCACTCTGTGTTGACAAATGATGCAGATTGCAGGAACTATAAAACTCCCATGATGTAGTTAGATCATAATAAGGAAATTTCCAATAAACATCTGAAGGATCTGGCTCATACAATCTCTTGAATTCCACCCATAGCTCTTGCTCCTTTACATCTGTCTTCTTCTTTGTATTGAGCTTTTCTTGTACTAACCTCCATAGAGTATCCAAATCTTCTCTATCACAGAGTCTTATCAAATTTCCAAAATTCTTGAACACTGTTGTCCCTCCACCAACTCTTGTAATCTTCCAAGCCTTTCCAAATTTGTCCATGTAGATCTCCCAATCAATTATTGGATGTCTTGATTGCAAATGGTAAACATGAAGAATTTCTGGAACTGTGACTAACATCTTACTCATCTGCTCTTGCGATAATTCCACTCTTTCTCTACGAACTTCCACTTTCTCAGTTGATTTCTTCTGAGTAGTCTTGAGTTTCTTTGAAGGTCTTTCATCTAAGTCTTCAGGAAATTTCATGTGAGCTCTCCTATAGTACTTGTAGTACAAGTACTGAATCTCTTCATTTGGTCTTCCCTTAAGTTGATATGCCTTCCAACCAGCTTGATTCCTTAAATACATCTTCATTCCATGTATGACCTGTGCCTTGGTTGGTTGTCTCTTCCTCTTCTGACTTGATCTAATACTTTTCGTGATGTCATCCAAAGCCACTCCTTGATTCCTAGAGTTAATGAAATCTACAAGTATAGCTGATTTTGCTAGGATACTTACACTCTCATCTGCAATCAGCTCTATGGCTTTTTGGTGTACAACTGGATCAGTTTTAATCGCATGTTCTATCTGCTCGTTAAGTGATTCTTGTGCAATAATAGCATCAGTAGCCATTCTTACTTTTTCCTTCCTTCGAGTTTCCATCCAGTCTGCTACTTCAGCTTCTTTCTTGTTCAACTGCTTTGGCTCATCTTCATCAACTGATTCTTCTTCAACTCTAGCAGCAGATTCTTTTAAACCAGCAGTAGGATGACTTGAACCAGCATCAGAATCAACCTTGGCCATTTCCCCTAAGCTCTTAACAGCTTCCACCATAACCTCACCATGTTTGATCATCTGTTCAGGCTCAAAAGTTTTTAGATTATCACATACACCCTCATTACCTTCCTTGACAACACTATCAACTTCCATCTCCACATTCTCATTCCTAACAGCACCTTTAACATTCAGCTCATTAACCTCCCATGTTTCCTTGGTTGCCTCCCCTGAATCCTTGTCCACATTCCTCCCCTGTTTGGGAGCATCCTCTTCCAAACTTGTGTCTTCAGGAGAGCTCACCCTATGTGCTGTTCCAACCTTCTTTAGCCTTTTGAATACCCTTGTTCTTGACCTCTTCCTTCCCTCCAAATGCCTAATTATCTTCTTCAATTCTTTGCATGTTTGTGAGAGATCAAGAACTTGGGACTCAAGTGTGGTACATTTTGTTATGAATTCCTGAATACGTTTCATGCTATCCTCACCACTTCGGCCTGTGTTATCTGGCCCGAGAGGTGGATCGCTGGAATTGTCATCTTGTACATTGTGGGTGTCCCTCAATTCATCAGTTTCATTAGATGTTGCCTTGGTTGGGGTCTTACTTATGGTAACACTTTCCTGCCCAGCTACTAAGCCAGGAGCAGTAGTGTTAGCCCCTTCCATCATTCCACCTCCCACACCTGTGGCAGCCTCATCTGCATCCATCCTAACACTGGTCTAAGGAAAATCAATGTTCTTATTTGGTGAAATCCTAGGTGTTTGGGTATTTTGAGGGTGAGATGATGAGGTATCCAAAGTGGCTGTGTGATGGGTAGCTGTTGTGTTTTCAGCACCTTCAGGCTGATTAGCAGCCAAAGACAACATGAGTGGGAACAGGGGTGTTACAGTCCCAGAAAAACCTGTTCCATCCTTTTTCAAATAGGAAAATAATTTCCTTTTAAGCACAGGGCATTCCTTTACATTTTTATGTACCTTAGGTTTTGATAATTGATTATTCAGTATTAATTGCAAAAACCTTGGGTAAATGTAATATTTTCCAGAAATATTCTTCTTCAACCCATCCATTACCATAGCCGAAAAATTAAAGGGTTGACCTGTGGCCAGACAAATCATAGCAGATGCTTGAGTTGTGCTGAACTCATTCCACCCTGTAGTTTTAGGACTTAAAAAATGGAGAATGGTGTGAAGAAGAAATTTCCATTGTGGACAGAGAAGACCCTTATAAAACTTTAAACCATTTGTTTTCTTCTCATATCCCATATTTTTAAGTTTCTCAAAAATGATAGAATTTTCAAGGCAAATTATTTTCTCATCATCTAAAAAGTGAAGAGCTTTTCTTACAGATGATTCAGAGATAACTATCCTTTGGCCATCTACCTTAGCCTTTAATTGTTCTTCCCCATTTCTAGTTCTGAGCTTGACACTAGACCAGAACTGTTTCATGTGGGAAATAACTATACCAGGGTTTGCTGTTAATGCGTACCTAATATGAGTAGCATTAAGAAAGTCTATTACCTCAGCAAAACCTTCATCTTCTTGGGGCTTTTGAAGAAAGGCAACTTGATTGTGGTTAGCTGAGAAAGATCTTTTCGTCATTGTGGATTAGGGTTTGATTTGGGGGTTTTAAGATTATACGTGAAAAATGGTGTTAGGGTTTGAATTCGTTTTATTTGTGAGCGCTTAAAACTAATTATGATATCCAATTAGATTTTAAAACCCTAAATCGAACGAATTGGAGGTTTGTAAACCTTTCGGATAAGAAAGTACACATCAGTCCCTGTTCTTTTGTAACCAAGCAGTAGAATCCCAGAAGTTACAAAGCGAGCAGCAGAACCCTCAGCAGTAGAAAGTTTAGGCTAGCAGCAGGATGTCTGGGTGAGTGTTGACGTTCAAGTTGAATCTGCTGCTGGTGATAAAAAAGCTAAGGTTGATTCTACTGCTGGTGAAAATGAAGCTGCTGCTGCTCCAACACATCAATACTCAGGAAAGGGTAAAGGCATGTTTGTTGAAGAGGTAAAAGAAAAGGTGAAGGAGGAAGAGAAAGTGAGTTCTAATATTGATATGCTGGTTAATGCAGATATTAAACTTCTCATTGATTTTTGGACTCAAATGGTTCTTGATCTACTAAGAAAGATTAAAAGACAACTGTTGATGGTTTAAGGCTTAAAAGAAACCTTATTCAATTGTTGGGTTACATGTTATTGAACGGTTACAAACAACAACGATTACTAGATAATAGTCAATTATTTTAAGGTTACGTGTTATTGAACGGTTACAAACAACAATGATTACTAGATAATAGTCAATTATTTAAAGGTTAGTTGTTAGCGAACGCCTTCCATTGATGACAGTAACCAGGTTTCACAGGCTCATCACACGAGACTTCCTGCCCATACTGAAAACTTGTCAAACCACAACGCTGGATCCATTACTTCATACCTTCTCAAAGGATGTTCACAAATGGGAAAAAAATGCGCCAATACCTGTTCACAAATGGAAAAAAATTTGTCAAACCACAACGTTGATTATGATTACACATATCAACTGTGATGGGTTACTTAATTAATTGTTTGGTAAACACAATTTTCAATCACTACATAGGCATGCGAATGCAAACTGTGTAATTAAAAGTGTATAGATTTATAAATCAAGTATAGTACCTTCAAATACTGTTAAACCTTGTTTATTGCCTCCTTGTGCTTCTAGAAGTATTGAAGCATCCGTTCACGTTATGCTAACGCTGTTTTAAGAGGGTCGTCTACTTCCAGTGGTTGGTTGCGGCACAATCTGTATAAAATAATACATACCCATACACCGCAATCACCATATACTTCTGCTTGTTTCAGGACTGCAGGACACTGGTATGTTATTTTATATTCCTTGGCTGATATGCCCTTGCTCGCCAATATCCCTTGCTGATCCAGATACATGGTAAGCTATTTTGGCAAAATTCTCTTCATATTTCTCCACCACCGTGTGCCATTGCCATGGACACACCCAAGAGTGTCATAAAATGAAACAACTCCAGTACGCAGTTGAAGCTCAGCGAGACACCAGTGTTTCTCAGGTTCATTCACGGGAAAATAAACCTAATATAGACAAACAAATGTACAAATTACTATGTATACAGTTACAATTGTATATTAAAAAGGATTGTGGTAAACTAACCTTTTCGACATCTCGCCAAGCCACAGGGTAGTATGTTCCATTTGAATAATGATTATACATTTGACCAGCCAAGATGTGTCATACGAAAAGAGACCCTGCCAAGGTCCAATCTGCATTGCTTGGTCTAAGAGACCACATCAGGTCAAACCATATATCCTAGTGCTGTGTACAAAAAACAAAAATTATAAAACTTATAGTGGTTACTCAATCAAAACTATATACAAATGTATTTGACCAGATAGTGATGATGGTTCCTTACATAGTCATACAACCAACCGCCTTTACAATCTTCAAGACATGCCAACGCTAGCCAAAAATTCCTACCAGAAACAATGGTACGACCGCCCCATGGAAACTTAAAGTCTGTTGGTTTTTTTTTCTTTTAATAAATACGAAGTGAATCAGGCAAAGACACATTGTCCTTTTTGCATTTGGGATGTCGAGACAGATCCTAAAATAAATAAATCAATGATTAACATTAAACGAATCATAATATTGTTAATTTAAGAATAAAAAACAGACTACCTCTACAAAAGGATCTATGTTGGCCGAATAGAACCCAGTAATTGACCGAGTTTTTAGGTTTCCAGAGACATCCTGAAAAGATCCATAACATATATTAGCAGAGGCCAACCAGATATTGATTTCAGTATGAATGTAATACGCTGCTTTACCTCTAAAATGACAATAGGCTCAATCGACTCCTTTCTACAACTAGCTGTTCTTGTCAGTCGTGCGCGTTGGACGTTGTCTGAATTCAGAGATCCGGAAAACTTCTCGTGCCTTGATTTAAAGGTTTTAGCCAAGTTTTTAATTTTCGCCGCCTTTTTTTTGTTTTGGATTTTCTTCATTTTGCGATCGGAAAAAACAGAGTCCAAGAAAGGTTTGTCATTAGGACCGACCACATTTGCATATCCTTGGTTGCCGACTGTTTGTTGCAATGGTGTTGTTTGATCTTTCTGCATAGCATAGGTTGTGATTATCACCGACCACAAGACATAGAAATAAACACTTATTAACCTTTTTAAAATTAAAATAAACCATGTACCTCAACATCTGTCTACAATGGTGTTGTTTGTTCTTTATGCACGCAACTAACATTTTCATTCTCAACACCCTTACCATTTTCATTATCAAACGGTATTTCTTCTAACGAAACCTTATTCGCACCCGCTTCGTCGTTTATATAATTCTTGAAATCATCACACACCGAGTGATCCTAGTACAATAAAAATGTATAAATAAATAGGCAAATAAGGAAGCTTGTATGTTGCGAAAGTATTTATTAAAGATAACATACATCACCGTGGATGAGGGATGTTGTTTGATTAATGTCCTTCTCATGAAATGCTCCAACTTGAGTAGCAGGTTTATGTTCATCAAGAGCAGGGAAGTCAGGGGTAACCCCTACTTGACATGCTTGTAAAAGAACGTCCATCGAACCCACTTGAGATTCGTTGTAGCCTTTCTTCCTAACTTCCTTGTCAATTTCCATGGGCTAGGCTGCAACACTGGTTGTAACACCATTATCAGCTTCACAAGCTAATGACGTGGCATGTAGTTGACAAAATAATACAACATTTAATGAATTAAATGTACGATTAAAGGGTAAACATTAATGCGGAAATGAGATACTTATAAACGTATGCCAAAAAACACAAAGTAAAAACAAACCTTGAAAAAAATAGGATTGTCAACTTCCATTGGATGATCATCATCGACATCATGATCAGCATGATCATCATCAACATCTCGGCCCGTAACATCATTATCAACATCATCTTCACAAGGTGATGACGGGGTCTGTAGTTGACAAAATGATATAAGTGTAAACGTTAATGAGGAATTGACCTTCGTATAAAGTTAGGAGAATAAAACATAAAAGGTAAATACAAACCATGTAAATATCATGGTTGACATCAGACTCGACTGGAATATCTGGGTCATCAGTTTTTTCTTGAGCAGAAACAACACCACCATCAGAATTTTCGTTAAAAACTGTCTCTAACTCTGAAAATTTTGTTTTCACCTTCTGAAACAGCTCGCGAATGTCTTGTTTTGGGACAGACGCTATGTGCTTCGCTATCAACGAAAGATCAGTTTGCAAATCAAATATCTTACCCAAAATAGGAGTTGTTGAAACATTCATTTCATTTTGGGCTTCACTTGATTGGACACCATTGGCGTTTTCAACATCATTTTTATCTAAACTTTCTAAATGTGGTGCTTCACGTTGATCGTCTGCGCTAGCAGCTTGTTGGTGATCCTCTGCTCTATGGAGTTGTTGGTGATCGTCTGCGCTAATAGGTTGTTGGTCATCCTCTGCGCTATCAGGTTGTTGGTCATCCTCTGCACTTGACAGGTCTGGATCAGACAAACCCTTGATAAAAGGGATGCTAGCAATACACCACGGTTGTCTCAATTCACGTTTCATTGCATAAAGTGCCATAATGGGAATTGACTCCTAAAAAACCAAATACTAAATAACTTTGTATGTGAACAAATTTAAATAAATGTCCAATAAATTTGCCTTCAAAGATAGTGTGGTGCTTACCGGTCCAAAGAGTATTTTATGGTCTGATTTTTGAAACTTTTGACATTTAGACCAAGCAAGACCTTGTGGAATGACTTTCGTGTCTTTCGCCCACCAATTGCTGCTTTTAGGATAACTCTCCAAAATCCATATCTGTAATATGTGGTTGTTTAGAATGTATAAAATGTGGAAAAAAATTTCAAAGTGCAGGTTATAACCGTGTTCAAAACTATATATAAACTATATATCTAATAGAAAAAACCTAAATTAATACTTTTACAAAAGAAAACTATGGGTATATGGCAAAGGTATATATTACTGGTATAATAAAGTAATGTATACAAAACAAAAACAAACATTTTGTACACCAGATACAATACTATAGTGGTAAACTTTAGTACAGAGAAGTAAGTATGGCATACCTTAAAAGCCCAAGCAAAACCGTATAGATTGTATGTCGCACTATACTTTGGGTTTTTTTTTCAACTTGGCCAAATGATCTTTTCTGTGTCTGTCAACAACATTCACAGTCCTTTGATAAAATTTATGCCACATGTATTCACCCCAAGGAAAAACATTCCAAGCATCAAAGTCCTCCACCAAAGACAGTATATGCTTAGGGATACAATTCCTTTCTTCAATACCCATAAACACCAACATAGCAACTATCAAAAGACACAACCTAACAGCATCATCATCAGAAACAGCTAAGAACCTATTTTGATCTTTAACTAGTTTCAAACAATCAGTGGCATATATAGGGGTGCAAACGAGCCGAGCCGAGCCCGAGCTTTACCATACTCGAGCTCGGCTCGTCAGGTTTTTTTCGAGCTTGAGCTCGAGATCGAGCTCGGCTCGATCCGAGCCTTTATTTTCGAGCTCGAGCGCAGCTCGTAAACTTTTCACAAAGCTCGAGCTCGACAAAGCTCGGCAAAACTCGGCTTAATAATCTAAATATATGTCCAAATATGCTCGATAAGCGAACTACTCGACAAAGCTCAACAAAGCTCAGCTTAATAATCTAAATATATGTCCAAATATGCTCGATAAGCTAAGCTTGATAAGGCTCGACGAGCCTACTCAAGCTCGATAAGCGAAGCTCGGGCTCGGGCTCGATAAGTAAACGAGTTGATTTTCAGGCTCGAGCTCGGCTCGAGCTCGACAAGGCTCGGCTCGTTTCGAGCTTTTTATCGAGTCGAGCTCGAGTAGCTCGCGAGTAGCTCGGCTCGTTTGTGCCCCTAGGCATATACAGAATTTATACCATCTGTCTTTTTTTCAGGAAATACACGGTCACGAAATGCACTTGTTTTATTTTTACTTTTACAAACTTTACCAAATCGAAACCCTGTTATTAAACAAAATTCTTTAGGCCCGAACTCTAACAAATCATCCCCAATTTTGAATTGCAATGGTGGGGAATCGGTAGATATGTTAGAAACTTTTACCTGATGTTGTAAAACAAAATGCATCAAATGGCAGTCATTATCGCAAAACCGAATATCCAACCACGGACCAAAGACTGTGTTTCTAAACAACCTTTCCCGCTTTTCATTCTTCGACAAAATGTCTTTGATATCTGTAAGCAACTTCACTGTAGATCGAACAGCGATTTTACAACTGTACAACTCAATCGACATATCGAATTACAGGGTGTTAAGGAATTATGATTTGTTAGTTGTGTGATGCTTTGCCTGTGGAGAAGAAGATGTGTGAGTATTAATCTGTATTCTGTAATGAATTGTAATCGTACTAATATCTATAAAAATTTCCTAATTTTAATGCATGTAAAATGACCAAAATATCTATTTGCTCATGTATTTGTTGCCCAAAAAAAATACCTTCCATGTACATCGTACCAACAGTTGTTGCGGTACTTTGGTCGGACACGTGGCATCCCTTGGTTGGTCGGACGAGTTGCCCTGGTCTAAGGGGAGAATTTTGTGAGATCGGGTCGGATAAGCAAACGCATTGGGCAACTGGGGCATATTAGTAATTATCCCTTATATTAATAACGTTACGTGGTACGATATGTATAAATATAGTTAGTGGATGATAAGTTAGAAAAAGATTTGTATTAGTTCTTGTTATAAATGTTTTCTTTAATTCCCGTCTTTTAGTCGGGATTTAGTAATAAATACTAAATATATTAATTTGACAAAACATTAGACAAATATGTTGAAAACTATAAGTTTTTACATTTTTATTAAGGGTTATAAAATGTACTAGATCGGTCTAAAAATAATAGTTAAAATGTTAAATAAAGAATATCAAAAAGTGTCACTTGCGGGATTTGAACCGACCTCTTGTTTAAAAACAATGCGTGTTACATGACGGGCCAAGGCCCTTATTCTATTATAATCTACAATGCTATGTATTTAAGATGATGTTGAGCCTGTTTATATATATAAGCTATGGTTTTAAAAAAAGAATAAAACCTCCAAAGTGGCATAACCTGGAATCGAACCCAGGTCTTTTGTGTGGAATTAAGCGTCCAACCCAGCGAGCCATTGGCTCTAATTTTGTTTTAGTTTTCAAAACTTTCGTATTTAAAGACCTCTTAACTATCTCATATTTTGGTTATAACTTTCTTAGTGTGTAGTATGCATGCACTTGTGTTTTGTTTTCCAAATTAGTTGAGAACCAAAAAAAAGAAATGCACCCTCATCAGGCTTCGGAACAAGGCAAAAGAACAAAAGAACAAGAGTGAGCCCATCTCAACTTGTCAACACGAAATATACTCCACTGTGGTTCGACCACAGTGAGTTTTCGATTTAAAACATAGCCCAAGCATTAACAAGATTTATTCTTAACCCGAACAAACCAAACCGTAAGTTAAACGCAACACTCACAATAGCCAATACTTTAGTTTACATTAATTTTATGTTTTCTTATGTCACTTTTGTTTTCAAAAATCTTTAATAGGCTCAACATATGAATGTGTATATGTCGATATTTATGTTAACAAGTTTAAGGTTTAGCCACACAAGTTTCACGCAACAAAACCATCTTGTCAAAATGTATGCATGTATATACGAATGTGTATATATGTCGAGAGTGTATTCATTTTTGGTTTCCAAATCTTTAACTCAAACAAAGCAATATTTAGAACAAATACGTAACATGTATGTATACTAAGAAATCAAGAAACACAAGTTTAAAACTTTAAGCTCTTACAGTGAGTTGTGAGTTGGGTGTATCGATTGGAAATGCAAGACCAAGAGTAAAGATTATAATCCCAATACTCCAAGCTACCTAGCTTATTTCGAAAATATTTTCCAAGCTTTCCCAAAACTCTATGTGCTATGCTTTGTTTTAGTTTAGAAGATTGCAAGAGAAAGTGTGATAAGTATGTGTTAGTCATGGGTTTTAAGAAGGAAAAAACATGCAAGTATATCTTCCTATTTATAGGGCAAAATTTGGTTAATAGCTTTCGGATAATAGATCTGGATAATAGATTTGGTTAATGGCTTTGTCCAAAGGTCTTTCATGGTTTAGGGTGGACAAGGAATGATAAGGTGGAACTAATGATGTGATTAGGATATTTAAGGTTTAGTTTTTAAGTTCATATAATGTACATGTTATGTATTAAGGTGTGTTTGTTCATCTATTTCCTGGTTACACAAGGAGGAAACAAAATATACTTGGATTGGTTACTGTTATAAGCTCTTTAATAATTTAATTATTTTTACGGAGCATAATCCGTGTCTTGTTGAGTTCAAATGTGAGTCGCGATGTCTCGGCTTGACACTTACAAGTAAAAATGTAAAAATACATCTTTAGGAGTATTTTCATAAAAGTGTTATAAAAAGATTAATGTGTACTCGGCATGAGTTTAATTAATTATTGCCATAACTAATAGAGTGTCGGTACGCATGCGGCTCATTCTCTCAGTTCATGCAGTTTAGTTAAAAGTTATACGCATGAGAAATTTGTAACTTCACAAATAAATTTTTTTGAGTTATAAGGTTAAGTAAGGACCTTAAAAATTACGGGCTGTTATAGTCTACCCCCGTTAAGAGAATTTTGTCCCCAAAATTCAATTGACTAAGGGCCTGAGCTTGATCGGATAGTATTCACCCTTTGATTAGGTTGCACACAGAAGGCTAAGGGTGTGGGTGTCAATCCAAATAGTATCGGGTGCTACTTCCCATTTGGTACTATCAATACTTCCTAACCTCCAAAAATTACACAAATGAAACCACATAATAATCACATAGTAAGGCAAGCTTTCCCGTCCTTGAGTAAAGCCGTCAAAAAACTTAGGCATCTTTTGGTAGCCTAAGATGAGCTTCAACTGGAATCTAGCTTAACCCCATAACTCATCAAACAAGAACCGTCATGAGATTAAGCTAAACCACAATTTTAAGCTCAGTATCAACTTGATTCCAGCTTAATCTCACAACTCATCAAACAAGAACTGTCAGAGGATTAAGCTAAGCAACAAGTTGGACTTAACCTTAAGCTAAATAACAACTTGAATCTAACTTAACTTCACAACTCATCAAACAATAACTGTCATGAAATTAAGTTAAGTGTCAAGTTGTAAGAAAAGAAACTCAACATTTTTGAAGGATTGGCTCAATTTTTGGATCGCTTTCAAATATATAACTAGTAGATATCCAAAGAGAAGATTCCACTAAGAGAGATGTGCGTTCCTGTTTCTCCAAAATCACTAGTGTCTGCCCTAGGAATATCTCCTAATGTTTGGGTAGTACGCTCACTCTGACTATTGGTCTCGGGACGTTAAGCCGTACTCAAATTCAATTATGTTCCTAACGCATCCTATGGTGTTTGCCAAAATCGCAATGTGAACCGCCTGTCATGATCCGATATAGTAGATACTGGCGCTCTTCTTGTGCGTCGCTCTAATTGAATTTCTTATCCTTGAATATTGCGGGAGCATTGGTCGAACCAAAGGAATTACCCTGTAAACTCGAAATGCCCGTATATAGTTCTAAACGTAGTTATAGGTTTGTCAGTCTCGAGCACTCTCAACTGATGATATTCGGATTGGGAATCTTTCTTCGAGAAGCATCGCTCATCATGAAATTGGTGCCACTTCGGGAGTCATGCCTATGCGAAGCTCAATTCGTCAAGGAGAGGTAAATATTGTTAGGTCTTTGCGAACTACTTCAGGGGAGTCTTAAGCACGTGAGGCATCTTTAGATTTCTGCTCGTCCTACTAGGTGCAATGAAATAGGTAGTTTAATGGTGACTATCGAGATTAGTATTTATGTAATGCCTCGTCCGTTCTTGAGCAAATCATTTAAAAATTTTAAGCTAAGTAGCAACTTTAAACTTAATCTCACATCTCATCAAACAAGAACTATCATGAAATTAAGTTAAAAGTTGTTAAAAAGCTTACTTTTTTTTTTGAAGAAAAAGAAAAATTTTAGTTAAAGTTTGGGGTTGCTCAAAAATGAACGGGTGGCATTTCAGCACCCAAAGGTCTTGCTACCAGGTGGTGGAGATTTTAACTATCTTATCGGTTTCTACCTTTTTGCTCACACACTATATCAATCTCATAACTAAGAGCTAGGACACTAAGCTTCACCTTTAACAGATGCATGAACTAAGTGGAAACAAATCTATAATCGACGTCGGAATCAAACAGTATGATAGCCTAATATCCTTTTAAGGAGAACATACTTGTTATGAGTTCGGGTCCTGTTGTCCTTCTTTAGCGTTCATCACAAATACCCGACCACGAGCTAGGTTGCCATTATTTCCAGTGTTTCCATTAGTCACTAAGGCCTGATTCTGGTTATTCTGCACTTGCCCCTGTGCCCTATTCAGCTTAGGACACGTGTTTCGTAAATGATTCGGGCTCCCGCACTCATAACATGTCATTGGGTAAATGACATTAATCGGAGTCGCCTGCATGGCTACTGCTCGACAATCCCTTGCAATGTGACCAGTCTGATTGCAGTTGAAACACACTAGGCAGGGTTTAGTTTCCAGGTGGTGGTAGTTACATTTGGCACACTTAGGGTGAGGACCTTCATATCCCTTACGGCCCGAGCTCGTTGCCACAAATCCTTTTCCCCATTTCGCCTTCTTATTTTCACCATTTGCACCTCCTTGTTTACTTTCACTCGCGGTCTTCCTCTTATCACCACTCTTGGACAATGTCCCATTCCTAACCATTTCATCCGTTAAGGTTGCAGATTTCAGTATCGCGCTCTGAAGGGTAGGGGGCTCAGTCGCTTTCACCATCCCGCGAATCTAAAGGACCAACCCATAGATGTACCTCTCAATTCTCTTGGATTCAGGAGTGACCATGTGAGGTACCAGTCTAGCACGCTTATGAAATCAATCTGTATAAGCTGCGTGACCAGCACCTACCATAGCATGGTTGTAGAACTCATGCTCCAGTTTCTACATCTCGTTGTTTGGGCAATACTCCTCCTTTAGTAATGCCTTAAGGTTATCCCAACTCATTCCCATGGCGGCTTCTCTTCCTCTGGCCTGGATTTGCGTGTTCCACCAGGTCAGAGCCTTTCCCGTGAACGAGTTTGCAGCGTATTTCACCCTCTTGTGGGATGCACACTCGCTTATGTCCATTACTGCTTCCATTTTCTCAATCCATCTTGTGTACACCAACGCTCCTCCATTGCCATTAAAGTCCACTGGTTTGCATGCTGTAAACTCCTTGTACGAACATCCCTTGCCACTATTGTTGTTGTTGCCATTATTGTTGTGGTCACTACCAATGCCATTGTCTGCATGGTCATTCCCGCTTCCGTTGTTTCCTAGATTACTGATGTGGTTGCCAACTTGGGTGACGATAGTGGGTAGCAATGCTTGTAGTTGCTCGACGATCATGACGGGAAGGTCAGGATTCACATTGTCATTTTCGTTGTTCTCGGTGCCACGACCACCTGCTCTACCTCCTCGCCCACCAGTCCTTCCACCCCTCGATGGTGGAATGCCTCGGTTAACTCGAGTCGACCTTCTTGGAGGCATGATTCTACAAAGTAAGACATTGGTAGACATTAGATAGGAGGTAGGATGGGTCGGTGTACGTGTCGTACTACTTCAACTTCCTATCTGACAATCCATGAATTTGATAAGTCCATGCCGCATCATGTTATCGTAAAAACGTTGGCCAGGCGTTTTTAAGATAGCATCATGCTGCATTTACTTATCATCATCACTTCATGTCATACTATACGCATAATCGCACACGTAGTTCCTATAATGCAAACTATATGAGGATTCTTAGGTTATAGTCTAGGTTAAACCACCTAATTCTCTATAACCTGGCTCTGATAACAATCTGTCACACCCCAAAAATGGCGCAGCGGAAAAGCATTTACGGGGTATGACTTCATAATCAGGAACACAAGGTGTCTAAATAGAGAAGTACTAAATTTGCAATATCATAAGTCAAGTTACAACAATCCCAAAAGTCGGGTGAAACAAGCCGTAATACATAAGTTCACAAAATGATAAAATCTTAAGGTAATAAGTTGAATGCATAACTCTTCTGGAACTCAGTCCGGAAGGGTCTTGTCTTATGTCTGCTAGGCCAGTCCAATACTCAATCCTCTATAGTAACTTCATAACACCTGAAAATGGTACTAGAAAACGTCAACATAATGTTGGTGAGCTCGTAGGTTTAAAATTAAAACCGCTGAGCTGTGATAGCATAGTGTAGGACAAAAGTGGGCATGATAACCAATTATAAGCAAAATGTCAAAACAAATAGAGTCGCGCCAACTGAACCTACCATGATCGTTGCAAACACAAACATACACTGTGGGGAACTACCCTAATAGATCTATCATAATGCTTCGGCTCTCGAAAGAGTTAACAGTTGCGCATTCATGTACACACAGGCAAAACATTTAGTAGCACATAATCGTATCAACACACATAATGTCCAAAATCATGAAAACAGTATAATCACAGCATGAAAAACAGTTAAAATGTCATTTGAGTACCATTTTCCCCCAAGAAAAACATAATGAAAAAGGGGCTACGAGAACTCACCTCAGTAATACAGCAGCCTATAAGCGGTAGTCAAGTAGAAATAGTGGATGGCACAGACACGCGACCTAAATTAGTATGACAAGTCTTAGTTTACAGTTTCGTTCATGACTCAAAGTGTTTAAATAAATTTAAGTTTCTCAAGTGGTTGTGTTTAATATTGCCTGTGTGGCAGAGTTTACGTTTAAATTATTTCAAAATGTTTGTAAGTATTGGCTCTTGGAAAAGAGTACAAGTATATCGGTATACAAAAGTATTTGAGACGGATAAGTCTCCGGTTCGAGATTAACCGAAATACTTAGTACGGAAAGCATTCATAAGTAAAGTGTTTGTGAAAAATTATATGTTGTTGCTAAAATAATAATAAATACTTTACGTTAAGTATTTATATTAATAATGTTACGTGGTACGATATGTATAAATATAGTTAGTGGATGATAAGTTAGAAAAAATTTGTATTAGTTCTTGTTATAAATGTTTTCTTTAATTCCCGTCTTTTAGTCGGGTTTTAGTAATAAATACTAAATATATTAATTTGACAAAACATTAGACAAATATGTTGAAAACTATAAGTTTTTACATTTTTATTAAGGGTTATAAAATATACTAGATCGGTCTAAAAATAATAGTTAAAATGTTAAATAAAAAATATCAAAAAGTGTCACTTGCGGGATTTGAACCGACCTCTTGTTTAAAAACCAATGCGTGTTACATGACGGGCCAAGGCCCTTATTCTATTATAATCTACAATGCTATGTATTTAACATGATGTTGGACCTGTTTATATATATAGGCTCTGATTTTAAAAAAAGAATAAAACCTCCAAAGTGGCATAACCTGGAATCGAACCCAGGTCTTTTGTGTGGAAGTAAGCGTCCCACCCAGCGAGCCATTGGCTCCAATTTTGTTTTAGTTTTCAAACCTCTCGTATTTAAAGACCTCTTAACTGTCTCATATTTTGGTTATAACTTTCTTAGTGTGTAGTATGCATGCACTTGTGTTTTGTTTTCCAAATTAGTTAATAACCAAAAAAAAGAAACGCACCCTCATCAGGCTTCGGAACAAGGCAAAAGAACAAAAGAACAAGAGTGAGCCCATCTCAACTTGTCAACACGAAATATACTCCACTGTGGTTCGACCACATTGAGTTTTTGATTTAAAACATAGCCCAAGCCTTAACAAGATTTATTCTTAACCCAAACAAACCAAACCGTAAGTTAAACTGTTAGCATTTAAATTATTAGTGAAGTGATGGTCATTTGTATTTTATTAACATTATACCATGTGTGTCGTTTGTATGAAATAGAGTAGATCAAGAAGGCTTTGTGTTGGACCTTAGTAACATGTAATAGAAATGTCCAAGTAATGTATAATAGTCCAAGTCCAACACAAAGCCCACCAAAGCCCAAAGAAAGCCTCTTTAGGGCATCCCATGTATCCTATAAATACACACTCTCACCCTCAAAGTTAGTGTGCCTCTTTGTCTAGTATAGTTGTGAGAGTGTGTAGTGTGTGTGTTTTATCTTTGTAAGTTCTCTCAAGGTTTTTCTAATAAACATTCGGTTACAAGTTAATACGCCTCATCTCTTATTCTCTTCTCATCTATACTTTCCTTTTGAGTGTCACGTTCTATTTATTGTCTTAGTTGTTGGATAGAGTTCGGTTTACATAGGATTTACAAGTGGTATCATCCGCCAAACAAGGAAGTAGGTAATAGTTGTGTGTCGTTATTTATCAAAAACAAGTTAGCAGTTGCGTATTTTTCTCTAAAGTCGTATACTTTTAGTCTTGTTTTTGGTTTTTACGTGTGTTTGAAGGAAAAAGCTAGTAGCTTCTCTAATATCTTGCGTTATTTTGTGTGTTCTTAGTGATAAAGCTTCAAGCTTTTTTATTTTTACGCGTGATAAAACAAAAAAAGGTAGTAGCTTTTGTGTTTAACGTGAGTTTTTTGAAAGAAAAATCATCACTTTTTGTGTTTAACGTCAGTTTTGAAGAAAAAGTTGTAAGCTTTTTGTGGTTAACGTGAGATTTTGAAGTTGTGATCGAAGGAAAAGTGCTACAAAAGATTAAAATTCGACTCTTCAAAGTTGCGGATTGATTTTTATCACTTTCTTATATAAGAATTGTGATAAAAAGGGACTACATCGACAAGGAAAAATCTAAGTTCTTGTATAAGAATTTAGATAAAAAAGAGGGTTTATAGAATTTGTGAAGTTGTGTCACGTTCTATTTATTGTCTTAGTTGTAGGATAGAGTTCGGTTTACATAGGATTTACATAAACGCAACACTCACAATAGCCAATACTTAAGTTTACATTACTTTTATGTTTTCTTATGTCAGTTTTGTATTCAAAAATATTTAATAGGCTCGACATATGAATGTGTATATGTCGATATTTATGTTAACAAGTTTAAGGTTTAGCCACACAAGTTTCACACAACAAAACCATCTTGTCAAAATGTATGTATGTATATACGAATGTGTATATATGTCGAGAGTGTATTCATTTTTGGTTTCCAAATCTTTAACTCAAACAAAGCAATATTTAGAACAAATACGTAACATGTATGTATACTAAGAAATCAAGAAACACAAGTTTAAAACTTTAAGCTCTTACAGTGAGTTGTGAGTTGGGTGTATCGAATGGAAATGCAAGACCAAGAGCAAAGATTATAACCCCAATACTCCAAGCTACCTAGCTTATTTCCAAAATATTTCCCAAGCTTTCCCAAAACTCTATGTGTTATGCTTTGTTTTAGTATAGAAGATTGCAAGAGAAAGTGTGATAAGTATGTGTTAGTCGTGGGTTTTAAGGAGGAAAAAAAATGCAAGTATATCTTCCTATTTATAGGGCAAAATTTGGTTAATAGCTTTCGGATAATAGATCTGGATAATAGATCTGGTTAATGGGTTTGTCCAAAGGTCTTTCATGGTTTAGGGGGGGACAAGGAATGACAGGGTGGTACTAATGATGTGATTAGGATATTTAAGGTTTAGCTTTTAAGTTCATATAATGCACATGTTATGTATTAGGGTGTGTTTGTTCATCTATTTCCTGGTTACACAAGGAGGAAACAAAATATATTTGGATTGGTTACTGTTATAAGCTCTTTAATAATTTACTGATTTTTACAGAGCGTAATCCGTATCTTGTTGAGTTTAAATGTGAGTCGCGATGTATCGGCTTGACACTTACAAGTAAAAATGTAAAAATACATCTTTAGGAGTGTTTTCATAAAAGTGATATAAAAACATTAATGTGTACTCGGCATGAGTTTAATTAATTATTGCCATAACTAATAAAGTGTCGGTACGCGTGCGGCTCGTTCTCTCAGTTCATGCAGTTTAGTTAAAAGTTATACGCATGAGAAATTTGTAACTTCACAAATAAATTTTTTTGAGTTATAAGGTTAAGTAAGGACCTCAAAAATTACGGGTTGTTATAACCGACCACGTGTCGTCGGCACCGTAAACCAAATTTTATTTGTGAGTTTTATGGTACCGACGTCCCTTAACCAAATTTTATTTATAAGTTTTATTATACCGACGTCATGTCGCCGGCACCTTAAGAGATAGTATTGACTTTTGTTGACCGGTTTAATTGCCCACCGATGTCGTGTCGTCGGTATATTTACAACGTAATTACGATTAACTAATTACGAGTTTAATTATTCTTATAGCGCCGACGACATGACTTCGGCATCTGTTTCCCAAAAACACCAAAAACTTTGACTGAAAAAACATGTGGGTCCCACGTTGTCGTCGGTCTTTATTGTCGGGACAGTAAATAGCGACGGGGTAATGTCGACAAGTTCCTGTCGACGTCGTGTCGTCGGGATGGTTTGATACCGTCGTCTTGTCGTCGGGACGATAAAAAAAAGTCGTAGCCGAAGCTCCTGAATGTACTAGTGTCGGTTTTTTTAATGTTTTGGTTGAGTTATTTATCCGTGACTAGATCGAGAAGGATTGTAGATTTCGATCAGTTTTGATGTTTAGTTACGCATGTTCTTTAGTTGATTTTATTTGTTATAAAATAAAGAGTTTTATGCTAAGTTTTACGTTTGGTAAAAGTATTCATGCACCCGAAAATAAATTTTTAGAGTTTAGTTGCCATGTTATATGTTTGAGGAGTGAAAGTTGTATAATGTCGGATTTTTAATTGTAGTGGCTATCCAAGCAACGTGATGGTTCAATCATATGAAGAAGTTTAGGATTGGTATATATTATTTTCAACATGGAAATGCCGAGTAACTATACATATGTTATGATCGAGTTTCGCCTCATAGGGAGCGCGTAGATGTTGTAGTTATTAGTTACTGTAGGACCTTAGATCTATCCTATCATACACACTAACAATCAATAAGAATCAATAGAAAGAAGAGTGGTTCATGAATCTAGTGAGAGAGACTAGAGAGATAAAGTTAATTACACACACTAATCTTCTATTACAATCCCTAAAGCACACACACATCCACACTTCCAAATGAAGGGAATGGTGCTATTTATAGTTTTTCAATGAGATGGGCTTGGGCTTTCTTTTCACTAACAAATAACCTATTAGATTAACATAGAAAGCCCAATTACTATTACTCCCTCCGTCCCACTATAAGTGTCCACAATGGAATATTCAAAGTCTTTGTTTTTCAACTTTGACCGTAAATATTTTTGTTTGTGTTATATAATACTTGATGAAAAGTATACCCAATGAAAACACATCTAAAACTAAATCAATTCATATAACTTTCATCAAGTATTATATAACACAAACAAAAATATTAACGGTCAAAGTTGAAAAACAAAGACTTTGAATATTCCATTGTGGACACTTATAGTGGGACGGAGGGAGTATTACTTAATTACATAACGACACACTTATATAAATATTAATAATGACAAATGACCATCACTTTTTTATAAATGCTAACAATCTCCCCCTAAGGGATGGTCATTCAAATGATGCTCCGTGTGATGAGGTCATTCGTCTTCATTGTCTTGTGCTTTGTGTGTCGTTGTAGAATAGTCTTGCTTCTTCGTTCCTTCATGCTATGTGATCTTCAAAGTATCGTCTCTTGTATGTTCTTGCTTTGATCAACATCTTCATTTGTTTATATGCGTCGTATCCTCCAACATACTCATACCTCTTGAGCTTCATACTTATGTTTTCCTCACTTGATACATGACCTTGTTCTTGACATCTTGATTATCTTCTTGACTTTGTTGTAACACTTTGTATTTAACTTGATCCTTTTGTCTTGAACTTATTAACTTGAACTTTGTTGAGGATGATCTTCATAAGTATGAGTATGTGGAGGTGAGGATGTTTGATATATCTGATGATGGTGTTCGGTCTTTTTTCAGGGGACTTCTTCAGTAACTGCTCCGTGCTAAATGAACTCACCAATCGATCACGTTGGACTTTTCTTAGAGAATCGACCACTACGATTGTTTTACTGATGAATGTCTTGATTCCATTCACCTTGGTCGGGCAAATCAGTCGTCCTAATCCCGTTAGGGACAGTTATCACTACTTTGGATAAATCCAAGTAGAGACCCACGTCATAAGGACTCAATTCGTGAAAGGAATCTCCTTGGCGGGATTTCCAGCACTTACAGGCTCAGACTTCGAGATCGTTAACAGCATAGTGTGAAAACTTTCTCTAATCTTTACAAAGGCTGTTCCTGAATTGGATGCCCTCAAGAAGGCTTGCAACAGATATACCGAAGTATACCCACAATTCAGGTGAGCCGCTGAAGTATACCGAAGTATCACTCCACGACTGTAGACCGTTTGAAACATAGTAACCATCATGATATAAGGCAAGATCTGAAGATCTCATTAAGACTCTTACAACTTGTGTCCTTTTTGGCGAACACAAGTGTATTACTTTGGAAGTGTGTCCTAATAGATTTTTGATGAATCTCATGGCTCTAGACTCGATAATGTGCGTTTTGGTTTTAGTAGTCGGAGGCATGGAGCAGAGTGGTACATTTTCAATATCAACACATCTCGGAATGAGAGGCCGATAGATTATGCAGTGTTCTCCGTGAGAAATGAAACAAATATCTTTTAAGAGATATCTGAGTGGCTAGGAGGGGTTTGTGCAGCGCGTCACTGGGTCCATGACGTCTTGTCTTTAATATCAGTATCACCTTAGTGAATACCGATAGCAGATGTATTGACCCGGTTTCTACCCTAAGTTTTCATGGAGGGCTATTTTTTTCACCATTTCATTCAACTTTTCTTTTTAATTCTTCAACCCCTTCTTTCCCTTTCTCATTTACTCCTTTTTTTCAATCTTTCCTAAGGACTTCTAATTCTAATCTATTGGAATTGTCCTTGGGTAGATCCCTCCGGCTCTGGCGGATCATAGAACATAAACCTAACCATAATCACCTTATTACTCCATGATTATCCTAGATTTGTTGATCACTTGCCACAAAACATTTTTTTTTTTTTTTTTTTTGTGAAAATCTCGATCTCAAAGTGTTTATGAGTAAAACACATTTCTGTTAACACTTCGAGAGTTTTGCATTTTCTGAAATACTCCCCCTTGAGAGTTCGCACATTTTGAATTGATCGATTTTCATTTAATATGGCCATTGCGAGACACATTTACATCACTAGATAGACTAGCTTGAAATTATTACCCGTCCCGGTCATATTCAAGAAAAATCTCTAGAATTGGTACATTCTACTCAGACAAGTCCTTTGCGAGACACGTTTACATCACTGGATAACCAGCTTAAAATTATTACCCGTCCCAGACAAGTCTTTTCGATTACTGACATTTAGTTTTCGTCAATTCGAGGGTTCAGATCTGAGTCTTTTTGGAGAGCTCTTTTTGAGATTCAATCCACGATTCTTTAAACATTTTTGATCACATTTTAATCACGTCTTCTCCCCCTCAAAAATAGCATTTCGTGATATTTTTGATATCAACGGATTAAAATAAAGCTTTTTGGAGAGATAGACGGATTTTGAGCATGATTTTGAAAAATCTTGATCATGTGCTCAAGGATTTTTTA
Organism: Artemisia tridentata subsp. tridentata; assembly: GCA_021014915.2. Lineage (NCBI taxonomy): Eukaryota > Viridiplantae > Streptophyta > Magnoliopsida > Asterales > Asteraceae > Artemisia > Artemisia tridentata. The sequence goes on along the minus strand of CP139509.1, from coordinate 182,152,329 downwards.
TTTTTGCCATTAACATTTACGAGTCCTAATCTGAAATAATCAGAAGTCATCATTATAGCTTTTATTTGAAATATTTTCGAGTTGGCGTACTGATAACGCTCATTTTATACATGTTTTAGTTGCGTTATTTCTACGTTTATGCATTATATTTTGTTGTATTTGTGAACATATTTTGCTTAAAAGGTGCAAAAGATGTATTTTAGTTCAGGTACGATCAAGTTCAAGGAAAAGGCTAAAAAGATGAAGAAAAGTTGTTAAATCAAGAGCTTATGCACAAACGTAGGATTCTTATCACAATAAAGGCTTTGGAAGGATCGTTAAAGATAAAGAATCAAGATTGCAATGATTTCCAAGTTCAAAAGATCAAGAATTGATGAAATGAATGAGAATTATGTTCAAACCCAAGGCTCATATCTCAAACCCAAGGTTGAAGCTGAATCCCAAACCCAAGGTTCATATCTCAAACCCAAGGTTGAGCAGTCATTCTAAAACCGAAGGTTCAGAGTCCAAACCTGAGGTTCAGCAGACATCCAAACCACCGGTCCTTGGTCCCGACCGCGGGTTTAGCCACTAAAAGTCATCCAAAGTTGCATTTAAGTGAAGAATTAAGTGCCATTACTCCAAAGTCCGATCATCTACTTCCATTAACTCATTTTGCCTTCATTTTATGACACTTTGGGAGCAAGTATTTTGCTTGGTGACCAAGGGGAGCCATCTTATATATACTTGGCCAAAAGATACAACAAAGGGGAACTATCTATCAAACAAGAGAAACCAAATATTATCATATACATCACTACCTAGAGACCAAAAGGGTTACAAACATATTCAAGGGGGCGACAAAGGAGAAAAATGCGGGAAAAATGGAAAGCTTACATTCATCAATCATTAACTTAATCATTCAAGGAATCCTTGTTGATCATCTCACAAGTGTTCCTAATTCTTGTAATCATCATTACAACTTTTGTAAGACTTTTTAATCATGTTTTCAAGTGATAAATTTCTTGTGGTTATTTCTTTGTTTGCCATGAGTGGCTAAGTGCCTTGTGCACTTGCCTAGATGATGTTTGTTACATGACTTTTGGTTGATTATGACTCAATGGTTCTATGATAAACGAAAAGCTAATACTAAGAACGAATTGTGCTATTAAGAGTTTTCTCCACCAAAGAGTTATCAAGTTTGGTTAATTACTAATAGTGTAATGGGTTGAAAAAGACATTGTTAGTCAATTAGTTGTAAACCTTTGTCTATGAGGGTGTTACCTTATGTATTGACCATTTCATAAGTAACTTGGTTAAACTTGGAAAACTAAAATAGTGTGGTTGTCAATTGCTTGTGAAACGAAAGCGAATCGAGTAATTGAGTTGTGTTAGTCTTGGATTGATCAAATCTTAAATATTGTTTTTGTCATCTTAAAATCTTGACGAGGATTGAAAGTGTTTGAAACAATAGAGTTAGTATACCCACTAATCGAATTAGAACACCATCTAATTTGTTGAATTTAAATCATCATTATTTGCTTGCTATTAGAATCGTTGAACAAGATTGATATTATATTCGAAACTCACATCCCAAAAACTAAACAAATCCCTGTGAACGACCTCGGCTTACCATTTCACCTCTTACTACACACGGACGAGTATACTTGCTCGTATGTGTTTCGTTTGAATTATTGGTAGATCGTGTTATAAATTTAAAACTTGCACTCGAAACGGGCACATCAAGTTTTTGGCGCCGCTGCCGGGGATTTGATCACGTTTTCGTGAAGTTTTTGTTTATAATTTACTTGTTCTATTCCTACTCGTATTGATATTCGTTATCGTATTCGTTAAGCTCTAAAGAAAAAATATATTTCTCTGCAAACCTTAGGTTTCAACCCAAACCTCGCAGTCCTAGCTCTCGGTAAACTTTTTATGAGACCAAACCTTCGTTCTGAAGCTCGACCTCACAGTCCTAGCTCTCGGTAAATTTTTTTTTTAACTCCAAACCTTCGGTCCGAATTCTCGACCGTCGGTTTATCAGCTTTCGTAAAAAAAAAAATTTTTTTTTCCAAAACCGCAACGGTCTTACTCTCGGTAAACTTTTTAACTTAAAATTTTTTTCCCAAACCGCCGGTCCATTCCTCCGACCGTCCGGTTCAAACCTTCGGTAAAACTTTTTCATCTCCAAACCGCCGGTTCACCTGCTACTGTTCATAAAAAAAAGAAAAAAAAAGAAAAAAAAAAAAGAATAGTTTTAAATCCTTTTCGATAGGCTTACTTGCTACTGTTCATACTCTAAAAGAAGGAGAAAATCTTGTCGAAGCTTGGCTTCGAATGAAAAACATGCTCCGAAGTTGTCATGGGCATGGATTGTCTCGTGGTAATATCATTCAAATCTTTTACCATGGTCTCGATGACACAACTCAAGGCATACTTGATGCCGGAGGAATATTTCTTTACAAGACCCCTAACGAAGCTTACAACTTACTAGAAGACCGTGTACTTCTAAAGCTCGATTGGTCTAAGGATTCCAAAATCAAACCTCAACGAAAATCCGTCGCATTCGCCGAAGGAACGAATGAAAATTCCAAAATCATGGATATGATGAAAGACCTCACTTCAAAAATCGATTCTAAATTCCAAAGTATCCAAAATGAAATCAAAGAAATGCGTGAAGGATGTACTCATTGTGGTGGAAGTCACTCCTCATCAGAGTGTGATGATAAACCCATGGGAGGTCCCGAAGCTGAAGCCAATTATGTCTATGGAGGATATCGAGGAGGAGGATATCGTGGAAACTTCTACGGTAGAAATTCTCGAGGTTGGCAAGATCGTCCACCAAGGGATGATACCCAAAATTCCCAAAATCTTGAAGAAAATCGTCAAACATCTTCTCGTGATGATAACCGTTCATCATCACAATCACGTGAAACAAAAAATGAAGAATCTGAATTCGAAAAAACCATGCGTGAATTCGTACATGCTCAAAAACAAACGAACGAATTCATGAAAAATCAATTCTTTATGCTCAAAAGCAAAGTCGAACAAGGACAAAAGAATCATCAAGCTTCTATCCAAGATCTTGAAACCAAATTTGGTCGTCTTTCTGATCAACTTTCCGCAAGACCATCTAGTACTTTGCCAAGCAATACTCAATCCAACCCCAAACCATCATCATCTGGATCTTATCGTCCACCTCAAACGAGAAATGAGCATGTAAATATTGTATATACTCGTAGTGGTTTGTCTTATGATCCACCACCCAACCCAACCCAAACAACCACTATTGTCCATGATGATAGTGAGGACGAAGTAGAAGAAGAACCAAAAGACAATGAAAAAACTCCTACACCAGTTGTTAAACCTACTCCACCACTCAAACCATATAAACCAAGAATTCCATATCCTCAACGTTTGAGGAAAGAAAAGATGGAAGAGCAATATGGCAAGTTCATGGACTTAATCAAAAAAGTTAGGATCAATGTTCCTCTTGTGGATGTCCTAGCTGGAATGCCCAATTATGGGAAGTTTTTGAAAGAACTTGTGAGCAACAAAAGTAAAATGGAAAACGTTTCCGCTACCTACTTGAATGAAGATTGCTCAGCCATTATTGAAAATAAACTACCGAAAAAACTCGGTGATCCTGGAAGTTTTCTTATTCCGTGTACTCTAGGAAATTCAATCACTTGTAATGCTTTAGCCGACCTCGGTGTGAGCATCAATCTTATGCCATACTCATTGTATGCGAAGCTTTCGATCGATACGTTGAAACTAACAAGAATGAGTATACGTCTAGCAAATCATACTATCCAATATCCTGTTGGAGTAGCTGAAAACATGCTTGTTCAAGTTGGGCAATTCGTTTTTCCTGTTGATTTTGTGATCCTCGAGATGGAGGAAGATAGCAAAGTTCCATTGATTCTAGGAAGACCTTTCCTAAACACAGCAGATGCTATCATTCGAGTGAAAAATAAAGAACTCAACCTTGGAGTTGGTGATGAAAGAATTTCCTTTTCGATTAATCAAGCCATGAAATATTCTCATGCAAATGATGACACTTGTTATAGCATTGATGTTATCAATGAAATAACAGAGGAAACATTTGACGAATTACTTGACGAAAGAATTAAGACTCATAAAACATCTGGACAAATCAGTGATGAAGATCTCGACAGAGAATTCGCTGAATTTATGCAGATAGACACCGAAGAAATTTATGAGGAAGAAAATACCAACTTTGAGGAGTTGGAATTGAATGATGATATGAGAATCAAAACTTCAATTGAAGATCCGCCAATGGATCTAGTCTTGAAACCTCTTCCTGATCATCTAGAATATGCGTTCTTGGAAGAAAATTCTCTTCTTCCAGTTGTCATATCTTCAGCACTCAAACCCAATGAAAAAGAACGTCTTGTTTCTACACTCAAAAAGCATAAAGAAGCTTTCGCCTGGAAAACTTCTGACATTCGTGGAATAAGCCCGAATTTTTGCAAACACAAAATAAATTTTGAAAACGATTCTAAACCTGTTGTTCAAAGACAACGAAGACTCAACCCAAATATGAAAGAAGTTGTTAAGAAAGAAATAATCAAACTTCTTGACACTGGAATTATTTATCTGATGCGCGTGCGTGTCGTTGCGGTTTAGCAGTATTAATGCCTACTTAAGTTTTAAATTTATATTTAGCCGACTTATCAATAACACACACACTTAACGAGCAGTGTACCCGGTCAGTATGAATATAATGGTAAGTAGAGTGTCGATCACTAAGAGTGAAACGTATTATATAGTTATTCTAATCAGTATTTTAATATCCTAAGTTAGCTATACAACCTAATCTAATGCAAGGGGGTTGAGCCTGAGAGACTGGCACGGGTTGGTTATGATTAAATAGAAAACTAAACTAATGAGCACGAATCAGCGATTAGCACACACGTACACAGATAGATACTCGAGACAATAAGAAGACCTGTCCTGATAATTAAGTAGCTTGTCACTTGTTTTATTGCTAGTTTTATATGAAGTGTATATAATTAAACCTTTCTCGTTGGCTCTAATCTTATCGGCGAGTAAACCCTTAATGATTACTTATGTCTATCCTACTTTTCTAGAGACGATAGAATAAATAGGCGAGGAAGGGGCATGGCGACCCAAGCAAGACTCAGCTAGACACAGAGATTATCAATGCACTAATAAAAGTCACCAAAGACATCAACATATAAACTTTAATTAATGGGAAAGCAATATTAAGGGGAGTGCATGATTTTCCGTAGTCACATGACACAAGCCCATCAATCCTGATGAATTAAAGTGTACTAAAACAATAAAACAAAACTACTTAATGAATTGAATACATGCAGGACCTTCTTACAACTCTTGTATCTTTGTTTAAGGTGTGTCTTGTGCTGCTAGGTCGTCTGAATTCGGCTCTAGGGTTATTCGGTCTCTAAAATCTCAGCTCTTCAAATTCGTCTGTCCTTGGGGTATTTATAGTTTCTGTCTGAGGGATCGATGCGGCGCATAGAATGAATAGATGCGGCGCATTGACTTAACTTCGCGTGGGGTCCAAGATTAATATATTCAGGAATATTCGTACACCGTCTTCAGATGCGGCGTATCTTGATCTCTGTATGCGGCGCTGATGAAGCGAAAAGTGTACCGCTTTTAAGGGGTCATTTAAGCCCGAAATCGTATTTATTTGATCAAATATCGCCCTAAATCGTTCCTTTTGTCATTTTAGGTACTTTTGAGGAGAAATCTGGAAAAGGAGGCATTTTGGACGTTTTTGGAGCATTAAAGTGAAGAATACGACAAAGTCTCAAAATCGGCTGAAATTTACCTTTGACGGCGTCAGAATCATCTCTTGACGGCGTCATGCCTTGGCAAGAAAAGTGGGATGTGAAATTTACTCATGACGGGCCAGTGAGTTAGCATGTGAATTCTGACGGCGTCACGCTTTAACTAAATCAAGGGCGTCACGGCTTAATTCATAAGGGGACGGCGTTACGTTCAAGAAGTGAGGGCGTCAAGCCTTGATAGGCCAGAACGGATTTTGGAGAATTAAAGAGGGACGGCGTCAAGATGGTCACCCGGGAACCCTAAAAGCGGCGAGGTGACGGCGTCACAATGCATAAGGTGACGCCGTCAGATCCAAAAATCTATATATAGTTTTCTAATTTTTTGTCATTAAGGGAGAGCTTAGTGTGTGGAATTTTGGGATAAAACCCTAAGACGATTTTAGCTACTTTTTCAGGGCTTTTAGCCTTGAGATCTTCCATGTTTCATTGAAAGATAAGTTATCAATTAATCATTCAATATGTCTATGTGTTGTTTGATTCTATCTTATGCTTGTCTTTTGTTTAACATGTTAGGCTAATTTTATCTTGTGTTTGCTTAGATCTAATGAAACCTAGCTATTGATTATTGGTTGTTAGTGTGTTGTTAGTTGTATTGGATGATTGTTTATCTATGTTAGGCTTAAGAAAACTGGCTAACTTCCTATTCGGTAACTTGCTTGAACGTCTTAAGAAACATGAACCAAACGCGTACTAAAGGTTTTTATGGTTGTATTTAATGCACAAGCGAATTCTAGTGATCCCATGTTAGGAGCTTCCTAGCCGGCTCGACATAGGAGTGAAGTAGGAGCTTGTAGAGTTTGGGGAAGTAAGTACGCCACCCCACGAATGGTATTAAGGAATACACCCGTCATCCACGCAACTAATACACACTAATTAACCGGTAAAAGATAGTTAGGGAGTAAAGAAATCTAAGTAAACACATTTCTCTACACATAAGTTTCTCACCACTTTTCATTTTTGTTATTTTATTTTATTTGCATTTGTAGTAATTTGGGTTAGTTGACTAGCAACTAATTCCGCCCACTCCTTCAAAACCGAGATTTTACTTGCTTTCATAAAAATTATAAAAACATAAAAAGAATCTTCCTCAACCCTTAGACCTAATTAGAGTAGCCTTTCACACCTAACGAACACTATTCCCTGTGGAGAACGATCAATCCCCCGTACTTACCACTACACTATACTACATCGGTCAGGTACACTGCCTGGTGGGGTTGTAAGCCTCTTGAGATCCCTCGAGAGGTAAAACCTGTTGTAAGGTTACAAAACCACGCAATCAAGTTTTTGGCGCCGCTGCCGGGGAATAGTTATTGTTTAGGTTGAAATTTTTATTTCTATTAGGTCTACTCACTAGATTCCTTTCTAGTGAGATTTTTATTTTATTTTTATAGGTTTTCTTTAGTCTATCTTTTTCTTTGTGTGTTTGTTCGTAATTTCCATTGACTCTTCCGTTCACCATTATGGAGTACGCGAATCCACCATACCACCAACCACAAAGGCCATTCTACCCTATTGACATCTCGAATTTCAAACAATATCGAGATGAACCCATATATGATGCATGGACTCGTTTTAGAAATTTACTCCGAAAATTCCCTCATCATAGTTTCGCTTTAGCATCCCTAACCCGAACCTTTTACTATCGTGTTGGCCAATATGACCAAATGCGCATTGAGGATTTTGCCAATGGGGACTTTAGGGAATTAAGTGCTGAAGAAGCATGGGATGCCATAGAAGATTGTGCCCAATATTATTATAGGGTAGACAACCCAACAAACGTTAGTACAAGTCAATTGAATATAAATTTCGTGGATCATGAAACAAGTTTGTTTGGGGATGAATACATTAGTGTTGAGATACCTAAGTGGTTGTCATGTAATGCCATAGTACAAAACAAACACATAGGTGACCTTGATGTGATGGAGGATTTAGCCGAACATGATCACATTGATCAAAAAGACCTAAGTTTTATGATCGATGATGATGAATCTCAAGAAACACATGATGAATCTTTTGGGCAATTTGAATATAGCAATCAGAATATTGAGGATGATCCTTATGATTCGGATATAGAAGTTGAGATGCCTAGAGAAGCACTTGAGATATTAGGGAAAATGTTAGGTTTAAATTATACCAAAACACATGATGAGGATATAGGTGATCTTGACATAAGGAATGATGAGGTAAGTAATCTAAGACCACCAAGTACCCCACAAGTCCAACCATCATTTGAGGCACATACACCGCCCGTGACTTACCCGAAAGAAGTAGAAGAGACTATAGGAACCCCAATAGTGGTAGAACCTTTGAACCAAACACAACTAGAGGATATAGGTTTGAATGCTTTTAGTGATCACAACCTTACTCTTAGTTCTATGGAAGTTCCTAGTTTTGATGAACCGGAGCCTCAACCAAAACCGTTACCTAATCTTCCATCTTTAGATGTGAACTTAGGAATTGAATTAGGTCCCGACCCACCCATCAAACCATATAGTCCAGGTAGTTTTATGTTGAAGGTAGTAGACTCTAAGCCTTGTAGAGAGGAAGCTGACATAGGAGTAAACCATAACCTTTCATACTTACATCACCCATTCATGATTAATCACAAGAAACATTATGGGTTTAAACCGGGTTTATTAGGTCAAAGTGGATTCTTAACTTGGAGTCTCTCGAAGTTGATAGAAGATGATCCATTTCTAGGAGAAAATCTTAATCCGCCCACTAACCCAATTGAATTAGGTAAGGTTATGATGATAGGATCCCGCACCTTTGAGCATATAATTCACCCGTCACTCTTTCCTCACGTGGTATATTTCCACCCTAAGGGTGTGTATCGCTACTTTCACCCACACTTAATCCTAAGTGTAGGGAAAACCTCCCCTATTTCCGTTAAATAAGGGTAGAGTCAGGCTCGTGACTCGAACAAAAACAAGCGCTCTTGGGAGGCAGCCCATGCTTTATTTGCTTTATTTGTTTATTTGTTTGTTTGTTTGTTGTTATTTGTTTCCGTATGTATGTTTAATTTTTATTCTTATTGATTCATGTTAAAAACTAATTTGTGAAAATGCTTTATGTTGTTTTTAACTTCGTCTTAACTACATATAAAGGTATTTTGCAAAAGATAAGTGTAAGGGAAATCTAAATCGGTTTATTATAACACAAATTAACATGAATCGTAATAATAATAAATTAGCATACATATTAGTGTGTGTTTGAGTCAAATGCTTGTATCGAGTCATAATGATGTTTTGCAGGATTTCCAGGAAGTAAGGTAAAGGTTTTTCCAGAAATTTTCCGGAAACTTAAAACGAAAATTTTTGTCAGGTCATTTCTGACGGCGTCAGAGGTTATAACCTGACGGCGTCAGATTTAATTTCCAGAAATTTTTGAAAGTTTTGTTTTTAGAAAAGTTTTTATTTAAATCTCCAACTTATAATCTCCAGGAATCTGCAAAATTATCATTCCACAAGCATTATATCCTTATATATAGATTTTTCCCGCCGATGTTATGCAGGTTTTCGTGTTTGTTTTCTCAGGTTAACAGGTTATTTTGGACAAGGAAATGTTTATGGAATCAAGCTTATGGCGATGCATTAGTCATGGAGCTTCAACATTCTCTTTGGAGGAAGATTTAACCGTGTGATTTCACTATCCAACGAGCGAATCAGGGGAGTATTTGATTTCATTCTTTTACTTTATGCTTTTACATCTTGTTATTTGAACATTGGGGACAATGTTCATCTTAAGTGTAAGGGGAGGGTAAAAGTACGATTTTAGAGAATACAATTGCGCTTGATTTTTGTTTGTTTAATAGTAGATGTGTAATAAAACTGAGAGAAATACTTGATTAGGGTAACTTTAGTGCCAAATTTAAAATTTTTTACAACATATAGGAGTGAAACTTTGATCTTAATGAGCGTCTCACGGATAGGAGTTATATGACTAGCACAAAAAACCGTACCACTAAAAAATTTTCCACCCCAAATATGTGAGGTTCGCCCCTAGAATTGGTAGGAAAAGCATTTATGCTATGATGTGTGTACCGGTAGCACTTAGATTCTAGAACTTGCGTTAGGACCATTCCAAGGCCACAAGTGAGACTACATTCGTGTAGTTAGATTTACTACATGATAAGAGGCATTAGGATTAACCCATTGTTTTACACCTGTGTTTTTGTTATAATTACGTTGGCTACATTGGTCAAGTAATTCCCCCACACCCCTTTGCGTTGTACTCATTTTTAGTACACGATACCCCTAGTACACCCCTCAGAGCCTATCTTTTCGTTTCGACCTTTAAGCATTTTACTTAAAGGAAGAATTTGTTACACCCCACTAAAATGTACACCCAAATCGCCTTAGCCTACCTTGTATGCACTCATCTTTAGTGCATTATTGTTATAACATTTGTTTAAACCCAAGTTAATTATCTAGTTGATTACATGGTTGCTAAGTCGAGTCATATCCTTGTACATATTGTTTTGGGACGATTGGGACTCATGGGTAAAGTACTAGTATAATGGAGTAATGGGGAAGAACATCATTTATTACCCCCATATGTGCTAAATGTTTTAAAAGTACTCCAAGTTTTTCAATTATCTTAATTCGAGTCATTAGATTAGTATTTGTAAAGTTATGTAAAAATTCAAGTGTAAGGGGAATGCAATGCCCCTATGATGTATTATTTTGGATGGTAGGGCAAGAATGTATGTCAAAAAAAAAAAAAAAAAAAAAAAAAAAAAAAAAAAAAAAAAAAAAAATCGAAAAAATCAAGAAAAATACAAAAAATGAGAAAATGAAAAATAGAAAAAACATACGGACTACCATCCCGTTTCATTTTATGTTTATCTTTATGTTTTTGTTATTTTGTTATTTCGTTTCTAGCTTAAGATCGAGTCTAGTCTTGGCTTAGCAACATTGTATAGTACATGTAATTGACCAAGATTTTTAACTCGCCACCAGTAAAATATCCTTTATCCAACCAAACCGTGTTTTCCTTTTCCCTACACCTAACATTACAACCCATTTAAAAGCCCTCTTTGATAGTTTATCTTTGGTGCTTACGCCTAGTGGAGGAGGTTTTCGATCCTTTCCCAAGCCTATGGTAATCTATTTGCTATGACAGGTAGTGAGAGATATTTTCCGTTTTCATTTATGAGATTTATTTTGATGACACTTGAGAGATGTGAGTATCTAAACACTACTTGTGAGGTGCTAGTATGTAATCTCCGTGCTTATTATGATTGAAGTGGAACGATTATTTGTTGTAATTACTTTTATGTTAGCATTAAATGACCCCTAACTTGTATTTTGATTAGAATAAAAGCGCATTTGCTTGAGGACAAGCAAATCTCAAGTGTAAGGGTATTTGATGAAGCGAAAAGTGTACCGCTTTTAAGGGGTCATTTAAGCCCGAAATCGTATTTATTTGATCAAATATCGCCCTAAATCGTTCCTTTTGTCATTTTAGGTACTTTTGAGGAGAAATCTGGAAAAGGAGGCATTTTGGACGTTTTTGGAGCATTAAAGTGAAGAATACGACAAAGTCTCAAAATCGGCTGAAATTTACCTTTGACGGCGTCAGAATCATCTCTTGACGGCGTCATGCCTTGGCAAGAAAAGTGGGATGTGAAATTTACTCATGACGGGCCAGTGAGTTAGCATGTGAATTCTGACGGCGTCACGCTTTAACTAAATCAAGGGCGTCACGGCTTAATTCATAAGGGGACGGCGTCACGTTCAAGAAGTGAGGGCGTCAAGCCTTGATAGGCCAGAACGGATTTTGGAGAATTAAAGAGGGACGGCGTCAAGATGGTCACCCGGGAACCCTAAAAGCGGCGAGGTGACGGCGTCACAATGCATAAGGTGACGCCGTCAGATCCAAAAATCTATATATAGTTTTCTAATTTTTTGTCATTAAGGGAGAGCTTAGTGTGTGGAATTTTGGGATAAAACCCTAAGACGATTTTAGCTACTTTTTCAGGGCTTTTAGCCTTGAGATCTTCCATGTTTCATTGAAAGATAAGTTATCAATTAATCATTCAATATGTCTATGTGTTGTTTGATTCTATCTTATGCTTGTCTTTTGTTTAACATGTTAGGCTAATTTTATCTTGTGTTTGCTTAGATCTAATGAAACCTAGCTATTGATTATTGGTTGTTAGTGTGTTGTTAGTTGTATTGGATGATTGTTTATCTATGTTAGGCTTAAGAAAACTGGCTAACTTCCTATTCGGTAACTTGCTTGAACGTCTTAAGAAACATGAACCAAACGCGTACTAAAGGTTTTTATGGTTGTATTTAATGCACAAGCGAATTCTAGTGATCCCATGTTAGGAGCTTCCTAGCCGGCTCGACATAGGAGTGAAGTAGGAGCTTGTAGAGTTTGGGGAAGTAAGTACGCCACCCCACGAATGGTATTAAGGAATACACCCGTCATCCACGCAACTAATACACACTAATTAACCGGTAAAAGATAGTTAGGGAGTAAAGAAATCTAAGTAAACACATTTCTCTACACATAAGTTTCTCACCACTTTTCATTTTTGTTATTTTATTTTATTTGCATTTGTAGTAATTTGGGTTAGTTGACTAGCAACTAATTCCGCCCACTCCTTCAAAACCGAGATTTTACTTGCTTTCATAAAAATTATAAAAACATAAAAAGAATCTTCCTCAACCCTTAGACCTAATTAGAGTAGCCTTTCACACCTAACGAACACTATTCCCTGTGGAGAACAATCAATCCCCCGTACTTACCACTACACTATACTACATCGGTCAGGTACACTGCCTGGTGGGGTTGTAAGCCTCTTGAGATCCCTCGAGAGGTAAAACCTGTTGTAAGGTTACAAAACCACGCAATCAGGCGCATGTACTTGGATTGTAACTTGTGAAATCTTGATAGTGATATGCCATATGTTAGAAGTATATTGCGGCGTATCTGGAGTAGAACGAGCTTGATCTTCTGGATTTCAGTAGGCTTTTGACATCTTGCTTGTTTTGCTCCATAATTAGTCCAAAATCGCCAAGTTTCACATAATGCTTGTTTTTACCTGAGAATTACTAAAGTAAACATTAATGTATCGATTCTCATGTATAATATAATAAAACAAGTCAAATAAATAAGATAAATGATGATAATAAAATGTACTTATTTGAGTTCATCAAATATCCCCCCACTTGAACTTTACTTGTCCCCAAGTAAACCTTAGAATTAATCGTATGAAAATGTATCCTAAAAGATATTAGGATTTATTTTTATATTTAAGCACGTATTCGTTTTGTCATAATCACACAACCAAACACTTAACGAAGTAGAAAACATAATAATTTTTAATGTAAAACAATTCTAAATCGTTTAGTTGCTTAGTCGTGACGAATATTCTATCATAGGCTTGGCAAGTATACACATCTCCCCCACTAAAGCCAAGGAATAACAAATCTAAAGCGGTAAAAAGGGTTTGTTGGTTAAGGGTTGATCATCCTTTTTAATCTCTATCGATCTCATATTCCAGAAAAGGCGACAAAATCACAAATACATGATCGAATCCACGACCACGATACTTGCAATTGCTCAAATCCTTAACTCGAATAGGCTAAAGATAGGACCAAGTAATCTTCACCAATAATATTATATCAAAAAGGGGGACAAAATCATAAATACATAGTCGAATCCACGACTACGATACTTAAGATTGCTCAAATCCCTAATCTCAATAAATCAAAGGTTTGGATGAAGAATGATATAGGGTATGGATAATATTTGGGATACAAATTGGTGTAAAATGAAAAATAAACAAAACAGATAAATTAAAATCCTAAGTGTGGTAAATCACTTTCCCAACCATCCCATGAATAAGACTCATATCATTGAATAACTCACGCTTTAACACTTGAAACACACGCTTTAGGTAGACACGAATTATACTCAACAAGATCTCAATCAAAGAATAACCTTAGTTGGCGTTCCCATAACGGCCAACTCCCATTCAATCCATAAATATAATATACAACAAAAAAAAATAGTGGTGATATCAACCACTTAATACAAAACTTTACATAAGTTGGTTAAAACAAACTTCCAACTTTTCCTTTTCCTTTTTCTTTTTCTTTTCTATTTTTTTTTTCGATTTTTTTTTTTAATATCAACATATTTGTGTAAAATTTCACAAATTTTCTATCACTATTTTTCCGGATAATTTTTTCATACTCTTCATACTTTCAGAAATAACTGTAATAGTGAAAGTAGCAAACACACGAAAAATAAACTAAAAGTTATACAATATTTACTTTCATACCAATTGCATTGTGCAATTTCACTACTTAACCAAAGATAATGAATTACGCACACGAACACAGGTAATGTAAGGAAACACACTTTGCCTAAAGCAATTAACCACGGATTTTAATCTACAGGGTAGGCTAAGGTGTAAGGGTGAATCGAAACATTATAACAAAGGTGTAAGAAATGAAAGGAATGGCTCTGAGGGTTTTTCTAGGGGTATCTTACTCTAAAAGTGAGAGTAAACAAAAGGGTTTATACGGGGGTTAACTAACCAGTGTAGTTAGTTAATATCACATAACATATAAAGGCTATTTGGGTGTAATCCTAGAAATTTACCAATTTAGACAAGTCACTCCAATTATATAGATAATACTTATTATGGTGGTCTCGAATAGTATACAAGCCAAGTTCTAAAGTTTACAAGTCACCAGCACAATAAAGTTTTAATATTTTTGAAAAAATAGAGTTATGTGTGCGGTTATGTAATTTAGACTTTAAACAAAAACATGCTAAAAAATTTAAATTTTGATATATTAAGCGTATTTTAAGCATATTTTGAAAAAGTTTAGGACAAGTAAGTGTTCTAATTCTCCATCCCCCCACTTAAGTTAAACAACGTCCTCGTTGTTTGTGTCAAAGGTTAAAAACTGGAAAATAAAAGAATTAGAACAGAAAAACTCCCCTGAGATTTGCTCGGTATGATCCTCCATTATTCGTATAAGAGCAAAAATCAACTTTCTTGTGGATTAGAACGTTTAAGCTTCATAGATGATGTATCCACAAAAATTGCAGGAATCTATAATACCATTTAGACTTTAACACACCTGAGTTAAGAAGGTTCAAACTTGCATAATACATTAGTAGTTAGTAAAAATAAAACCTAAAAAAATTAAATCTGTAAATCATCAGGTCAGTCGATACGCCGTATCTTATGGAAGAAGATACGCCGTATCGAGCCTGGAATAAATACGAATCAGAATAAAAGATGCGTCGTATCCTTAACCAGAGATGCGCCGCATTAAAATACTGACAGAAAGTTTTAAAGTCAAAAATAAAAATGCAGAAAATGAAATAAGATATGACCAGTGCAGGTGATGCGTCGCATCTTATGATGGAGATGCGCCGCATCTTCTGCAGGTCTGACAGACTCGACACCGAATAGAAAAGTAAAAATTTTTCTTCCGGGTTGTCTCCCGGTTAGCACTTGTCTTTATTCCAGAGTCTTCAAGTTAGACTCACGTTCAGCTCCTTATTTTGTTCTAGCGAGATCTTCCATCTCAATCTTTCTCTTAGTTCCATATTCAAGTAACCAAACATTCTTTCCACTAATTGGAACATCCTTGACACTAATCCGCCTCTAGTAGTTATTCCATTCTGGTCGTGCCTTTGGAACAAAACTCCTTTAATCACCTTCGACAATTGGTGCACCTCAATCGTCAATTCTCTAATCATATAGTTTTGTTCTTTCAGCAACAGTCCATTGATGAAAGTTTCGACCTCATGATGCTCCTTATCACATTCGTGGGCGAACTTAGATACAATCTCATCGGTTGTAAGTTTAATCCATGGTCCTCCGAACCAGCTTGGGAAAATATCAATCATGATTCCTGAAACACAAAACAAATAGGCTTCGAAGTAAAAAATTTCTAAGAGACAGGAAAGATGATTAGAATTTTCTCCGTTCGGGATAAATAAAAGTTACTGATATCTGAAGACGATGCGCCGTATCCTATAAATAGGATGCGCCGTATCTTATAATCGTTAAAAATAAATCAGACTTTTATTCAGAAAACAGATACGCCGCTTATGAATAAGAATGCGCCGTATCAAGTTTAAATTATCAAAAATCGATTATATTTATTAAAATTAAATGCGTCGTATTAACAAAAGCTAATGCGCCGTATTTTCGTTACGTTTTAAAATACAAGATTTTTGATTTAGTAGATGCGCCGTATCGATAAAGATCGATGCGTCGCTTTTGTTTAATAATTCGAAAAAAAAAACTGTTTTTAATTTAAATAGAAAATACGCCGTATCTGTTAAAACAGATGCGTCGCATGGCGTTAGGGTTTAGAAAAATTTCTTATTAAAAACAGAATACGCCGTATCTTGGGGAAAGATGCGTCGTACTCGAATTCATTAAACGCGTTGTATTTTATAAAAATTAAACGCAATACGCCGTATCTGTGAAAACAGATGCGCCGTATCGTTTGTATCAGCACAATACAACGATAGCAGAATGCAGAAAAATAGAAAAAAGAAAAACCAAAAAATAAAGAACAAACAAAAAGAAACAAAAATTACAGAAAACAAACAAAAACAGAAAATATGCAAATTATACAATGAATGCAATCTATCTAATATATAACAGGGAAAGAAAAACCTAATTAAAATACTAATCAAATTAACAGATAATAACAATTCACTCCCCGGCAGCGGCGCCAAAAACTTGATGCGCGTGCGTGTCGTTGCGGTTTAGCAGTATTAATGCCTACTCAAGTTTTAAATTTATATTTAGCCGACTTATCAATAACACACACACTTAACGAGCAGTGTACCCGGTCAGTATGAATATAATGGTAAGTAGAGTGTCGATCACTAAGAGTGGAACGTATTATCTAGTTATTCTAATCAGTATTTTAATATCCTAAGTTAGCTATACAACCTAATCTAACGCAAGGGGGTTCAGCCTGAGAGACTGGCACGGGTTGGTTATGATTAAATAGAAAACTAAACTAATGAGCACGAATCAGCGATTAGCACACACGTACACAGATAGATACTCGAGACAATAAGAAGACCTGTCCTGATAATTAAGTAGCTTGTCACTTGTTTTATTGCTAGTTTTATATGAAGTGAATATAATTAAACCTTTCTCGTTGGCTCTAATCTTATCGGCGAGTAAACCCTTAATGATTACTTATGTCTATCCTACTTTTCTAGAGACGATAGAATAAATAGGCGAGGAAGGGGCATGGCGACCCAAGCAAGACTCAGCTAGACACAGAGGTTATCAATGCACTAATAAAAGTCACCAAAGACATCAAAATATAAACTTTAATTAATGGGAAAGCAATATTAAGGGGAGTGCATGATTTTCCGTAGTCACATGACACAAGCCCATCAATCCTGATGAATTAAAGTGTACTAAAAAATATAAAACAAAACTACTTAATGAATTGAATACATGCAGGACCTTCTTACAGCTCTTGTATCTTTGTTTAAGGTGTGTCTTGTGCTGCTAGGTCGTCTGAATTCGGCTCTAGGGTTATTCGGTCTCTAAAATCTCAGCTCTTCAAATTCGTCTGTCCTTGGGGTATTTATAGTTTCTGTCTGAGGGATCGATGCGGCGCATAGAATGAATAGATGCGGCGCATTGACTTAACTTCGCGTGGGGTCCAAGATTAATATATTCAGGAATATTCGTACACCGTCTTCAGATGCGGCGTATCTTGATCTCTGTATGCGGCGCATGTACTTGGATTGTAACTTGTGAAATCTTGATAGTGATACGCCGTATGTTAGAAGTATGTTGCGGCGTATCTGGAGTAGAACGAGCTTGATCTTCTGGATTTCAGTAGGCTTTTGACATCTTGCTTGTTTTGCTCCATAATTAGTCCAAAATCGCCAAGTTTCACATAATGCTTGTTTTTACCTGAGAATTACTAAAGTAAACATTAATGTATTGATTCTCATGTATAATATAATAAAACAAGTCAAATAAATAGGATAAATGATGATAATAAAATGTACTTATTTGAGTTCATCATTATCCCATTGAGGATAGTTCATGGGTGAGTCCCGTTCATTGTGTTCCTAAGAAAGGAGGAACAACTGTCGTGGCTAATGAACGTAATGAACTTGTTCCTACCAGAACCATAACTGGTTGGCGAGCGTGCATTGATTATCGAAAATTAAATGATACCACCAGAAAAGATCATTTTCCTTTACCGTTCATGGATCAAATGTTGGAAAGACTTGCGGGGAACAAATACTTTTGTTTTCTCGATGGATTTTTCGGTTATTTTCAAATTCCAATAGATCCAGCTGATCAAGAAAAGACCACATTCACGTGTCCTTTTGGCACATATGCATATAGGCGTATGCCTTTTGGTCTTTGTAACGCACCAGCAACATTTCAAAGATGCATGATTGCTATTTTTCAAGATATGCTTGAAACCTCCATGGAAGTTTTCATGGATGATTTCTCAGTATTTGGAGACTCATTCGAGTCATGCCTTTCCAATCTTGATAAAATGCTTGAAAGATGCAAAACTTCTCATCTTATGCTAAATTGGGAAAAATGTCATTTTATGGTGACAGAAGGCATTGTGCTAGGTCACAAGATTTCGAGCAAAGGAATTGAAGTTGACAAAGCAAAAATAGATGCTATTGCTAAATTACCACCCCCGACTAACGTTAAAGGCGTTAGGAGTTTTTTGGGACATGCGGGATTTTACCGTAGATTCATCAAAGATTTTTCAAAAATTTCTCGTCCTATGACGAAGCTTCTCGAGAAAGATTCAATCTTTAATTTTAATAAAGAATGCATCAAGGCATTCGAAACACTCAAAAATAAGTTAACAAATGCACCGATTATGGTTTCACCAGATTGGTCGCTGCCATTTGAACTTATGTGCGATGCAAGCGATTATGCTGTTGGGGCAGTATTAGGACAACGAGAAGGAAAACATTTTCGTCCTATTTACTTTGCTAGCAAAACCTTGAATAGTGCCCAACAAAACTACACAGTAACTGAGAAAGAACTATTGGTTGTAGTTTTTGCATTTGACAAATTTCGTTCTTATCTTGTTTTGTCAAAGACAATTGTATTCATCGATCATTCATCTCTCAAATATCTGTTTGCTAAACAAGATGCTAAACCACGTCTTATTCGATGGATTTTATTGCTTCAAGTATTTGACATAGAAATCCAGAATAAGAAAGGTGCAGAAAATGTGCAGCAGATCATTTATCTAGATTAGAAAATCCTAATTTAGAGGAACTCGGTGAAGACGAGATTGATGATAATTTTCCCGATGAAACCCTTATGGGAATTGATGAAGAAGAAATCCCATGGTTTGCAGATTATGCAAATTATTTAGCCGGAGGAATATTACAAAAAGGTCTATCTTACGCTGAGCGTAGTAAATTCTTCGCAAACCTGAAACACTATTTTTGGGATGAACCATATCTATTTAAAATGTGTCCCGATGGGATAATTAGAAGATGTGTGTATAGTTCAGAGACCCGAAAAATTCTTGATGAATGTCATCATGGCCCAACTGGAGGACATTACGGTCCATCCACAACCGCTAAAAAGGTCTACGATGCGGAATTTTATTGGCCAACAATTTTTAAAGAAGCACATACGCTTGTGAAAAATTGTGATGCATGCCAGAAGTCTGGTAGTCTTTCTCGTAGAAACGAAATGCCACAAAAGAGCATTCAAGTTTCTGAAATCTTTGATATTTGGGGCATTGACTTTATGGGTCCTTTTCCTAAATCTCATAAGTTCGAATACATCCTCGTTGCAATTGACTATGTTTCAAAATGGGCCGAAGCGGAAGCCTTACCCACTAATGATGCACGAGTGGTTGTAAATTTTCTAAAAAAGCTTTTCTCTCGATTCAGAATTCCAAAAGCTTTAATAAGTGACAGAGGAACTCACTTCTGTAACCATCAAATGGAGAAAGCTATGAAACGATATGGGGTCCACCATTATTTCGCAACAGCATACCATCCTCAAACCAGTGGTCAAGTTGAAAACACCAACAGAGCTTTAAAAATAATACCTGAAAAAACGGTTAAGGATAATCCTTCTGTTTGGTCAAGGAAACTCGATGATGCTCTATGGGCGTTCAGAACGGCATATAAAACTCCAATTGGCACAACACCATATAGACTCATATATGGAAAAACTTGTCATTTGCCGTTTGAAATTGAACACCGAGCTTACTGGGCGCTGAGGCAATGTAACCTCGATCTTAAAATCGCGGGAGAAAAACGATTCTTGCAATTGCATGAACTCGATGAATTAAGACTCCAGGCGTATGAGAATTCCAAGTTGTACAAAGCGCGAACAAAAGCTTATCATGATAGGAAACTGAGAATCCAGAAAGCATTCAAAGCCGGAGACAAAGTTCTTTTATTCAATTCTAAGTACAAATTCAAAGCTCCTAAGCTAAGAACCAAATTGTTTGGTCCATGTCACACCTCGCCAAGGCGGAAACGCAAGTGTAACTTCATGGATATCATCACAACACATGGTGTGTAAATAGAGAATTACTACATGCACATAAATAGAGCAAAGTACTGACACAAAGTGTCGTAACGATACCCCAAAAGAAAATAACCAAAACAAATCTCCAAAGGTATCTTCAATAGAACATAAAGTACTAGTCGAAAGACATTAAAGTATCACAATCACAATCAAACATATTCAAATCAAAACAGAAAGATAAATCGTTCTCAAATGCAACTAAGTCTCGTCTAGTCGCTTCCCTCTACCTTAGCCTTAGAATGCTCACCTGAAAATGATGCTTAAAAACGTCAACATAATGATGGTGAGATTCATAGGTTTAAGACACACAAAATATATCTCAGGCAACCAGTTCACTATGATTATAAAACATAGCAGGACAGTAAAAATAGTTATTATACAACTAGCATGTAACCGCAACCAACTAACCAACAAATGGGACATAAGGGACGGAACGTGCCCACGATCCAAATAGCAATATCCAACATCAATTGGGATGGAACGCGCCCACGATCCAAGTTCACAATAATGGGTAAACCATACCCTCTGATCAGGCCAGCAAGAATAATAGTGAGTAGAGCTACTACTCTCCAATTGGATAATGGAAGCATAGCTACCCTCCAAATGGACCACACAGAATCACCACACAATAATCTCATAACATGCAATACAAATATAATAACACTTACAAGTCCATGCCTTTACGACCACATAATCACAGTAACTCAAAAATATTTCAACACAAGCATCATTCCCATCCCAAGTTAAAACAAAGTAAAAATGGGACTATGAAACTCACCTCAAACTTTGCAGCTTCCAAATTATCAATCACAAATCTATACAACAAAATAAGATCACATTACACGCGACCAAGCTAAAAGCTATAGTCCATGTAACACATATACGATGGATGTCTAAGGTTCATGTAAACCACCATGGATCACCTAGACTCCATACTAACCACTACCAAACACATACACTCACTAAATCCCTTGCATACACTTTTTCAGAATACGCAGATTTTTGGGGTACGTTTACCCACATGAAATCACAACAAAATAAGATATTAAACTCACACCAAAAATTAAACATGGTCCTTCATGAGCATACAAGCTTCTCCCAGAAGGCCATGCACTAAAAACACACACAAGTGCTCTTTGAAAAATCAAACATAAAAACTATCCAGATTCGGATTTGAACGCACACCAAAATGTTTTGACCTAACAAACAGATTTGCACAACTTATTAACGCATACCCTTCGCGTGGAAGTTAAAGAGAATATAGAAATAAATTTATCTAGAAGGGCTAACCCAAATAACACTTTTAAAACCACTTTTGACCTCAATACTTTTAACCTAAATCTGTCCCGGTTTAACTGTTTTGACACCTTTATTTAAAAAAATCATTAGACTGACTTCCGGACCTCGAAATCGCTCGTGGCTAGACTTTTTGGAAAGCACGCTCTCTGAACTACAATTTAGACTCAAAATTCATGTAATAACTCATTTCCATCTATTAAATATCTTCATATCTTTACAGCCCTATGAATCTGTCCAAACCCTAACTCATTAACTAACATGTTTTATACCCTAATCTCTTCACCAATCATCATAATATTATTAATTATTGATCCCAACATGTTATATATATTAAATTTACAGAAGTAACATAAACCCTAGATCCATCATAACTTGTATTACATGAATCAAATCAATTATTATATGAATTAGGGATTACTAGGCATACCTTAAGCTTGTTTTTCTTCACAATAATGAAACCCTAATTTTTTTCTCCTTGTTCCTCCCCTTTGGTCGACCGTATATCTCAAAAAAAAAGGGTGAGTGGGTTTTGGTTTTGTATTTATACTACCCATATGATCATTCTAGATAACCCTAATTATAATTGGACTAAAATTTTGTTTCCTTTTTCTCCTAAAACCTATATTCGGCCGCCCCCTTATATATATATATATATATATATATATATATATATATATATATATATATATATATATATATATATATATATATATATATATATATATATATATATATTTTATTAATATTAATTATTACACTTAAAACCTTGTACTCTTGATATTTTATAAAAGCCTATACCGAAACCTAACATCTTACGCGGTAATTCTTCATTTTACGACAACTTGAATAATTATCATTTTCAAAACAAAGTTTCCAAAAATAAAATTTTACACTCATTATTAATATAACCCATAAAACCGAACACCACTTAATTTACCAACGCTCACAAACTTGAACACAACTCATTTCATAAAACCCCGAACACAAAACCATACAAGTCATTTCCACGTCACCAAAGTGAACAAAATGAACTTATTCAAAACAACACTACTCAAGACACACCAATAGAGTCACACAAAGGGATTTAGTGCCAAAGCACACGTATATCACACATATGCCACACAAAACACTTAAGTCACACCAAGCAAAAATTAAATAGATCGAAACTAATAGTTAGACTAACCTGCTAAAATCACGGTTGTTACATCATCCCCCACTTAGGGAAATCTCGTCCCGAGATTTAGCTACTTGTCTCACCAACCACATCAGCAAACAAATTTGGGTACTTAGACCTCATCTGATCCTCGCGCTCCCAAGTAAACTCAGGACCACGCTTCGAATTCCAACGCACTTTTACTAACGCTATCTTACCACGCTTCAAACTCTTGACCTCTCGGTCCATAATCTCAACAGGTTTTTCGATAAAATGAAGGGTCTTGTCAACCTTATTCTCATCTAATGGCACATGCAGACTAGCATCCGCCAAACATTTCTTTAAATTAGATACGTGAAACGTATCATGTACACCACTTAGCTCCTGAGGTAATTTCAGTCGATATGCCACAAGTCCAATCCTTTCCGTAATCTCAAACGGTCCTACATATCTCGGTGCTAATTTTCCTTTCTTACCGAAACGCACAACACCCTTCAAAGGAGACACTTTCAGCATCACAAGATCACCAACACTAAACTCTAAAGGCTTACGGCGATTATCCGCATAACTCTTTTGGCGATCCCTTGCTGCCTTAAGTCTTTCCTTAATCTGAAAAACCTTATCCGTAGTCTCTTGTACTAGTTCAGGACCAATTAGTTGGCTTGTCCCAACCTCTGCCCACAGAACAGGTGATCTACATTTCCTCCCATACAACATTTCAAACGGCGCACACCTAATACTGGAATGATAGCTGTTATTATAGGAGAACTCAGCTAAAGGTAAATGAGTATCCCAGCTTCCTCCAAAATCGATAGCACATGCTCTAAGTAAATCTTCTAAAGTCTGAATTGTTCGTTCACTTTGCCCATCCGTCTGTGGATGATAAGCTGTACTCATATCCAAACGTGTATCCAAAGCCTTCTGTAGCGACTGCCAGAACCGCGAGGTAAACCTACTGTCGCGATCAGATATAATAGACACTGGCACACCATGTCGTGCCACAATCTCATTGATATAAATTCTTGCCAGCTTCTCCATCTTATAATCCTCACGAATGGCCAGAAAATGTGCAGACTTCGTCAGCCTGTCCACTATGACCCATATCGTGTCATGCCCATTACTTGTTCGAGGCAACTTGGTAATAAAATCCATCGTTATATTCTCCCATTTCCACTCAGGGATCGGCGGTTGTTGTAGTAATCCAGAGGGTTTCTGATGTTCAGCCTTAACTTTCAAACAAGTCAGACACTTACTAACATACTCGGCTATTTCCCTCTTCATTCCTGGCCACCAATAAGCATCTCTAAGATCGTAATACATCTTGTCAGATCCTGGATGAATTGAGTATCTCGTTTTATGAGCCTCGTCCATGATCAATCTTCTTACATCTCCTACCATCGGAACCCATATCCGATCCAAGAAATATAATCCACCATCCTCCTTTTTCTCCATTTGTTGATCCAACCCACGCAACATCTCAGCTGTTGCGTTTTCATCCTTGAGGGCTTCCTCTTGTGCTGCCAATATCTTCCCCTTGATCCCCGATTGCAAGGTCATGCACATAGCTCGCACACGCTTAGGCTTAATCCTTTCCTTTCTACTCAACGCATCAGCCACCACATTCGCCTTTCCAGGATGATAGCGAATCTCACAATCATAATCACTAAACAATTCAATCCATCTACTCTGTCGCATATTCAGCTCCTTCTGACTGAAGATATGCTGAAGACTCTTATGATCCGTATAAGCAACACTCTTTGTGCCATACAGATAACGTCTCCAATTCTTGAGGGCGAACACTACCACACCAAGCTCTAAATCATGAATGGTGTAATTCATCTCATGAATCTTGAATTTTCGGGATGCATAGGCTATCACTTTCCCTCTCTGCATTAGTACACATCCAAAACCTTGTTTCGACGCATCACAATACACCACAAAGTCATCTGGTCCGTCTGGAATCGCCAGAATAGGTGCATTGCACAATTTATCCTTTAATATCTGAAAAGCCATCTCTTGCTCCGCTCCCCAGACATACTTCTTATTCTTCTGGGTCAACAATGTGAGGGGTTTGGCAATCTTCGAATTTTTTTTTGATAAATCGTCTGTAATACCCTGCCAATCCTAAAAAGGAGCGTATCTCTGACGGCGTCGTAGGAGCCTTCCAATTCTTAACCGCTTTGACCTTTCCAGGGTCTACATGTATACCTTCACTATTAACTACATGACCAAGAAAATGTACTTCTCTAAGCCAAAACTCGCATTTTGAAATCTTAGCGTACAACTTCTCCTTCTCCAGCAATTTAAGGACCAACTTCAAATGCTCTCCATGCTCCTTCTCAGTCTTAGAGTAGACTAATATATCATCGATGAACACTATCACAAATTTATCCAAATAAGGCTTACAAATGCGATTCATTAGATCCATGAATATCGCAGGTGCATTTGTCAACCCAAATGGCATAACCGTAAACTCAAAGTGTCCATAACGAGTCCTAAAAGCAGTCTTCGGAATATCCTCCTCATATACTCTTAACTGATGATAACCAGAATGTAGATCTATCTTCGAAAAGAATCGAGAACCTTGCAGCTGGTCAAGGAGATCATCGATTCTAGGAAGAGGATACCGATTCTTAATAGTTAACTTGTTCAATTCCCGATAGTCAATACACATCCGGAACGAACCATCCTTCTTTTTAACAAACAACACAGGTGCTCCCCACGGAGAGTGACTGGGTCGGATAAACCCCTTATCCTGAAGTTCTTGCAACTGCTCGGACAACTCTTGCATCTCAGAGGGTGCTAAACGATATGGGGATTTCGCCACAGGTGCTACTCCAGGAATCAATTCAATACGGAATTCAACTTGACGGATTGGAGGCAACCCAGACAAGTCTTCAGGAAAGACGCCAGGAAATTCACACACCACAGGAATCTCTTCTATTTTTAGTTCTTTGGCTTTTGCATTCTTAAGGGATTTCAAATCAGTCCCTAAGCATTCTCCTTGTATTCGAAGTATAACACCATTCTCTAAAGGTATACGAACTACCTTTTCAGGTCATACAACCTTGGCCTTATGTTTAGACAACCAGCTCATCCTTATCACCACATCAAAACTCCCATGTCCAAAAGGTATCAAGTCAATCATAAACGGAATGCCCTCTAACACTATAGTACACCCACGAATAACCTTGTCAACCTCTACCTCCCTACCGCTAGCTATCTCAATCACAATACTAAACCTAAGTTCACTAGGTTCAACATTCAATAATTTAGCAAATTCAGTGGACACAAAGCAGTAATCCGCACCCGTATCAAATAAAGTAGTAGCATAATGACCATTTAGAGAGAAAGTACCAGTAACGACGTGCGGGTCTTGACGCGCCTCGTTCGCATTTATGGTGAACGCCTTTCCTCTAGCTGCATTCTTGTTGTACCCTTGCCCTTGGCCTCCTTCAATGGCCAACCTGTTTCCCGCCTGACCAGGTGCCTTGTTCAGCTTGGGACACACATTTCGGAGATGATCTGTACTTCCACACTCATAACACGCCCTACGATTATACCTTGCGCCAACCGAGTCGATTGGAGTCGCTTGAGTAATCACCGTACGACATTCTCTAGCAAAGTGTCCAGGTTTGTTACACTTGAAGCACGTACGACACGCAGCCTGCTCATGATGATAACCATTGCATTTAACACATTTGGGAGCAGAACTAGTGTACCCCCTCCTGTCTGTGTTTCCTGTCACAGCCAGAGTAGCTGCCATCGCAGGACTCGCTGCCACCACAGGATTCACCGCTACGAACCCTCTCCCATTCCTTGCTCGCTTATTGTCAGCACCAGAACTAACCTGCTTACCTGCTTCAGTCACCTCCTTCCTCTTCTCACTTGTCTTCGCGAGTACCCTACTCCTAACCGCTTCATCAGTTAGTGCTCCAGCCTTCTGAATAGCACTCTGGAGTGTCACGGGTTCTGTAGCCCTAACCATGCTACGAATCTGTGGAACCAACCCACGAATATATTTATCGATACATTTCGACTCAGGAGTTACCAAGTGAGGGACCAACTTAGCTAACTCATGAAACCTGTCAGTATACCCCGCGTGATTAGCTCCAACCATTGCATGGTTCTAAAATTCTTACTCCAATTTCTGCATCTCATTCCTTAGGCAAAACTCCTCCATCATCAAGGCTTTGAAATCTTCCCAAGTTATTCCCATCGCAGCAACCCTACCCCTAGCTTGGACTTGCGTGTTCCACCAAGTCAAAGCCTTATTGATAAGAGAACTAGTTGCATACTTGACTTTCTGGGCTTCAGCACAGCCACTAATATCCATTACTACTTACATCTTCTCTATCCATCAAGTGAGCGCTATCGCACCACCCTTACCATCGTACTCTTTGGGCTTACAAGCCATAAACTCTTTGTAGGAGCATCCGTTGTTGCCACCCCCACCACTTACAGCACCATTAGGTTGAGCACCATCACCCATCTATGCGCTCACATGGCTAACAATCTCTGGCAGCAGAGCTTCCAGTTGTTGATTGATCATTTGCTGGAAGATGGGGTTACTATCTCCAATAGTGGGCGTCTGCTTTCGCTTCTTCGGCGTCCGGTAGGCTCCACTCATTGGTGACTTAGTAAAAAGGCGTCTCGGTCTTTTTGGTGCCATTTCCTTAACACACAGGTCGTTGATACAATTAGGCGCCGTTCACGAAGTTCACGAATACACATTCATACTTAACACAAATACTTCCCATCAAATGGGATAATTAACACAAATATCAAGGTTAAACTTAATCCTACTACACGTAAGCATGTCATCATTGGTCAACGTAGCTTTGGCCATAAGTCCACATGTGTCGTGAAACATTTATAATTATGTTGGCCACCTATAATTATAGATGTATCCTTTCATATGTGTACTCGCTTCCAATACCACGCCTAACAATAATAACACCTCACAATTACAAATACACAAACTCAAAAATTAACATCATATAATACACCCATTAATCACTTAGCACACACATAAAATATTCAAACTCGCTCAAGCCTTATTATTAATTACTTGGGTAAAATCCCAGAATTCAAAGGAATTCGCGATCCAACACAATACTAAACATCAAAAGTCAACAGAAAACATCCCAAAACATAACACTAATCCAAACAGAATCGCACACAGCTCAAGCTCCACCCTAACGTTTGCCCCTCTCATTCAGCTCGGATTAAATCTACTACTTGCCGTAGACTCTAGATCTGAATCCACTTCGTACTCTTCCTCTTCACTTATCCATCCATTCTGGTTTCCCTCGTTCTGTGGTAGTGGACGACTGGCAAAACCACTCATGAGGTTCCTTTCTTCCTCCTCTATATGGTCCACAAACCCATACAGATTATGAGCCTCAGCCCAAACCTCTCCTCCATCTTCTAGGAATTTGGGACACTTTCTAGGGTACCTAATAACGTAGCCGTCTTTATTGGTCACCTTTGTCTCGTACCTTTCTATCTCCTTTCCCCCCACGTTCACTAAAGTCATTTTCTCCTCGATCTTACATGGACACATGCTGGCAGGAACTAAGGTCCTCTTGTTAGTCCGTTTCAAGCTACCAATCCTCTTGCAACCAGTAGCGACAACGATAGTCCAACAAAACTTGCTACGCGCGAGAGGTGCCATGCTAAAAGTGACATATATAATGCTAAGTATAGGGGTTCAATAGGCGTCCAAAACTCGACAAAACCTCTCATAAACTTAAAAAAAATAGACATATAAAATACCATACTTATACATAAGCCTTAAATGAAACTATATGAAGGACTCCTAGGTTATAGTCTAGGTTCAACCACCTACTTCTCTATAACCTAGCTCTGATACCAATCTGTCACACCTCGCCAAGGCGAAAACGCGAGTGTAACTTCATGGATATCATCACAACACATGGTGTCAAAATAGAGAATTACTACATGCACATAAATAGAGCAAAGTACAGACACAAAGTGTCGTAACGATACCCCAAAAGAAAATAACCAAAACAAATCTCCAAAGGTATCTTCAATAGAACATAAAGTACTAGTCGAAAGACATTAAAGTATCACAATCACAATCAAACATATTCAAATCAAAACATAAAGATAAATCGTTCTCAAATGCAACTAAGTCTCGTCTAGTCGCTTCCCTCTACCTTAGCCTTAGAATGCTCACCTGAAAATGATGCTTAAAAACGTCAACATAATGTTGGTGAGATTCATAGGTTTAAGACACACAAAATATATCTCAGGCAACCAGTTCACTGTGATTATAAAACATAGCAGGACAGTAAAAATAGTTATTATACAACTAGCATGTAATCGCAACCAACTAACCAGCAAACGGGACATAAGGGACGGAACGTGCCCACGATCCAAATAGCAATATCCAACATCAATTGGAATGGAACGCGCCCACGATCCAAGTTCACAATAATGGGTAAACCATACCCTCTGATCAGACCACACAGAATAATAGTGAGTAGAGCTACTACTCTCCAATTGGATAATGGGAGCATAGCTACCCTCCAAATGGACAACACAGAATCACCACACAATAATCTCATAACATGCAATACACGTATAATAACACTTACAAGTCCATGCCTTTACGACCACATAATCACAGTAACTCAAAAATATTTCAACACAAGCATCATTCCCATCCCAAGTTAAAACAAAGTAAAAATGTGTTGATCCCAGTTGAGCTTAACGATCTTGTTAATTACTTTAGATATAAACCTAAAGCAATCGGTATAGAAACTGCTTATGGATGATCTATTAATTACTATGCGGAAACTAGTAATTAATCTTAAAAAGAATAACACACAATAATTCTCTCAACCTTCACCTCAATATATTAATATACGGTTACTCAAAAGTAACAGGGTTACAACGAACCTTGAAGTGAATACAAGAAAATACGTATGCTAAAAACAATCGACTTCTAACCCTAACCCTAGATCCTCCTTTTATACACATAAGGAGTCCTAGTCGGTTATAAAACTTTATATACAAGAATAATATTCAATCGTATCTTTACAATAAACAAACTATACATATCCAATAAGCAGCAGAATCAAACTCTAGCAGCAAAATCATCTTAGGCTAACAGCAGTTTGACACTTTGCGTATTTCATCATTCTTCAAATATCATCAGCAGCAGAATGAATATACTAGCAGCAGAATGATTATGCCTAGCAGCAATCATACTTGGTATATTTCCATTAGAACCATGAGCAGCAGAATAAAACACTTAGCAGCAGAATCTTCAAAGTAGCAGCAGTATCTTTTAAACCCAACAATCCTCCCCTAAACTTGATATTTTCTCCCAAAATATACAAGTTTCTTCCAAAACACAAACATACACAAAGAGGATGCTTCCAAACACTTACTACTATGAAGTCTGTGATTTCAGAATCTTTCTATACTTTTCTACCAACTCATACGCTTGATGATCTGACAAGAATGGTCTTTGTAACCTCAATTTTCCATATTGTAACATCTGGGTGATAACAGCAGTATTGTTATTCAAGGGATAATCTTTCTCCACCAGCATATACACACCTACACCTTTACCAATCAACTCATGTACTCCACATGATTGAAATAGATACCATTTATGAACCTTGGTTGACCTCAACAAATCTATCCATTCCATATCTCTTGGATCAGGCTCAAACATGGTCTTCAAGTAGTAGTAGTGTAATCTTTCAGAAATCACATCTGGTCTCCTATCCCCATAATTCTCCTTATATAACCTCCAGAGCTGTACAATATCATCCATATCCATGTAATGCAGCATTTGTGAGAATCTAACAAATTTCTGACATGCACCATTTGCCCTTTTGATCTCCCACCATGCTTCACTACCATCTAGAATATCATGTGTATAAGAGATGATTGGATGTTTAGTGTCCAATGGAACTGCATTTATTATCTCTGGTTCTTCTTGAGGTTTATGAACTGTAAAATCCATAATCCTTTTCATATCATCTGCAGTTACTTCTTCAGGTCCATACTCATCATCCTTTGACTCCTTCTCACCCTCAGAGTTACTTTCTGAATCACTCATTACAACAGATTTAACTCTTTTCTTTTTCCTTCTAAAAGACTTTAGCCTTTTTCCTGTTCTTTTCACACCAATAGTTGATTCAGGTTTTGTCTCTTCAACAACTTCTTGTTCCTTCTCAGCATCACCTACTACTTCTTTCTCTTTCACAATCTCACTTGACTCAGGATTAAGATAAGCATTTGGTGCCACTTTCATTCTTGTAACCTTTTTAACCTCAGCATCAGTCATAGGCTCAATTGGTCTGTTAATTCTTGCATGAGTTTCATAATAAGCCTTTGCAACAGCAGCTCTGCTCATTCCTCTGAATGCACTAGGCTTCCAATAGGCTTGATTCCTTAGATACATTTTCATGTAATTATACTCATCAGTTTTGGAATGTTTCTTCTTCTTGTACTCACCCCTCTTTTCATTTTGCTTCTTTCTGAATGCATGAAGCATATCATCTATAGCATCTTGTCTTTCCTCAAGGGTGTACTTCTCTCTTTCCTCTCTTTGAGTCTGCATAGCAACTTCCCAATCCTCCTTTAATTGTCTCTTTCTTTCCATATCAACTTCTGCATGCCATTGTGCTTCCATTTTCCTTGCAGTCTCTTCATCAGTTTCTTTTTGTAGTGCTTGAGCAGCAGCATCCATAAACTTGAACTTCTTCTTTGGTTCTTCAACCAAGATGCTCTTGCCTTTATCTGTTGATGAAATGGTTGGTTGTACAGGTTTTGGAATGGAAACAGGTTCTTGAATGACAACTCCTTTAGCTTTAGGTTTGGAAGGCGTTGGTTGTTTCTTTGTAGCAGCAGATTTGGGTTTTTGTGAAGGTTGTTGTTTAAGATTTAGCATTACTTGGGCTATAGGAGTATTATCATCATCTGATGCAGCAGCAGAATCCTTTTCTGAACCAGCAGTAGAATCCTCTAACCCAGCAGCAGAATGTCCTGCACCAGCAGCAGAATCATCCTCTGTCTTCTTCTCATCAACTTTAGCAACAACCTCACTTCTAACAACTTGTTCAACTACATTCTCAGCAAAACCACCAATATTCACATCCACATCCATATCAGCCTCCCCTTGACCCTTGTTTACCTCTTCTTCATTCCTCCCCTGTTTGGGAGCATCCTCTCCCAAACTTGGTTTGGAATTCACTTGCTTGACCCTTCTAAGAAGTGTAGCTCTTGACCTTTGCCTTCTTTCCAAAAAGTTGACCCTGAACTTCAAACTTTTGACTGTTTTGATAAGATCAAGAACTTGAGCTTCCAACTTGGTACATCTTTCCGTCAATGCATTTATTTGTTTCACACTATCCTCACCACTTCGGTCTGTGTGACCTGACCCGAGAGGTGGATCCTTGGATATGACATTTTGTACATTAGTGTTACCCATCAATTCCTCTGTTTCAAGTTCAATTCTAGCCTCAGTACTTCGACCTGTGTTACCTGGTCTGAGAGGTACATCATGGGCATTGTCATTTTGTATAGTTTCATCCATCAATTCCTCATTTGTTTCATATCTGTCCTCATCACTTCGGGATGTGTGACCTTCCCTGAGAGGTGAATCTTTGGACTGAAACTTAGTCTCAATCCTAGATTGAGTAGCTGAGCCCCCCTTTTTAGCCATGTGGCTGGGGTTACCATCATGTGCATTAGGTTCATGAGAACCCTCAGCAGTAGATGTTGCCAAGGTTGGGGTCTTATTTATGTTAACACTGCCCTGTTCAACTTCTAAGTTGAAAACAGTAGTGTCAGCCCCTTCCTTCATGCCATCTCCATCACCTATGGCAGCCTCATCTGCTTCCATACTAGTACTAGTCTGAGGTAACTCAGTGCTCTTTTCTTGTGAATGCCTAGGTGTTTGGGTCTTTTGGGGTTCATTATGAGATGAATCACTTGAATTTTCAGGAGTGGGTGTGTGATGGGAAGCTGTGGGGTTTTCAGCTTCTTCACCCTGAGCAACATCAGCAGCAATGTTTAGAATGTGTTGGGACAAAGGAGTTATTCTCCCAGAAAAACCAGTCCCATTTTTCCTTAAGTGTTTAAACATTTTAGTTACAAGAACAGGAGTTTTGTAAGGTTTTTCATGAGCAAAAGGTTCTTGTAACTGATTATCAATGAGTAATTGCAAAAACCTTGGATAAAGATAAGAAGTTCCAGAAATATTCTTTTTCAACCCTTCAAAAATCATAGCCGAAAAATTGTATGGTTGGCCTGAGGCTAGACAAATCAAAGCAGAAGCTTGACTTGAACTAAACTCATTCCACCCACTTGTTTTAGGACTAAGACAATGTAGAATGGTGTGAACAAGAAATTTCCATTGTGGGCAGAGGAGATGTTTGTAAAATTTTAATCTAGTGTTTGGTCTCTCATACCCAAGTTTTTCAAGTTCCTCAAAAATAGTAGAAGTGGGAAGGCAAGTTGTTGCTTCATCATCTGCAAGGCGAAGAATTCGTCTTACAGAAGTTTCAGTAACAACAATTCTTTCCTCATCTACTAAGGCAATTAACATTTCTTCCCCTTTATGAGTTTCAGCCGTAACAGTCGACCAAAACTGTCTCATGTGGGACCTATATATAGTTGGATTAGCTGTCAATGTATACCTAATTGAAGTAGCATTAAGAAAGTCAATGACTTCAGCGAATCCATCTGCCTCAGGGACCTTCTGTAGAAAAGCTATCTGATTGTGCTCATCAGAGTAAGTGCGTCTCGACATGGTGAATAAGGGTTTTGATTTTGGGGGTTTTTGATCGAATGGTGAAAATAAGTGTTAGGGTTTGAATTAGATTCAATTTTGGGCGCACAAAGATATTAATGAGATCGAATTGGGTTTTTATCCCGTTTAGACCCAATTAGGGCTTATTCGCGCCAAGTTGCAAAACAGTCCCTACACTTTCAAATTTAGCAGCAGAATCCAATAGTTTAACCTTCAGCAGCATATTCTATAGCAGCAGAATGGATTCTGATTTCCCAAGATAAATACACTTCCTTTTGGTCAACATCACCAAAATTACCATAATCAATTTAATTCCATCAAGGAATTAATTCCTTACACCAACCCAAGAGTTAATTCCTCATATCAACCCCGCATTTAATCAAACCTTCATTAACTCTATAAAAAGCCTCAAATCATCAATACCAACTCCACAAAAACTTTAACACCAATCTTCAACTTTCCAATCACCATGAATCCTTCTTCCTCAAACATTATAGAAATCTCATCCGACTCTTCTTCAGATTCTGGAAGTTCAGGTTGGAAAAATTATTTTCCACCCAACTATTCTTCAACCCCAAGAAGCAAGTCTTCAAAGAAAAAGGTTGATGTATCCTCGTCTGAAGAACCTTCAACAGATGAGCTTCCACCTTATGTGGATGATTCATCCTCCTCTTCGGACTCATCTGATGATGACTATCGTCAAGAGCTATCAGGCTTTTTAACAAAAGAGTTTGAAAAAGCTGCATCATCAATGAAGAGGATCCCTGTTCCTGAGAAGAAGCAAGAGCCAAAACCAAGAACAGTAGTGCTGGCACTCCCTTGCAAGAAGGTATCCGAAGCCATGGGTGGCAGAGGAGGCCGCAAAACTATGCCAAATGTCCAAGGAAAAGGGAAAGGGAAACTGAAGTAGTTGTGTTGTGTTGGGTTTGTGTTTTGGTTTTTGTTTTGTGTTGATTAGGTTCTCAGTAAGTCCAGGATTAAGTAATTTCAGCTTATGTAATGAATGCTCCTCATAATAAATAAACGTTTATGATCTTTGTGTTTATTTACTCTTATCCTCCCCTGAACTTCATAATCAACTTTTTCTAAGAAATCAACCATTCCCATATGACCTAACCTGCAAAAGGTTAGTCCAAAACCACAAAAACACAAACAAAAGTATCTCATAACAAAATAACCAACTTAGCAGTAGACAACATACATAGCAAAAACTAGAAACAACTTATTTGATTAATAACAGCACAAATCATCAAAAACTTTTTACAAATCATACAGAGATAAAATTTTAAAGATTGATCATACCAATACTAGCAACTAAAAATTGAAACCTACTCACATCAAAATTTTTTGTAACTAGATCAGCAACATTATTGTCAGTATGTATTTTAACTACTTGAATTAACTTTTTCTCATAACAATCTCTAATAAAATGATGTCTTATCTCTATATGCTTTGTTTTAGAGTGAAAAACAGGGTTCTTTATTATACACATTGTGCTGTTATTATCAATATAAATTTTGGTGTTCATAAAATTGTACCCATAATCCAAGAGTTGATTTTGAATCCAGAGTACTTGTCCACAGCAACTAGAAGCAGCCACATACTCTGCCTCAGTTTTTGAATTAGCCACCACAGTCTGTTTCTTGCATTGCCATGAGATTAACCTATGTCCAAGGTATTGACATCCTCAAGTGGTTGACTTTCTATCCAAACTAGCTCCAGCATAGTCACTATCTGAGTATGCTACCAAGTCAAATGATGAACTATTATGATACCAAAGGCCCAATTTTGGTTGACCCTTTAGATACCTAAAAATTCTTTTGACAACATTCAAGTGTGAAACTTTTGGGGACACTTGAAATCTGGCACAAGCACACACAGAAAACATGATATCTGGCCTTGAAGCAGTCAGATACATCAATGAACCAATCATCGATCTATAAAGATGTACATCAACCTCTTCCCCATCTTCATCCTTGAGCAAAGGTTTGTTGTTATCCATTGGTGTCTTAGCTGCCTTCACATCATTGAAACCAAATTTCTTTAACATATCAGCCACATACTTGTCTTGACTGATGAAGATCCCCTCAGCTGTCTGCTTAACCTAAAGCCCCAGAAAGAATGTGAGTTCTCCCATAGAACTCATTTGAAATCTGTTATGCATGAGCTTCTCAAATTCTTCACAGAACACCTTGTCTGTAGACCCAAAAATGATATCATCTACATAAACCTGAACCAGTAGAATATCATTCTTGTTTTTCTTGATGAACAGAGTTTTATAAATGGCTCCCCTTGTGAATCCATTAGATAGCAAATACTTAGACAAGGTGTCATACCAAGCTCTAGGAGCTTGATATAACCCATACAGTGCTTTCTCCACTTTATATACTCTATCTGGAAAGTCAGGATCTTCAAAACCAGGAGGTTGCATCACATAAACCTCTTCATCAATCTTTCCATACAAGAAAGCACTTTTCACATCCATTTGGTACACTGGAAAGTTCTTGAATGAGGCATAAGCCAAAAACAATCTAATAGCCTCTATCCTTGCTACAGGAGCAAAGACCTCATCATAATCTATTCCTTCTTCCTGAGTGTACCCTTGAGCCACTAATCTTGCTTTGTTTCTCACCACAATCCCTCTTTCATCTCTTTTACACCTGAACACCCATTTTGTACCAATTGCCCTCTTCCCATTAGGCAAATCAACTAGTGTCCAGACCTCTTGAAGCTTGAATTGCAACAGCTCC
This sequence comes from Artemisia tridentata subsp. tridentata, assembly GCA_021014915.2. NCBI lineage: Eukaryota > Viridiplantae > Streptophyta > Magnoliopsida > Asterales > Asteraceae > Artemisia > Artemisia tridentata. The sequence continues at coordinate 182,115,920 of CP139509.1, read as the reverse complement.
TCTTGCGTGGCTTCAACCCAACTTGAATCTTGCATAGCTTTGTGAATATTTTTAGGTTCCTCTTGTGATAAGAAACAGGCAAATTTACAATTTTGTAGGTCCTTGTGGCTATTTCGTTGATGCAATGATTGAGCAAATAAACCTTGATGTAGTGGATCACTCAGCCCTTTTGTTTTAATTCTGGTTAGTACAGTAGATTGTACATCACCAATTATCTGCTCCTTAGGATGGTTCTTATGTATCCTTGTGGTTGGAGTAGGACTGACTTGAATAGTAGGTTCCATATTTGTCAAATCAGCTTCTGCTCCAAAAACATCCATAACATCATCATCAGTGTCATAGTAGATTTCCTCCAACTCAGGCATCTGAGGAAAGTCAACATCATCATTAACATCATCATTAAAGTCAGCATCAGAATTCTTTGGGACAGCAGTAGTATTACTAGGCTTAGCAACAGAATGGGAGATACTGCTGCTGGGCGTAGCAGCAGAATTATTTGGCTTAGCAGCAGAATGGGAGATACTGCTGCTAGGTTCATTTCTTGAAATTCCATGCTTTGCTGACTTTTCAACATTCTTGCCATCATTAGAAGGGTCATCATCACCTTCTGCATCATCCTTTGGTACTTCCTTATGAACAGCATCATCATCAGAACTCTTTCCCTCTTTATCTGTTGGAGTGAAGAACTGATTAAACTTCCACTTCTCAATCAAAACAAACTCCTCTGCAGATGCATCCTTCTTTGCTTGTGTACCTGCATTGGGGTTAGTTTGTGTACCTGCAGACATGTTAGTTGTACCTGCAATCATTGGTTGATAATTCATACTCTTGGTTAGGGAATCAATATCAAACAGCCATTCAGGTACTTTTCCAGCAACACTAGGTGTGGTTTCACTAAACCTAACGTGTAGATTTTCTTCCACATGCATTGTTCTTTGATTAAATACCCTAAAAGCTTTGCTATTAGTTGAGTATCCAATAAAGAAACCTTTGTCTGCTTTCTCATCAAACTTGCCTAGTGAATCAATGGTATTTAAGATAGTAACAGGACACCCAAATGGTTTTAAGAAATCTATCATAGGTTTCCTACCATGCAATAATTCATAAGGGGTCTTGTTATGAGGCTTCACTACCTTACTCCTATTTTGCACATAGCAAGCAGTGTTAACTGCTTCAACCCAAAAAGTAGTGGGTAACTTTGACTCAGACAACATAGTCCTAGCAGCCTCAATTAATTTCCTATTCCTCCTTTCAGCAACACCATTTTGTTGAGGAATTCTAGCCACACTAAACTGCCTTAAAATACCTTTTTCCTCACAGAACTGATTCATTACATGATTCTTAAATTCAGTTCCATTGTCACATCTGATTACTTTGACCTTATGATTTACTAGATTTTCTATTCTTGTAATGAAGGCCTTAAGAATTCCAGAGGTCTCATCCTTAGTTGCTAAGAAAAACACCCAAGTGAACCTACTAAAATCACCAGTGACAACTAAACAATACATCTTCTTATTCAAGCTCTTCACAAAAGTTGGTCCAAACAGATCCATATGCAACATATACAAGGGTTCAGAAATAGAGTTCACCACTTTGGACTTACAAGAAGCTCTGTGTTGCTTTCCCATCTGACAAGCAACACAGGTTTCTGAATTTTCAAAAATTTTTGAAGGTAACCCTCTGACAAGGTTGCCTTTTACCAATTTATTTATAGTTTTAAAATTTAAGTGACCCAATCTTCTATGCCAAAGCTTGGATTCATCAATGGTGGCCTTTGCAAAAAGACAAGTTAAATCTCTTTTGGGAATGATGTTCTTAATGTCCACACTGTATATATTGTTTGTTCTAGGGACTTTAAGTAGTACTTCTGAATCATGAGGTAACTTAAAGTCGGGAGACAAAACAAGACAGTCAGTGTCTGTAAAAAGAACAAAATTCTTTTTGTCACACATTTGTGAGACACTAAAGAGATTGAACTTAAGTCCCTCTACAAAATACACCTTTTCAAAATCCAATTTTCCTGTTCTAATAGTACCTTTACCAACAATCTTGCCACCTTTTGAATCATTGCCAAAAGCAACATAACCACCATCAAAAGCCTTAAAATCTTCCAAGTTGCTCTTGTCTCCAGTCATATGTCCAGAGCATCCACTATCAAAAATGCATTTATCCTTTAGCTCCAATTGTAGATTGCCCTGTACAAAAAGTAAGAGAGTTAGTTTCTCTTTGGGACCCAAGCCATTACTGACTTGGATCTGCCTTGTGCATCAACGTAATCATATTTCTTGAAGTCCATTGATGCACTACTGTGTCTGGTTTTGGGTTTCCAGACCCAGCAAGCTGAGGCCTTAACAGCATAGAAATGAGTGCCCATAACAGTATCAGTAACCACTTTTGGCTTAGCAGCAGAATGAGAAATACTACTGCTAGCTTTAGCAGTAGAAAACTCTGTTTTCTTTGGAATGGGCCTTGGTGGTGCAACAGGAGAAATAGTCCTAGAAATTCCATTTCTCAACAAAATCTCCTTAGGAACCATGTTTCTTTTGGGATGTGGGTGAGTCTTTCTTGCAAAGTTCCTATGGTTCACCCTAGTATTATGGTTCCATACAGGTTTTGGAGCACTAGTTTTCTTAGGTATAGAATAATAACAATCTTCTTGCAAGTGCTCAAAACTACCACATCTATGACATGCCTTCTTAACCAGTTCAAAGTCACTACCTAACTTGTGTGTGATCACCTGGTGCAAGTTTCTCTGATTTCCTCTAGGCAAGTCACAAGTCTTCCTAGGATAATCTCTAGGTTTATCATCAAACTCAGCCACTTTCCTAGAGATTCTACTTCCTAGCACAGGTTTTACAAACTCAACATTTTTAGCTTTAATTTCAGCTGTATTAACCTGTGTGACATTTGGTTCAACAGTCCTAAGAATTTCTTTCTTTTTAGCTTTGGGTGTTGAATCAATCTCATCATCATCACTATCTGACACCCAATCTTCAATGATCACAGTATCAGATTTCTTTTCTACCTTAGGTGCACTAGTCTTTTCAGATGTTTCATTGTTTACTTGACTTGTTTCACCTACGGATTGTGCAGCTAACTCAGATATAAAGGACATTTCTTTCCTAGCTGGTGCATAAGCACTTTTAAGTGGGGGAGCTACTTCATTGTATCCTAGGCCACATCCTCTTTTAATTATCTGAGATTCAACTACTTTATTTGCTAGAACAGATGCATATTGTTGTTTATCTATCCTAACAACATGTTTTTCTTTTTCACTTAAAGCTGAGTCTCTAGCTAATTCAGCTTCTTCCACTCTTTTATTAAGCATGTTAATTTCACATTCTTTCTTAATTAGCTCAGTTTCAAGAGTATGAATTTTATCAGCATATTCTCCCTCAATTTGATTAAGAAACTCAACCTTGTTTTCTAAAGATTTTAAACCATGTTGATATCCTAAGTTATCAAGTTTGAGTTTATCAAATTCAACTCTTAAAGCATCATAACTAGATCTCAGTGCCTCTATTGTATCTGAACAAGATTTAAATGAACATGAAGATTCATTTGATACCTCAGAGTCTGATCCAGAGGAGGAGTAACCCATAAGAGCAAAGTGTTGTTCTTTGGGTTCTTCATCAGCTACCAGTGCATAGTTGGGACCATCCTCAGCTTGGTCACTCCAGTCAAAATCTCCCAGGCTATCACATGAGACCATAGCAGTAGTAGGTTTAGCATCTTCAATGGGAATCTGCCTTGGATTTTCCTTGATCTGCTTTGGTGCTCTGCACGCCCTTGCAAAGTGCCCTTTTCTGTGGCAGTTATAACATTCAAACTTTGATTTGTCAAACCCCACATTGTTCTGCCTTCTAAACTTGAGCTCTCTTCCAGTTCTCTTCAAGAATCTTCTTGCCCTCATAGTCAACATTGCAAATTGCCAATGCAAATCCATCTCTTCTAGATCATCAGGATCAACTTGATCTAGATCCTGACTCATTACTGGAGTACTTGTAGTGAGTTCAGCTAAATAGGCACAAATAGCAGCATCACTAATGGTGTCACTATTTGTAGAACTAGCAGCAGAACCAGTATGACCAACAGCAGAATGAGTTTCTTGAATATTCCCAGAAGTCTTATTATTTGAAGACATAAAAGCAAGGTTGTTTGAACTTGAAGAACTGGTTGAACCCTTTACCTCAGTTTCATAGACCTTCAAGTTGTTATACAAATCATCCAAATTCATAGTATCAAAATCAGTCTTGTTCCTCCAGACAACTGTGTGAGTATTCCATTCTGGTGCAAGACTCCTTAGAAACTTCAGATTAATATCTTCCTTTGCAATAGGGACATTTAGAAGCGCCAACTGACTCACTAACTTTTGCAGCCTGTCATAAGTACCATCAATACTTTCATTGCTTGATGCAGTGAAAGTTTCAAATTTGTGCTTTAGCAAATTCTTCCTTGACTTTTTGGTGGCTGCATTCCCACCAAACCCGAGTTCAATTGCTGCCAACAACTCCTTGGCAGACTTGGTGTTTTTGAAGGCCAATTGGTACTCATTAGGTATCCCCATTAAGAGAATAGTGTGAGTTCTAATCTCCAGTTTCCTTTGAGCCCTTTCTTCATTGGTTTTGATGGGCAAGACTTGCCCATCAGCACCAGTCTTAGGTAGAGTATCACCAGTTTGTATGATTTCCCACATTATGTAATCACACATCTTCATGTACTGTTCTATCCTCATCTTCCAGAGTTCATATTCTCCAACCTTGAGCATTGGAACCTTGGATGCAGTAACCATATGATGAGATTCAGACTCCATTGCTTTTGATGATGAACAGATCTGAGCTTTTCGAAATTCTTCTCGGTATCAGTTTCTAGATCACAAGCTCTGATACCACTTGTTGATCCCAGTTGAGCTTAATGATCTTGTTAATTACTTTAGATATAAACCTAAAGCAATCGGTATAGAAACTGCTTATGAATGATCTATTAATTACTATGCGGAAACTAGTAATTAATCTTAAGAAGAATAACACACAATAATTCTCTCAACCTTCACCTCAATATATTAATATACGGTTACTCAAAAGTAACAGGGTTACAACGAACCTTGAAGTGAATACAAGACAATACGTATGCTAAAAACAATCGACTTCTAACCCTAACCCTAGATCCTCCTTTTATACACATAAGGAGTCCTAGTCGGTTACAAAACTTTCTATACAAGAATAATATCTAATCGTATATTTACCATAAACAAACTATACATATCCAATAAGCAGCAGAATCATCTTAGGCTAGCAGCAGTTTGACACTTAGCTTATTTCATCATTCTTCAAATATCATCAGCAGCAGAATGAATATACTAGCAGCAGAATGATTATGCCTAGCAGCAGAATCATACTTAGTATATTTCCATTAGAACCATGAGCAGCAGAATAAAACACTTAGCAGCAGAATCTTCAAAGTAGCAGCAGTATCTTTTAAACCCAACAAAATGGGACTATGAAACTCACCTCAAACTTTGCAGCTTCCAAATTATCAATCACAAATCGATACAACAAAATAAGATCACATTACACGCGACCAAGCTAAAAGCTATAGTCCATGTAACACACATACGATGGATGTCTAAGGTTCATGTAAACCACCATGGATCACCTAGACTCCATACTAACCACTACCAAACACTTACACTCACTAAATCCCTTGTACACACTTTTTCAGAATACGCAGATTTTTGGGGTACTTTTACCCACATGAAATCACAACAAAATAAGATTTAAAACTCACACAAAAAATTCAACATGGTCCTTCATGAGCATAAAAGCTTCTCCCAGAAGGCCATGCACTAGAAACACACACAAGTGCTCTTTGAAAAATCAAACATAAAAACTATCCAGATTCGGATCTGAATGAACACCAAAATGTTTTGACCTAACAAACATATTTTCACAACTTATTAACGCATACCCTTCACGTGGAAGTCAAAGGGAATATAGAAATCAATTTCTCCAGAAGGGCTAACCCAAATTACACTTTTAAAACCACTTTTGACCTCAATACTTTTAACCTAAATCTGTCCCGGTTTAGCTGTTTTGACACCTTTACTTGCAAAAATCATTAGACTGATTTCCGTACCTCGAAATCGCTCGTGGCCGGACTTTTTGGAAAGCACGCTCTCTGAACTACAATTTAGACTCAAGATTCATGTAATAACTCATCTCCATATATTAAATATATTCGTATCTTTACAGCCCTATGAATCTGTCCACACCCTAACTCATTAACTAACATGTTTTATACCGTAATCTCTTCACCAATCATCATAATATTATTAATTATTGATCCCAACATGTTATATATATTAAATTTACAGAAGTAACATAAACCCTAGATCCATCATAACTTGTATTACATGAATCAAATCAATTATTAAATGAATTAGGGATTACTAGGCATACTTTAAGCTTGTTTTTCTTCACAATAATGAAACCCTAATTTTTTTCTCCTTGTTCCTCCCCTTTGGTCGACCGTATATCTCAAAAAAAAAGGGTGAGAGGGTTTTGGTTTTGTATTTATACTACCCATATGATCATTCTAGATAACCCTAATTATAATTGGACTAAAATTTTGTTTCCTTTTTCCCCTAAAACCCATATTTGGCCGCCCCCTTTAATATATATATATATATATATATATATATATATATATATATATATATATATATATATATATATATATATATATATATATATATATATATATATATATTAATTATTACACTTAAAACCTTGTACTCTTAATATTTTATAAAAGTCTATACCGAAACCTAACATCTTACGCGGTAATTCTTCATTTTACGACAACTTGAATAATTATCATTTTCAAAACAAAGTTTCCAAAAATAGAATTTCACACTCATTATTAATATAACCCATAAAACCGAACACCACTTAATTTACCAATGCTAACAAACTTGAACACAACTCATTTCGTAAAACCCCGAACACAAAATCATACAAGTCATTTCCACGTCACCAAAGTGAACAAAATAAACTTATTCAAAACAACACTACTCAAGACACACCAATAGAGTCACACAAAGGGATTTAGTGCTAAAGCACACGTATATCACACATATGCCACACAAAACACTTAAGTCACACCAAGCAAAAATTAAATAGATCGAAACTAATAGTTAGACTAACCTGCTAAAATCACGGTTGTTACAGTCCATTCGTGGTAAAACATGGTTTTCCATCCGAATATGTCGAATTATATGACAAGCATGGTGGAACTTTCATTGTTAATGGACATCAAATCAAACTCTATCATGATGAGGAGCAATTGAATGAAATGTCAAGTGAAGAAATTCCACTTTAAATGCTCGATAAAAATAAATACACTGCTATTCCGTTTATGGCACCTTTTCCAGCTGATTATAAAAATGTATTACCATGGGCTGCGGAAACTGGTTACATCTGGGATGTTCTCCCTAGAACTTGCAATACCACAAAGTTACATGATATTGATAAAACCGGAAAAGGAATAGTAAAAGGAAATGTGGTGTATATTCCAAAGAAGTCAGGAAAGAATCCAAAACATAAACCAAGAAAGTAAGAAAAGATGAGTCGGGCTGATGACTCATTAATAAATTTAGCGCTTTTCGGGAGGCAACCCGTGTGTTTTTAAATTGTTTGTTTTTTATGCCCCGATGGTTTCACCATAAGTGTGAGGGCGTCGCAATAATAACAAATATAATATATATATATATATATATATAATATATATATATATATATATATATATATATATATATTGCATTTTGTGTGTTTTTGTTTTTGTTTTTGATGATTTATGCAGGTTAGCATGCTTGATCTTGAAGATGCGGAATCATTCAATCTCAATATCTGATTTAGAGCCTGCTAAAGATTCTGAGGTTCAGGCAGTATCATTTCTTTTATGTTCCATTTCCCTATTTTTATGGTTCATCGTTCTTTACATTGAGGACAATGTCAAACTTAAGTGTGGGGGGGAGGAAATAGGAAAATGATGCTGGAATTTTTAAAATTTTCTATATTTTTTAGCCTTGTTTTTAATTTGTTTGCCCTTATGATCTAGTTGTTTTCGCACATTTAGAATAATCTATATTAGAACAACTAGATCAATCCACTGATAAAACATGTAATTTTTGAAAATTCGAGATGTGTCCTGATTGACATTGCGATCCATTTTTAGGATTGATAACATTGCTAGCACAACAATAGCCCATTCCACTAAATTGTGAGGATTTAAGCCTATTCTTATATAGCATACATCTTTTATGCTTGATCTTTTTGCTATGAGTGTGCCGGTGATCTTATTTATTCTAGAACTTGTACATGCAAATCATTACCAGACCGCAGTGAGATTACTTTGTGTGATATAAGTGTATTCGTGTGATAAGAGGCAACCTTAGGAATTAAACCAAATGGCCTTCCATTTTTTCATCTAATGATATATTAGCTGGCCACATCGGTTAGTTAACCACTTATATGAACCCATTTGTTAGCACTCAATTTTAGTGCTAGATACCATTAGTACACCCTTTGAGCCATCCTTTTCATTTTGTTACACCAGAAAAATATAAAAATATTTTACACCTTTAGCCTTAACTTTACCCATAGTCAAGTCTTGGTTGGTTACTAGCTACAAAGGAAAGATGGTTGTTATGTGGGAATCCTTGAAATTGAGAAAGTTGACTATTGGTATTATGATGGATTGGAAAAAAAAAAGTAATCGCAAGTGTATGGTGACAAGAATAGCCAATGAGCTATGAAAGAATGATATTGATTAAGGATGAGTTCTCGAGTTCAAAGGAAAGTGGTTGATGTAGCTAGTAGCATTCGGTTGTAGACTTTGACTATTTGTAATGTTTTTATTTTAAACTAATTTCATAAATATATCCCATGTCTTATCCCTACCTAATTGATTTTGTGGTAATTATCAAGTGTATTGACATGTGGTAACCATCCGATTTCTTGAAGAATTAGGTAGCGTTGTTAGCGATCTAAGGTTATCCTTAGTGACCATCCGTTATTTGGTGATGCAAGAATTCGTTGTTAGCGAGCTATTATGTTTTACATGAGATAGTTGTACATAAGTCTTATATAACCCCTGAAGCCTTAAACCCAAATAAAAGTCCTCTTAGATGTTTACACTTGGTGCTTACGCCACGTCGGTGGAGTTTTGTTTCTTGTACAAGCTTATGGTAATATTTAGATCATGACTGAGCAATGAGTGTTATTTTCTTATATACTCACCCAATACATAAATGAGTGATGAGTGAATTATACTTCATTCCTTTTTCGTGAGGTGTTTTAACATGTTATCAAGCAAGAGAATCATTAAGGTATTGTCAAACATCTCGACTTTTCACCTATAAACTTAAAAAGATGGATCTTATCTTGTACTTGTACTTGATGGATTTGAATCTCATTTTTAGAATCATTATAATTTATATCATGTGGATTTACTTCTAAAAGCTAAGATTTACTTGGGGGCAAGCAAAGTGTAAGTGTGGGGGATTTGATAACGCTCATTTTATACATGTTTTAGTTGCATTATTTCTACGTTTATGCATTATATTTGGTTGTATTTGTGAACATATTATGCTTAAAAGGTGCAAAAGATGTATTTTAGTTCAGGTACGATCAAGTTCAAGGAAAAGCCTAAAAAGATGAAGAAAAGTTGTTAAATCAAGAGCTTATGCACAAACGTAGGATTCTTATCACAATAAAGGCTTTGGAAGGATCGTTAAAGATAAAGAATCAAGATTGCAATGATTTCCAAGTTCAAAAGATCAAGAATTGATGAAATGAATGAGAATTATGTTCAAACCCAAGGCTCATATCTCAAACCCAAGGTTGAAGCTGAATCCCAAACCCAAGGTTCATATCTCAAACCCAAGGTTGAGAAGTCATTCTAAAACCGAAGGTTCAGAGTCCAAACCTGAGGTTCAGCAGACATCCAAACCGCCGGTCCTTGGTCCCGACCGCGGGTTTAGCCACTAAAACTCTCGCTCAAGCATTTGTACACATCCGTATCATTGTTGAATGACATTTCTAGATACGTACAGAATATCGATTATACGAGAGACATGTCGTGAGAAGAATATTTTTGGTTTTTCTATTTTATATTGTTTTTGTATTTTTGAAATTTTTCTATTTTTATTTTGTTTTTGTTGGTTTTTCAAATTTTGTATTTTGTTTTTCAAAAATATTTACATGCGAAGCTTTTTGAGATAAAAATTCAAGAAGACTTTCTAACCCTTCGGGAGTTAGGCTTCGCATGCCAATTCGTCGAACTAAATCGTCAAACCTTTCTTTTGGAAGGGCTTTAGTAAATAGATCGGCGAGTTGGTATTCAGTCTTCACGAAAAATAATTCAATAGTACCCTCTTCGACGTGTTCCTTGATGAAGTGGTAGCGGACTCTAATATGCTTGGTCTTGGAGTGTTGAACTGGATTGCACGAGATGGATATGGCACTTTTCGAGTCACAATACAAAGGAATGCGGTCGAAAGTAAAGCCTTAATCTGTGAGCTGTGTCCTCATCCATAGAACTTGGGCACAACATGCAGATAGAGACACATACTTGGCTTATGCGATTGATAGTGCAGTGCAGTCTTGTTTCCTTGATGACGAGCCTACTAGTTTTTCTCCCAAAAATTGTGCTCCACCTGATGTACTCTTTGCTGTAACTTGGCAACCGGCATGGTCCGCATCTGAAAATGCTATTAGTCTAAACTCCGAATCCTTCGGATACCAAAGTCCCAAGTTAATGGTTCTTCGTAGGTACCAAAAGATCTGTTTAAACTTTTGGAGGTGCAGTTCGGCAGGCCTTGCCTGAAATCGTGCTAATAAACAAACAGAAAAATGTATATCGGGTCGACTAGCAGTTAAGTACATGAGAGAACCAATCATGCTCCTATATTTCTTCGGATCCATGGGTTTCCCAAATAAATCAGCCCCTATTTTTGGTGAAGTGACCATTGGAGTACCAACAGAGTCACAATTTTCCATACCATGTTTTTTCAAAATCTCAATTGTATATTTAGCTTGATTTATAAAAATACCACGTGGGGATTGATGAATTTGTAAACCAAGAAAGAATTTTAGTTCCCCCATCATGGACATTTCAAATTTGTTTTTCATGAGATTTTCAAAATGTTTTGAATGTTTCAGATTAGTGGACCAAAAGATAATGTCGTCCACGTAAATCTGAACAATCAAAATGTCATCTTTGAACTTTCTAGTAAACAAGGTCGGGTCTATTGTTCCTTTGGTGAAATTATTTTGCAGCAAGAAAGATGATAGTTCGTCATACCACGCCCTTGGAGCTTGCTTTAAACCATAAATGGCTTTCTTTAGCTTGTAGACGTAGTCTGGATGATCTTTGTCAACGAATCCGTCTGGCTGACTCACGTACACTTCTTCTTTCAGAGTTCCATTCGAGAAAGTCGTCTTGATATCCATCTGATAGACTGTGATGTTCTTGTGAGCTACATATGCTAAGAAAATCCTGACTGCCTCAAGTCTTGCTACTGGCGCGAATGACTCTTCGAAATCTATCCCCTCTTCCTGTCTAAATCCCTTGGCCAGGAGACGAGATTTGTTGCGAATGACAGTCATTTCTTCATCCTTTTTGTTCTTCCATAGCCACTTAAGATCAATGACAAGTTTGTCAATTGGTCTTGGAACTATATCCCAAGTGTCATGTAGCTTGTATTGGAGAAGTTCTTCCTGCATCGCTTCAATCCAAGCATTATCTGCCATCGCCTCCCGAATGTTCTTTGGCTCTCTTAGACTAACTGAGCAGACGTAGATGCACATGTCGAGATCGGTGGCGAGTTGTCATCTCGTCTGAACTGGCCTTGAAGGTTCACCAATAACGTGTTCTATTAGATGGTCTTTAGTCCACTGTAGTGTAGAAGGATACCGTAGGTTTAACAAATGCGTGTTAGATGGTTCATGTAACCTTGAAGATGATTTAGCAGAATCCATTGCAAACGGGTTTTCGAATACTTCTTCTTCTAACACAACATCATTTTGGTGTTGTTCTTCTTGAATTGGTGTATTGTGGTTTTGCTCATCAACTCTTGGTAGAACAATCTCAATTACTGGAGTTGCAGGAGTAAATGTTGATGACGTGGAGGGAGTTGGTGCGTCAGCTTCGATTGTGGTAGATGCATCTTGTGGTGGTGGTGGTGGTTGACGATTTTGAGCGGGTGCAATGGAACGTTGTTGAGATGCATTGGTCGAAGCTCCACCATAGTATTCATCATACATAAAGTCGAAGAAATTTTCCAGTTCTTGATTTGTCGGTGTTTCATTGTTAGTTGACTGAGCTCCTTGGGGTACGATTCCTGAACTAATATGTCTAGAAGTCTGACTGTTTGGTGCGGGTCCTAATCTGGTATGATTAGAAGCCATCGGGTTAAGCGCGAGTTCTAGAGCGAGTCTCTCAGAAGCCATTTTCTTCATAGTGTGTAAAAGCGGGTTTGGATCTTTAATGAGCATATGAATTGTTTGTGCAGAATGACCCATTTTTATAAGCAAATCTTCCAGCTTTTTAATTGTCTCTTGTTTCTCAATGATTTCATCAAGAAGATCATTTTTGCGTTTTGAAAAATCTGCTTTCAACTGTTTCTTTTCTTTTTCAAGATCAGAACAAGTTGATTTTTGTTTAGAAAGTTGGTTTTTCAAATCTGAAACTTCCGTGTTCAAGGATTTGATTTTCATGTTTAAATTCACATCGAGTGTATCAAACTTGATTTTCAATTGTTTTTCTCTTGAAACGGAGTTTTTGTGACTATTTTCTAATTCTGACCGTCGTGTTATATTAAATTCAAAAGCTTTTTCATTTATCTTATACCTCTCAAGCTCAGCGGTCAATTTTTCATTTGCGGCCTTAATATCGCGATTGACCTTTTTGACCTTTTCAATTTCAATACTACAATTGCTCAATAATGATTCAAATAACGCACGTATTTCCTCATCATTCTCAGTATGCTGTGACTCGAGGCCTCCATTAGAATCCATATCTGGAGTTGCCAAATTAGTATTGCTACAACTTGGTGTGTCCATATATGTATCATAAGTGGGTGCAGGAGTCGCAGGATGCTGATCCTCATGAGGTGACATATCAAATATTTCATTATTGTGACATGTAGTGAATGGTGGTACCTCAGAGACTGCATTGACATCATAGGCAGGAGGTGCTTCAGAATCCGTGTCATACTTAGCCTCCTGAAGATTTGCCATGAATATGCAGTTTGCATCGATGTCCTCAAGGTCTTCCATATCATCCATTAGAGCCATAAAGTCATTCTCTTCTGCACTCAACTGTAACCCAGTCGTTTCCTTATGTGCCAATAGCAATGCTTTCTGCAGATAAGCTGGATCTTTCTTTTTCGGCTTAGTGGGACAGTTCCTTGCCATGTGACCAATTCCCTGACAGTTGAAACACTTTAACAGATTACCCTGATTCATATTCCCAGCAAGTGGAGCAGCAACATTCCCAATCTGATTCCCAACATTGTGAACCCTCTGGTTTCCAACAACTTGACCCATCTGATTCCTTGCATACTGACCCATCTGATTTCCAACATACTGCCCTGCATTCTGATTACCCATCTGATATCTAGGAGCATATCCCTGCTGATTCCCATAACCTCCAACCATTTGTCCTTGTTGACCCATGTTGAAACTCGGCTGTGCAATCTGCCTGTTGCGAGTGTTCGATGAGATTCTTTGGTTGTTGTTGGTAGGTGTAGAGTAGCGTCCTTGGAATGCCTTTGTTAGGTAAGCAAATGCTTGAGTCAAAGCAGCAGTGGACTCATCATTGTCATTGAATTCTGGTTCTGGGTATTGTAGGTATTGTTGTTGTGGAATGACTTATTGTTGTTGTGGGTAGAATGGTTGTTGTGGAACATATTGTTGTTGCACGTTGTGTAGTCACTGGTGCAGGTGTTGGTGATTGAACAAGTAATGCAAGAGGATCATGTTGCTTTGCTAGTTTTTCTCTCCTGACTTCATTTGCCTCTGCCTGGTTTTGCTTAAGGAAATCATAGAGCTGATCATAGTTCACTTGATGAAGATCCTTGGTCTGGTTGACAATCGTGACAAATCGTCCCCATTCTTCTGGTAGATTGTTGATGAACTTGATGTTTTGAACAATTAGTCTTGGTGTCAACTTGTTTCTGATGAGCTCGTTCATGAGAGTGCAAAACCTGGTGTAGTAAGATTCAATGGGTTCCGCTAGAGTGGATGTGAACTTCTCCCATTTAGTTAGAAGCTTGTTTTCAACATCTTATTGCCCAATTTCAGTGCCATGACAAAGTCTTCTAACTCGTTCCCACATATCATAAGCAGTTTCACAACTGTCAACAGCAGTAAATATTTCCCGTGGTAAATCAAGTTGAATTAAGTGCATTGCTAAGTCATCAGCTGCAATTTGCTTCCAATCCTCTGGTGTGTATTCATGTTCGTATTGATCACGAAAGAACGGTGGTGTGGGAGGTGTTGCATTTGGATCTCCAGGGTCTTGAACTTGACGAGGCTTGAATGGTCAATTTTTAATGGAGTTGATCAGGAGTTTACCTTGTCCATCAGGTTTATTTTTGATGTAGCGAAGCATACAGCTTGTCCATGGAAGATATCCACCTTTTTCAAGCATCGGAGGACGGTTTTCTGCACCGGCTGCATGGATGTCTTGTTGAGTAGCCATTGATGAAGTTGTATGATAAAGATGATGTTGGATCGGTTCAAAGAGATAGGAGTTGTGTTGGATGTTGGTTTAAGGTTCAATAATTAAGTTTGGTTCAAGTTAAGTTCTTTCTCAAGTTTTTCTTGCTTGAAGAGTTTCAAAGTCGATGTCCTTAATAAAAAATCCAAAGTCGAAGTCTTAAAAATCCAAATCCAAGGTCGAAGTCTTAAAGAAAATCCAAATCCAAAGTCGAAGTCTTAAAGAAAATCCGAAATTAAAGAATCTTGCAAAGTCCCAAAGTCGAAGTATCCTTAAAATCCAAAGATGAAGTCTTCCCAAAAAATCCAAGGTCGAAGTCTGTTGAACGAAGTCGAAGGATTTAAAAAGCTTAGAAAGTCGAAGGATTTATGTCTTAAACAAACTCGGAGAATGTTGAACAAAGTCGAAGTTTTTTAAGCAATCCAAACTAGGAGACTTAAAAAACAAACTCGGAGGATTTTGATCAAAGAAACTCGAAGGATTTTAATCAAAGAAACTCGTAGGATCTTACTTAACCCACAAACTTGGAGGATGTTAACTCACAAACTCGGAGGATGCTAAACTCGAAGGATCCAAAGAAACTCACAAACTCGGAGAATCTTGAACAAATTCGAAGGATTCTAAGAAACTCGAAGCCACCCACTTGAAACCAACAAACTTGGAGGATTCAAGCTAGAAAGTCGAAGGATCTAACTTAGAAACTCGAATGCAAGAAACTCGGAGGATCTCAAAAGATTTCCAAACTCGGAAACTTTAAGAAACTCGAAGGATCTTATCAGATATCTTCAAACTCGAAGAAATCTGACAAAGTCGAAGGATCTGGTGAATGAACAGTAACGAACCAAATTTTCTCCTAAATCTTTGTTTGGCTATTGATACCACTTGTAGGACCTTAGATCTATCCTATCATACGCACTAACAATCAATAGAGAGAAGAGTGGTTCATGAATTAGTGAGAGAGACTAGAGAGATAAAGTTTATTACACACAATAATCTTCTATTACAATCCTTAAAGCACACACACATCCACACTTCCAAATGAAGGGGATGATGCTATTTATAGTTTTTCAATGAGATGGGCTTGGGCTTTCTTTTCACTAAAAAATAACCTATTAGATTAACATGGAAAGCCCAATGACTATTCTTACTTAATTACATAACGACACACTTATATAAATATTAATAATGACAAATGACCATCACTTTTTTATAAATGCTAACAGTTACCTACTAATAGGGGCCGCAGAAGTTTGTCAATCTCAAGCTTTTCACTCATGGCGAACTCGAAACCTTGGGTTCTTGTTTCAGTTCAATTTCATGTAACAAATAATGAGCATATCATTTGTAACAAGAATGATTTATATCCAAAGTATCAGTTTTTTTTTCTTTTAACTTTAGCTGATGGATCAATCTATTTTCAATATATATAAATTTTCTTTTTTTGTCAAAATGAAGTTGATTAGTTGATTGACCACCATCAAGCCGACATAGGGGTTTAAGTTCTTTGGAGAACTTCAAGTGATAGAGGTGAGGATTGTTGAATAATCGTAAGAGTTATGATATATAGGCCTAATAATACACCTACAAATAGGCCTACACCATTCACATTTTGACAAGTTTCAACCACTTTTTCTCTCTCTTAAAGTTCAATATTAGCCTATAGCTGAAGTTTGTATGGCACTTACAATTAATGCCGTTGACCACAACCGAACCCCAAGTAGAACATCTTCATATTTTCCTCCCCCTATTTCATTTTATATCAATTCAATGTGCTACATATGTATAGTCACTCTAATCATAAAAAAATTTACAAATTACCTTGATCAAAATCACTAGCATATATAAGCTTCTGGTAACATTGATCAACCATCAACCAATCTATCATCTTACAAGTTTAACAATCGAGGATGGCTTGACCTTTTCTCTCTAAAGTCAATGGAGAGAGAACAAGGTGTCCATGTACACACCCAAAACCACCATGACAATCAAAATGGCGAAGGCTGGACTACTGTGAGGAGAAGCTTAAAGACAACATCGCAACCGGATATCATCTTGTACTTTTTCACCAATATCCCATCAGGTTTGAATGAAACTATCCTTTGGAAAGCTTTTGCTAAACATGGAAGGATATCTGATGTTTACATGGCGAAGAAGACTACGGTTAACGGAAGACAGTTTGGATTCGCTAGATTCTTAAACGTTGACGACCCAGCATCGTTCGAAATAATCCTTAACACCATAACCTTTAACAACCAACATCTTAAAGTCAACATAGCCAAATACCAAAGAAACAATTATAAAATTAATGACCATCAAAGGATCGCAACAAACAAAATGCCTCAAGCACTAAACAACCCACCGCTACCGCAAAACACCACAGCACCCATGCATTCCGGTCATTTTTATGCCAATATCCTAACTGATAAGGCTAACCTAAATTCTCCACCAAAACCCATAACTATCGACTCTTGCCCAGACCTTACAACCACTTTAGAGCTTTCACTGGTTGGCGAGCTCTTCACCATTGAAACCTTGAACAACCTTCCTGACATCCTATAAGATATTGGCATACCAAACATCCGCATTAAATACCTTGGAGGATTCTTTGTGCTTCTTGAGCTCGAAAACATTAACCACATCAACACCATACTCTCAAATTCATCCATCGAAAGTTGCTTTAAATCTATCAAAAAATGGGATGATAAGTTCACGATCAGTAAAAGGTTAACGTGGATCTCCATTGAAGGACTCCCACCTCAAGCATGGCATGAGGCGGCTTTTACTCGTATTGCGGGTGTGTGGGGAGAGGTGGTCTTCCCTGAAAAATGTCTGGTCACAAACAACAACCTCGTTGCTGGAAAGGTATACATCTACACCAAATGCATGGAATTCATTCAGGTTAGCATGCTGGTCATCATCGACGAGATCCATGTTTGCATTTGGATTCGCGAAATCCCAAGTGAATGTGATGACATCTGTAAACCTGAAACCTCGACAGTAAAGGACACTGATGATGATTCAACAACAAGTTATGGAGACGATACAGATGCTCATGATGACGATGAAGATGATGATGAAGATAACGACGAAGATGATCTTTTTGATGACAACTACGGTGATGATACAGATGACGAGTTGTCCTTAAATGGCGATGCAGATTACCTTATGCACGATGGTGGGTGGATTCGTGAGGATGACCATGTGGATTGCGAGAACAACATCGATATGGATTGTGGGAGTAACAATAATGCAGATGGCAATGTCGATTGCAGTTTTAAGGAAAACGACATTCAACGATCGGAAAATAATTTGAATTTTCCGGTCACACATGATGGTCATACTACCCCTACGTCTACCCAACAGTTAAGGAATTTGTGTCAGGTAACTTCTCCAACTTTTGTCCCTAAGAGCGGATGGTGCGGTGTTACTCATCCCTCGCCGTTCCACGGTGGCAGCTTCGCCACCACACCGGGGGTCTTCGCCATAGCTCGCCAAACCACAACTCCTCACCT
Organism: Artemisia tridentata subsp. tridentata; assembly: GCA_021014915.2. Classification (NCBI taxonomy): domain Eukaryota; kingdom Viridiplantae; phylum Streptophyta; class Magnoliopsida; order Asterales; family Asteraceae; genus Artemisia; species Artemisia tridentata. The sequence goes on along the minus strand of CP139509.1, from coordinate 182,097,624 downwards.
GCACGCAAGGGAAACTACTTACATTGTTACCGTTTGATTGGGGCCCATTTGAAATAAAAACGGTAATATTACCGTTTAACCTTTTTTTTTTTTTTTTTTTTTTTTTTTTTTATTATTATTATTATTTTTTTTTAAAACTTAACACAATTTAGTTTTCACTCTATAAATACCAATACATTACACATTCTTTTTCACAAACAACACTTTACTCTCTATATCCAAATCAAACAAAAAAATGTCTCAAAATCCAAACGAAGACGGCTATTTCACGAACCTCCTCTCCTCAAACCCACAACAATACGGGGGTTCGTCAAACCCGTCTACCCCCTCGTCACAAAATTCTAACTCGTTGTCGCCACAAATACCTCAATATGGTACGCAACAATTCAATCCCGAGACAATTTACCTTAATCAACAATATGCGTTTCAACAAGGATTCGCAAATCATCCCCAACAACGATTTCTGGCACCACAATTCTTGCTGGTAAGTGAAATATCGTATCCGGACTGATCTTGATGCAAAATCTTTATTCAAGGTTTCTCCGTGAGGTCAACACAAATAGAGTCGATAATGTATACTCAATGAAGAGTTAAAGACAATGTGTTGTAGAATCCTTTGTCCCAACTACAAGAACAGAAAGAAAATAAACACTCATATTCTCTGTATTTGGCGACTATTTACCTATCTTTTTTTAACACGGACTATTTACCTATCATGATATAAATTGGCGAACAATGTTCGTTAGTAAGTTTATCCATATTCCACATACTGACATACGCATAGAGCCATAGAAATGGCCCATAAAATATAATCAGATAAATTTAGCCCAAAATAACACATCGGCCCATGAATCTGGAGCAAATCTTCTGAAAAAGGAAATTCTCGTTATTAATTTTCTAAACGTTTATAAACAAAATTTTAATTTACTTATCTTTCGTAAAAAATGTTGTGGACATGTTGATGACATGCAAGCTTTTATTTCTAGCACATGTTTTGCTTTACTCATCTAGCGGTTTATAAGGTTATTAATGTATCAACTTAAGCTTGTAGCTTAAGCAAACCTATTGGCAGTGATGGAACTAGAGTGTGTCCTGGGGTGTCACAAGACCTCTATGTAATTTTGATTCGTGGTATTTGCACACATTGATCTACTCAGACGTTCGTTTGTCAGATGCTTGGAAAATCTTGTGTAATATGCAAATCCTTATCTTTTAGTTCAATATCCCTAAGATATGATCATCGAACGCTTCTTTATATATACGAACAAAAGAAAGTTCTCGTTGTACATTCTTTTTCTTGTTGATTGGGTGTCAACGTAACTAAGTATATATAGTTGTATGACGCTATCTAGCTTCACTAGTTTGATGAATCAAGTAAAAAAATTGAATATTTGAGTGATATTCTTGTATATTACTAGTATCTCCTAACCGAATATGAAATAATACTAAACTCTGAGTATTCATTGCAAGAAATTTAGTCAATATGTTTAATCAGTATCACAAAACTTGCAAGGTGATGTGGAGCCCCTTAGATGTACCATTTTCGATGTGCACTAGGTATGTACTCAAACCAACGTCAGAAATTATGTGAACAATGATGACAAGATCTACAACTAGATAATACAGTAGTAATAATTAAATTAGTTTTGCAGCTAAAAATTCTATATAATTTATCATTTAAAACTATATTTTTAACGTTTGTTGGCATTCCGTGACTGATTAAACATTTATTATATCCAATGTAGTAAACTCATTATTTTATGACTAAAGTGACATAATGAATAACTGTACAGCATACCTAACCAAATCCTGAAAATTAAATTGCCAAAATATTTATTATATCCAATGTAGTACCATTTAAAGAACCCGTTGTACAAAGTGACATGCAAAATTACGAATAATCCACTCTCAAATGGTGAAATATTATTCATGAGTGATATTCTTTCAACATGTCGTTAATTGAATAGATGAATAGAAAGACAGGTACATCTTTTATCTTTTGGTAGTTTTGAAAATTTTATTATTTTGTTTTATTTATTTTCAGTCATTTTAATTAATTTACTATTCTATAATCACGTGAATTTAAAGCACAGTAGTTGTCTAATTAGTCTAGTTTATTTTAAATCACTTAGATACCACGCTCCAACGAATGACCCAGTTTTGTCGAGTCTATACTATCACAAACGGGTACACTGCCGGTGAGTGTTGGTCAAGTCTTAACTCGATTCGGATTATAAATATTAAAACGATATTCCACACATCAAAAGGTTAATAACTATTCACGTAGGTGTTAACTAGTTTATAATTTGTAAACAAGGCATGATTAGTAAACCACTGCAATCATAATTCGAAGCAACCAGGTAGGAATTCAAAAGAGTGTACTTTCACCCTTTTACAACCAATGAGTTATTCGACTATCTTTCTTAAAAGATGCATATTTTCACTTTACTCGTTATAATATATACAAATCCACCATTTCATAAATAATTCTAATACTAAACTTGATTAATTAACATTAGTTGTTTAAGCCTTTAAGGTGTGCGATCATGAACTTGTCAATAATATACTTTACACGATATGGTCCATTGTCGAGTTGTATTTAAGCCAGTTTACGTATCCATTTCTTATAAAATTAAAACTGGATTTTGCACGTCACTACCCCAACTCTTAATAAAGGGGTCAACTCCTCATTCGTAATTTTACTTTTGAAAAGATATAAAGAGTAACATATTCTTTCTAGTTTCAGTGTGGACTAACCATAATAGTCCAAATTGTGCAAACTTATGACATGGTTCTTTTTGTGGTGTTGCCATATTTAGTTTCTTTTTGGACGAAAGTATGTACTAGTATATATATTAGTACCCCAAACTAAGTCAAGTAGTTTGTCTAGTACCCTATAATATTCGAGGTATAGCATTTACCCCATACTACTAATAAACCTGGTCACTTTAATACCCTAGTCTAGTTAACTTGTTAACTTTGTTAGTTTATATTAACGATATAACTAAATATGCAAAACTTGTGTGTTGACGTAAAATCTTACCCCTGGTTCCTTAGGCCCGAATCTTGAGCTATGTGAACCTGAAACAAAGGTAACACACGTTAGGCTCGCCTTGTGCAGATACTCTTTCACACCAGTCATGCTCCTTGAACATCCACTATCTAGATGCCAAACTGGCTCCCTAGCATGTCTCTGCACAAATGGTAAACTGAGTTAGTTCTTTCTAGGACCCCTCTTCTTGGAGGGCTTGGCTTTAATAGCCTTCTTAAAAGTAACAATTGATGCATGGTCAGTGGTTGAATGGACTAAGCTACCACAGATTTTGCAATTTATTGCAAAAGTAGACTCAGTAGACTGAGAGGATGATTTGGTGATTCCTCTTCTTGTTTGAATGACCTTCTCATGTCCTGAGGTGTCATGAGTGGGATCTCTACATATGTCACAACTAGTGTCCATAAAGCAATCCTCAGGAAGGTGGTCATTGAAGCCACAATGTGGGCAAGGTGCAAAAGGCTTGGCCTTTTGTTTCTGCTTCTGCTTAGAGTCAGAAGGATACTTAAAAGCTTGTGCTTTAAAGTTTGTAGCTTTGGATGTGGTTGTGTATGACAAGTGATCAGAAGTTTTTTTATCTTCCTTTTTGCATACCATGCAAAAGAGGATTCTATAGCAATCATCAGCAGAATGATTGGTATAGTGACACAGCTCACATCTCTGCTGAGGTTTGGAGGGTTTTGGTTTGGTGGTGCTTGAGGAAGCTGATTTGGGTTCCTTCATCTTAGATTGAGAAGGTTTCTCAGAAGATTCAATCTTCTCACTTAGCTTCCTGACAAGCTCAGCCAACTGATCAATTTTTGAATCAGGGCTTTCTGTTTTTACTTCAGAAGGGACTGAAGTTGTTGAGTCATCAGTAGGAACTGAGACTTCAGGTGTTTGCCTTTTCAGGATGGTTTTTCCCATTCCTGGCTTCTCCTTTGGAGAATGCTGAGAGTAGACTAATTGTGTGAGGTCTGAGCTTGTTGCAGCTCCCTGAAGGACTTTCAGAGGTGGGAGTGGTGCAAGTGATTCTAATTCAGACTCATTAACTGACTCAGTACTACTGGGTTTGTCAGTGAGTCCAAGCATATCTTTCAAAGCCTGACTTTCAGGAAGCAAGATTTTCCCAGTCTCAAAGTTTGGTAACTTACTGACTGGGTTGTCTCTGACAATCCAGTCATTTGACTTGGGTTCCATTTCCTGCTCAAAAGATATGCCAGCTGGAATAAAAGCCTTTTCACTGTGACTCTCACTGGGGGTTTCAGTGAGTTGGTCTTCTCCTATAACTTTCTTGTTTTCACTAGGAATTAGACTCACAGTTTCATAGACTTTGGGATTCTTTTTAATCCAGCTTTCTATGACAGCTTTTTCTTTATTAAGCTCAGCTTGGAGAGCTTGATTTTGTTTCAAAATTTTAGTGTTTTGAATTTGAAGTGTAACAGCTTCTAGTTTGGCTTGTTTTAAAACAAGTAATTCATCTCTACACTTATTTAATTCTAACACAATATTATTATATTTTGACAACAAATTGAGTCTCTGCTCTTCAACAAACTTAAGATCAACATTAATGTAATTCATATAAGACTGCCAATCAGAATCATCATCCATAGAAAGTAAAATATTTACCTTTTTCATGGTGATGTTGACCACCCATTCTCCATTTCTTGCATGACTTTATTCAACAGCTAGCTGATCACCATCTGAAAGTGCCATCAGTGCACTCACTCTAACTTCTTCATCATCTGATGAGACCTCTTCTTCATCCCAATCATAGGCTTCAGCTACAAGAACCTTGTTCTTTGCTTGAATAGGTTTGGAAGGTTGAGCAGCCTGAGACATTGAGGGATTGGCCTCAAGGAGAGCAAGCTTAGCCTTAGCTTTTCTGTATTTTGCTTCAAAATCTTTTTGACCCTTTTGAACATTATTGTTTTGAAAATGTTGGGAAGACTGAAGCATTTTAGGTTGAAACTTGCCAGTTCCTGAAGAAGAACTATTTCCAGAAAATTTGTAACAGGGTTCTGAGATGTTTTTGAATAACAGTCTTTAGCAAAATGACCCTTTTTACCACATTTGAAACATTCAGTGGTTTCATTTGCTTTAGCTTTTGAAAAGTTTGACTGATTTCTTTTGATAAAACATTTTGAATTAGCAAGGAGTGCCCTTTCTTGGAATTCCAAGTGTAAATCATTTAGGTACTCTGCACTAGTTCTTTCATCAACCTCATCATCAGAATCCTCTTGAAAATCCTGCACAACACCATTAGAATAAAAGGCAGTTGATATGGGTGAGGAAGTCAGGGCCTTTTTGGTCTCAAGAGCTTTCTTAGAGTCTGGGTATCTCCTAGATATTAAGTTGTCTTCATAGACAAACTTCCCATAGATCTCAGGGAGCTCAAGGGTCTGAATGTGATTTGCATTCCTGAGGCCCTGAGAGAAGTTTAGCCACTTCTCAGGGAGACTGTTGACAAAGCCAACATTGATCTCATACTTAAACAACACTACACCATCATTTGATAATTCATTTATCAGGGTCTTGTATCTGGTATATGTCTAAGAGAGACTTTCAGAGTCCTTTGCCCTGAAAGTGTTATACTCAAGTTTTAGGTCCATGATCTTGTTTTCCTTGGTATCGGAGGGACCTTCAAAGCTATGAACCAAGTCAAGCCAAGTTTGTTTGGCTGTAGTACAGTTAATGACTTATTCCATTGTATCGTCAGGAAGACAAGATACAATTATGCTTTTTAGGCGCTGGTCTTGATTGACCACCCTTCTCTCATCTATAGTCCACTGAGCTTCAGGTTTAATTAACCCCTCAGCAGTCTTAGGGACATAAGGACCTTCATTGATACAAGTAATGTAGTATGGTTCCATACCAATCAAGTAGCAAAGCATACGCTTTTTCCACTTGCTAAATTTTCCAGCTTCGAGTCTGGGAGCAACAGCTGAATAGCTTCCTCACTTTTTATCGATGAGCTGGGGCACATTAATATCAGCCATAGTAGGATCTTGGTTTTAAAAAACCTTTTGAGAACTCTTTCATTTTTAAAAGATTTTACAAACCAGAGGCTCTGATACCACTTGTTGTTCCCGTTACACAATCAGAAATAACTACAAAGTTAATCTATTTGTGTTCCATGACTGAATTAATGTATTGATTAATTTAAACAAATAAGTAAAACGTAAAGATAAAAACACAAGTTTTTCAACCTTTAAATTCTTATTAGAAATTAATCAAAAGAATCTATACCCAAGTGTTAGCGGAAATAACACTTGGGATTGAAACGACAAGGTATGGTATGTTCTGTAACACCCCCAAAATCACAATATTCGCGGAAGCATACACTTTGGGGTGCTACGTGGTTGATAATCATCACACAAGATATAGTGAACGGATTAAAAATCCGTTTTAAAAGATATTACATAAGTCAAGTCATGTAGCGATACAAAAAAAACCATTTCAGATGAAAATGATGCCCATTTAAACAAAAGGTCCAGTTTTCAGAGTAAACGCATTAAAAACATTTCCATCATTTATTGTGATCGACGCCATGCACTGCACCCGGCTAAACGCACCTCAGTTTCCTGAGAAAAACATGCTAAAAGTCAGCTAACGCTGGTGAGTTCATAGGTTTAAATAAATAGCACACATGGACCAATAGCAATATCATAAAACAAAATCAGCAGATACACACTATCCGTAATGCAAACACTAAGCCTCATCCTACCGAAACTAAGACAATGCAGCACGACTAGCGTTAGCAAATAAATAAGGGTGCCCGCGAGTGTTAATCCCTAGACACCCGGCTAAAAACCCGAATGGTATACGTTCGCCTTGGCTATGCCGAGCCAATCGAACGGGGACGTCACTCCCAATAGATCTATTTATAACAACCGGCTTCCCATCAGGAATTAACGGCAGATGATAGTGGGCACAAAATGGGATTCAGCAAACTTAGGTTTCTGCATACTAGTGTGATCTTAAAAGCAACATCAATTCTGGTCCATGAAAACAGTTTTGCATGTTTCTCACCCCAAGCTTATAAAACCAAAAATCGTATAAAAATATGGGGCTATAAACTCACCTTTCAAATACAGCAATTCAGCAATCAATCAAAATAATGCAACCGCGCTGATCAACACCCTAAATTAGTACGGTAAGTCTTAGCAAATCATTCGTGGTTCAAGTCTTTACTTTATTTGAAAAGTTTTACGTTTGACCTGTGCTCGTGTATTTCTTGCTTGCTGTGTGGTAAAGTATATTTCGAAACGATTTATTTTTATAACTCTTTGGGGGTAGCTCATGGTGAAAGTGCATGGTGGGAATACGTAACGGAACATCCGTGCTAGTATTCGCGATTTAAATGTGCAAGTGTCATATATATATATATATATATATATATATATATATATATATATATATATATATATATATATATATATATATATATATATATATATTTGCTCATACCTTTATATATATATATATATATATATATATATATATATATATATATATATATACTAGACTTCAAAGCCCGCCCAATGGGCGGGCATGACTTGTAATTATAGTTTTCATGGCCCGCCCAATGGGCGGGCATGACTTGTAAGCCCTCCCGGGCATATAAGCCCGCCCACAGGGCGGGCATGACTTGTGATTATCGTTGAAAAAAGTAAGGCGGGCATGAATTGTAATTTACGTATCTACTATATCAAAACACAATAACCATATAACCAAGTTTAACAAACAATAAAAAAAAGTAAAAAATAAAAAAAAATAAATAAATAAAATAAAAAAATAAAACGCATATAATTTCATCATGACACTTCAAACAACATTCTAAAAACATTTCATTCATATCTTTTTTTGTTTAAGCATCATCATTGAATCTATTTGTTGAATTGAGTGCAGTAGAAAAACAGAAACAATCAACTTGCTATTATTTTTTTTTCTTTCTGTTACATTCAAGTTTGTACTGCTCAGTTAATATTGCTTCATGGTTAGTACTGCTCGTAGCATTTATCAAGTTAGTACTGCCAACGTATGGTCGTTTGTACTGCTCTTGATTCTTGGAAGTACTACTTTTTTTTGTGATGCTCGTCCTTGTTACTTTGTACTGCTTGTCACATAAATACTGCAATTTTGAGTCCTGGTCATACAAATAAAACTTTTTACTAATAGATAAGAAACGTGGTATATAATTGAGAAAGGTTTTAGATACATTATTTGAACAATCTCATGACACATAGTACTTTGCTTCTATCCAAATAGTAAAAACTACTCACTACTATATAAAAACCACAATAAACATATAAGCAGTCCTAATAAATAATCCAAATACGTCATTATATTATCTTATTCCTTATAAAATTATAAAATGCAATTGGCCAGATATGACAATGTTTGATGCAAGATGGTATAAAAATACTTCTTATTTATACGCCTCCTATCCGCATCACAAAATCATTAAATTGCTTTTCTCCCAACCTTGAAGATGTTCGATTTACAAATCCTGGTGCTATATTAAACTGAACTTAATCACCGTGTTTTATTGGCTGAAAGGTGAGTTTCCGCTCTGCACTTTCACAAGGTTTGAGTATGCGCCGCCACGTAGACATAAAAGATCAGAATGAGACCCTTGCTCTGCCACCTTCCCATCTTTAACCACAGCAATAGATTCTGAATTTTGTATTGTTGAGAGGCGGTGAGCAACAACAATACATGTGCGTCCGCTCATTATATGTTCTAATGCTTCTTGAACCAAGCTTTCTGATACGCTATCAAGAGCACTCGTTGCCTCGTCCAACAATAAAATAGTTGGGTTTTTTTATAATTGCTCGAGCCAATGCTATTCTTTGTTTCTGACCTCCTGAGAGCTGCATACCTCTTTCACCACAGTATGTTTCATACACATCTTTCATTCCACTGCCAAGTGCCATCCACAAGTAGTACAAAGTTAGCCATGCAGTTAATCAAAGATTTCTAATTCAAACAGTAATGTTTTCTAGAGCGGTGCTTATGAACACATCTTAAATATGTTTAATCAAACTGCAAAAAGGCATGCATATGTGATTCGAAACACTGTATGGAATTGGTTCTGAATTTAACTGACTGTAAATGTTTATTTGGTTCAAGTCTCATTCTTGAGTCACTTCTCTTGTCCCTTAGGCTATTCAAATCTGAGTTTAGGAGTGGGCATTATACCTTATGAATTCATGGGCATTGGCAAGCGTGGCAGCACTCCTGATCTCAGTTTCTGTAGCACTTGGTTTTCGGTAAGCAATATTTTCACGAATAGTACCTGCAAAAAGTGTTGGCTCTTGACTGACTAATGCGATATGTGACCTTAATGCTCTTAGGTTATATTCCTTAATGTCCCGTTCATCAATATAGTCCGTCCCTCTTAAAGGGTCATAAAAAAAGTGAAAAACATGTTAATAAAACGACATTATTACCTGCAATCTCCGGGTCAGGTCTTTATACTGGCTGTTGCTGTTTTCTACAAAGTACTATAACGGTGCTCGACCCCATATTTTTTCATCTTGTCTGCAAATTGAGCATAGAGTGGATCAGTTTAAGAGAAAAGTATCACTGACACTTATATGCATTAATAACATGTAGCAGACACGGATCAGCCCAACCCTTTCATTAAAGGGCGTGTCAACACAAGCTGGTGCTTTTCCCACTTATAGTATCTTGGGGATGGGGGCGTAACGGATTTTGGTTATTTGTTTTATGCTATGAAGCTACCCACCACCACCTTATTAAAAGAAACTGAACGGTTAAACTAATTTACCCCTGGTGCGCATCTAAAAAATTTATAAACGGCTACATATAGAAGGACCTGTAATAGGAGTTGCAACAACTGAATGATATCGTTGACAGTAGGCGGGTGCATTTTCTGTCTCAGGTATCACGACTTAACTAACTGAATGATATAGTCAATGGTGCTTGAAATTTTAATCATTGTCAGCAAAATTGCATAGTCTTACCTAAATCAGATAGTCAATGGCTCCTCATTCTGAAACCCATTCAGATAATAGTCTTACCTAAGTCTTTTTCAATCCATTCTGCATGTGGGTATTTCAGACAGGAACAGGCCACGGAAAGGCAAAAATTGACAAAGAAAGGCAAGAAAAGATCATGGGTATTAAAGAAAAAGGAACAGATGAGGAGCATAGGAAATGCTGTGCCCCGGGATACCAAATACACTGCCCGCAAGCGCAAAGCTCATTTTTTGATATGTTAAGCTTTTTATATGTATGTTCTATTGTCGCATTTGAGAGACAGATACGGCGGACTTGATACTGTAAAAGAGCTGTAATACCGTGACGTGGCGGTCAAAATCATGCTCTTGGCAGTAGACCTCAACACAATTGCGAGAATCAAAAATTTGATATGTGGGTCAGGTTTTAGATAACATATCAGCAAGATATTTGCTTTTTTCTATACGAATATGGGAGTGATATCATCACGGTCGTCAGGTGCATTTTTAGTTGGTTGCTATGGGTTGAGCTGATATTCAAGGTGCCATTTAGCCCGTTTTTACTTAAATCACTGAAGAATAACGGGTCATAAATCATTAGTTTTCAGAAAGTTAAATACCACAAAAAACTAAAAAAATATCCACTCACACATTTTGTAACTGAGGGATGTCGAAAAGGGCAGCAGGAAGTTGTCCTACAGGGTTTGTCACAAACATCTTACTGCCATATAATGTGAAGACATAAATAATTAGCCAATGTGGTTGATATTTTCAGATTAAGAGTTAGTTTAATATTATCTGTAATCATGAATTAGTTGGTTGATATTGAGTTTTTAATACTTACAAATAGTTGATAGCATTCAGACCACTTTAGTTAGGCACAGGGCCAGTCACTCAAATGTTGGACAGAAACCTGTACAAAATTCAATCAGAAAATGTACATGAAGTATATAATTTAAATACCCCAAATAAATGGTTTTCAGATTCTTACATTTCAAAAATATTGGTGAGGCTGTTAACGCTGGATGGATCAGTCACAGATAAAGTGTTTCTATCAAGACGCCTGATATTACATGAAAAACACCATTAAGATACACATTTTTTCATTTCAGGTTAAGGGAAAGTATATAAATATGATCATCATAGGTACTCACATAACTTCTAATGATTCCACGAGTCCAAAAGTTGAAGAAATTGAGCCGTTAAACAGGTTGTTCTCTAATAAACTGCACCAAAAAAATAGGAAAAAGTAAGTGTAGTTCTTATTATTGACATGTTTCTGTATTTGTGGCCTTGATAGGCTTCTGAAAGCATATGATGTCCCCATCCTTAAGCTATAAACTCATACAAACCAAAAACATGCTTTCAGTTAGATAAGGCCAGCGCTTGATCCAATTTTTTTTAAAAGCCTTAAAATGCCCAAAAAAGAGGCGCCAAACACACATAGATACCTGGTTACTCCAAAAAGTTTGCTTCATGTCAATGTGTTTACATATAACATGGGGTTTAAATCATGTAACACATTCCACTTATACTGCTCGCACTCTCGACGCTGACTGCGTCATTCGAATTAAACCATATAACTGTTCGTATACTATGGAGCATTCTTGACTGCGTCTATATCCAAACACCCTTTTCTAACCTATTTATAAAGTTCTTTATTTTTAAAAGAAGATCTCATAAACAGTGATAATTTATAAACGTAATATAAAAGAAAAAGGTTATCAACCTCGACACTGTTGCATCGCGGAATTGCCGAGCCTTGATGGACGTAGCATCTGCAATCAAATGCTACACGATGTCAATAAATCCTGCTTTTACTTTTGTTGTGCTTCTCTGGGTTCTTTTTTACTGTGACCTACAAACATGAAAGATATTGGTTACTATGCTTTGCAAAGACCAATAGTATAAACTACTAAAGAAATAAGTAATGTTACTCACCAAGGCTATCAGTTAAATTTCCTCTTGTTGAGGATCGATGTTAACATATGCTCCATACGTAGAAGATCTGTGATACAGAGGTTAGATTGTGAAAATCTGAACATATTGTGATTATTCGAGTTATAGTAAACTAACTGGCTTCGATCGCTGCACATTAGCACAACATATTGTTCATTGTTTTGTAAAATTATTAAGAAGATAGCAGTTTGTTCAGTTAAATCATTGAAAGCCAAAGCTAACAACCCAAACGGTCCAAATATTCCTTTTTTTGATACATCCATTTCACTGCAGATAAGCCGCAGATCAATCAAGCTTTGGTGCATTTCTTCAACCTCTTCTAGATCAGTTCATTTGAACGAAGTCTTTACATCGGCCTTTCAAATATAAAAATTTACATTTTAGTCCAGCCGTAGCTTAAGCAAAGATAATATTATTAATAAAGGGGTTACCTGTGAAGCAGTTATGCCTACAACTTCATGTAATGATCCACCTTCAAGCTTCTTATATTCAAAACTAACTTTATTTTCATATAACATTTCAATTTCCTCTGTTTTTCACAGAGTCAAAAAATGACTTGGAACCATAGTACTTTCCATAATCAAACCTTAAAGTACTAACTGTTGTGAGAAATTCCACTGTTGTAAGAAGCCACCAAGACGTAGCAAAGTAGACATTGGATGCGATGATTGTCCCTACCAACTTTTTAGGTATACATAGTCAATGTCAAGTATTGATTGATTAAAGTATGATTTGTAATGTTTTTATCTAAACACCTGAACAGTGAACACGGACTTGGGTGGGATTTTCATATAATGCCCAAGCTTAAAATCAGCGAGAAACTGTAAGGCTTGCCTCATGCTGTTATCACCGTAAGTTTTGAACACCACGTTGGCTAGTGGTCTCCCTGGATATATATACCCTATGATCAGCACTGTGATAACATTTAGTCCCACTCCCTGCAAATATTAAAACAGCTTATTAATCACGGCCAATATATATAGAGTCTAATACACGGACAGTAATACACAACAACAGACAGTAACCTCAGTAAGGAAGCTGCAAATGCCTCCCAAATCCTCATGTAACCAAAGAAAGTCCTATCACCAATATTAGCAGACAATGAAACCACCATTGCGGGACAGGGGCATAGATTTTCTTCATCAACCTTGTATGCACATCCCCAATTTTATTGATGCCTTAGTTTGTTCCAAGAGTGTGCTGTAAATTAATTAAATAACAGAAAAAGAACATCAAAATTCGTAATCAACCTATTTGACCAGTTGCATTGTTAGTAACCTTTTGACCCGTTATCAAACAGATGCAGCACAAACTGAACAATTTTCATATAAATTTTTATAATTTGTTATTACCTCACTTGTAGAGCTTTGACTCGATCTACTATTTGACCGAGCGCACGTGCTGAACATGGAATCTAAATAGTCATCCACACCGGAAGATCCACAGTTTGCTTCAGAGGTCCCCTGTGTATTCTCAAACATTACAAAGGAATCTTCGCCAGAGGGCAAAATGATTTCGCCGAATTTCCACTTGATTGAAAAGCAGGAATTGCTTCTGCTTTCCTTCTGTATATATGAACAAAAAATCCGTCAAGCCGTAAAAATAATCAGCAAAAACTTCATGGCTCACAAATATGAATTATGCCATGCTTTAAGCACATTCACATGTATGTAAAGTAAGTAAAGCGTTATAACACACTCATTTTAAGACCCAAATTCAACAAATTACATAACACATAAATTTTATACTATAATTTCAAATGAATACTTGATGTGAAAGTCACATTTTACCTTTTTTTAAAAAGACTCCGAGGAGGAATCTACCTTTAATGCTGTCACAATAATCACACCCACATAGAATGCACAGATCGATAAATTGATCCATCATGAGATTGAGCTCCTCCAAAACCTGACATAAAACAATCTTTTATGATGGAGTTTTCTTCATGGGTGAGTCGAAAACTAACTTATATCTAAAAATCGATCATATAACTAATAGTATAGCCTCCTACGAAAAAGCCTAATGCTTTGCTCTATCAAGTAAACATTAACTACTGATTACTCTCAAACCACTAATAACAATCTTTATCTAAAAATAGAGCTAATGCTTAAAAAAATACAAACGAAAACTTTGTACTGCTGAGATGTCACCCGTTTGTCTTTTACATTCGTACTGCTACGATCTCGACTTAGTACTGCCATTGAAGGTTAGTACTGGTGGTATATATTCGTTTGTACTGCTTGTGTTTATTCTAAATTTGTTCAAAATACGATCTCATAATACAGACTAAAAAGGGAAGATGGATGTAGTCTTTAGTTCAATGTATATATAGTACCAATTGAAAAGACAAAATTATAAATCAGACACCATTTTGAAATCAATTTCTGGATCCAAAAGAGCATAAACATATCATATATTGCCAAAAGGTAGTCGCAATAAAAAAAAGTTGAGGTCATAAATTACCTGTGTTATATTGCTTCATTAGCTCTCCAAAATAAGCATCAATCAGATCCAAGAAAATGGTCAGTAACCGATTGGAAATCAAATTGTTTCGAGAGATGATGTTAAAGAACCTAGTCATATTAGGGTTTGAGAAAAAGAGGCACCTTTTTTTGTTACCCGGATTTTTTTAATCTTTATAATTACTATATTTAAGGAATAGATATTATTGAAGTAATAGTTATCTTGTAAAAAATGTGGTGTCATTAAGACATTACACTTTGATTTTGAGTTCTCTATCACAACTTGTGGCCTGTTCCATTGGTTGAATCACTTGTTTGTGGACTAACCCACCCAGGTTCGAATCAAACATATTGCATTTTTGTACAAATTAAATCCGGAATTAAAAGTCAACTTTCGAATTAATTTGGTCAAACTTTGCTTACATGGCATGCTTAGGTGGAATAAGAGCATGATTACCCATCAATCAAGCACTTATTCATCAATCATGCATTTGATGACGTCGTACGCATCCTGTTATATATAATATGTAGATATATATATATATATATATATATATATATATATATATATATATATATATATATATATATATATATATATATATCTTAAGTTAAATTCTCATATATAGAGATTAATTAAATAGCTTTGAAGAATGGTTAATATAACGTAGTTAGTGAAAAACTATTATATTTAGAAACGTCGTTTATTACTTTTGTTGCAACATTTATTATAAGGAAAACAAGTTTGTTAAGTAATTTCATAAAGTTTACTTAAATTGCGGATTTTCTCAAAATACTCTAAGTGTTAGATTTTTAGAAAATTTGGGCATGACCCGTTCGTTTATACAACGTTTCCATTTATCTCACGTGTTGCAAACTTTACTCAAATACTTCGCTAACTAGTTATAAGTGCAAAATACTTTCGTGATATATGTTAAGTGTCGTGAATATATATATTCGTCGTTATATTGTTCGTTATCTTAACTTTTAAGTAATAACACTAAATTTCGACGCGAAGTCAATATTCTTCAAAAAGTCAACAGAAGTCAATTTAAATGTCATTTTAGGAAAAATGTCAATTTTTACCCTTTCGGAGACTAAGCGTCTCAAAACAAGTCCAAAAATAGTTATCGTTATATTTATCGTTTCGTTAAACATTTTTAACTTCGGCGAGTCGGAAAATATTCCAAAAATCAAATTTATCATTTTTCTTTGTATATTGGGCCGAACCATCAAAATAAGCCCAATTACCATTTTTGACCCAAAACACATTTTTAGTTATAACGTATATATCGACACATTACTAAAAATCATTTTACTCGTTCAATATATCCGTTTGGTCAAAAAGTCAAACTTTCAAAATTTCATATGGGCTTCGGCCCAACAGTAAAATCGTGGGCTTTTTGGCCCAAAAAGCCATTTAGTCCAATTTGTATTAACTTGGTACTTATTAGTTATTTTTAGTTACCAAACATACCTTTTACTTATCAAATAAGCTCTAATAATTAAGATACTTAATCAAAAGTCAAACTTTGACTTTTCTACTGTTCATTCGACCCATATATTGCATCTCAACTTATTTTCACTTTTTAGTTAATTATTTTTAGTAACTTATAGCTTATTAAATAAGCTAAACTAAATAAGCACTTCACTTTATTTTTCCACCATTTCACCACTTGAGCCAAAATTTTATGTTTTTCAAAACCCCAATAATATTTTATTTTTCTTTATGGCCGAACCATATATAGCTCATAAAATTCAATATAGTGCTTAATTTAGTGTAAAAACCGTAACTAGTGTTTGTATCCTTAAACTAGCACCATATGCAACAATATTTTACCACACAAGCAAGAAATCTACTAATTAACTCATATCCATCACAAAAGTCGAGCACTATAAACTCTAGATCAAACCATAGCTTAAATCATATTATCAAAACATATACATTTAACACTTTTAAACATCACTATACACCATATGAACAAAAGATTAACAAATTTAGAAAAGTTTTGTGAATCCTTACAATGTTGTTAAGGTGGTACGTGTGATGTGAAGAACAAAGACACCCAAAACCTTGCTAGTTTAACCCAAATCCAACTCCAAATTACCCAAAATCCTTTGCAAACACTTGTGATCTTGAATCTTTGATGAGAAAATTTTGTAAAGATGATAAATGTGTGTGTATTGTGGCGTCAAAATGAAGCCTAGATAAGGTGAAGATCTTGTTTATTTTGGGAAGGAATTAAGGATAGCCTTGTGAAAATCTCAAAAGAACATTACCATTAGTAGTATATTTAGGATTTTATTTAGATAAGTATGGACAAGTGTCCCATGTGATGTTGTGTATATGTATGGCCGGTTAAGGCTATTTTAGGGGAGGGTAATTTAGTTTTTATCCCGCTTTGGTGTATAGTGTGTCGGTTTGAGTTAAAAAGTTACCGTAAAGTCCCGGTTTGACGTTTTTGGACCCGATAACGTAAAATAAAGTTTTTAACCATGTTTTCGTCAGAAATATAATAAAATGTCATTACTGACTCAAAAACATATTTATTTGACCTTTACCATGTGTACTGGGCTGTCGGTACGCGCGTGCGGTTGTTTTTCAGAAAAATGCGAGAAAGCTCTCAGTAAATTATAATACTTGTCAATAACTATCAGAAATGTGATAATTTAACTTTACTGGCAAAAATAAACTTTTCTGCAGTGACTGTAAGCTACAGTATGCTGGGACAGCTTCCGAAAATGCTTAAAATTACTCAGAAACATGAAAATGCGCACAGAAATGCTTAGCTTAAAAATAATTAATACTCATCTAATATTAATTAGCAACGTGAAAATTACCATTTGTCACAGTCTCCCCATCTAATCAGGAAATCCGTCCCGGATTTCAATTAACGCCACTCTTGGTTTTCGAAAAAAGATGAGGGTATTTTCGCTTGATCTCGTCCTCTCGCTCCCAGGTGTATTCGGGGCCTCTGCAAGAGTTCTATCGGACCTTCACAATTGGGATATGACTCTGCTTTAGTCGTTTCACTTCCCGGTCCATGATTTCAATTTGTTCTTCAATAAAATTTAACCTCTCATCAAGCTGGATTTCATCCAAAGGAATAACTGCGCTTTCATCGGATAAACACTTCTTCAAATTACTGATGTGAAAAACGTCATGCACAGCACTGAGCTCAGACGGCAGTTCGAGTCGGTAGGCTACCGGCCCGATCTTATCAAGGATTTCAAAAGGTCCTATATAGCGAGGGTTCAATTTTCCACGCTTGCCAAATCTGATCACGCCTTTCCATGGCGAGACCTTCAACATTACTTTATCTCCCACTTGAAACTCAAGGGGTTTTATCCTCTTATCAGCATAGCTCTTCTGACGGTCACGAGCCGCCTGCATTCGGTTCTTAATTTGTACGATCTTTTCAGTAGTCTCATGGACTAGCTCTGGCCCGGTAAGTTGGCTTTCTCCAACTTCTGCCCAACAAATTGGTGATCTGCACTTACGTCCATAAAGTGCTTCATACGGTGCAGCTTTTATACTGGTGTGATAGCTGTTGTTATAGGAAAATTCGACTAAAGGCAAATGCCTATCCCAGCCGTTTCCGAAATCAATTACACAGGCTCTTAACATGTCCTCTAATGTCTGAATGGTTCTTTCACTCTGACCATCCGTTTGGGGATGATATGTCGTACTCATATCGAGTTTAGTTCCCAATGCATCCTGAAGCGACTTCCAAAAATTTGACGTAAATCGATTGTCTCGATCAGAGATAATAGAAACAGGCACACCATGCCTTGCAACAATTTCCTTAACATATAAACGCGCGAGTTTATCCATTTCAATTTTCTCCGCTATAGGAAGAAAATGCGCTGATTTCGTGAGACGGTCAACGATTACCCAAATCGTGTCATAACCATTCGATGTCCTAGGAAATTTCGTTATAAAATCCATAGTAATGCGCTCCCATTTCCATTCCGGAATCTCAGGTTGAACAAGCAGACCGGACGGTCTTTGGTGTTCTGCCTTAACCTTCGAGCACGTTAAGCACTTGCTGACATATTCTGCTATATCGGCCTTCATGTTTGGCCACCAATACAACTTTTTCAGGTCTAAATACATCTTGTCAGATCCTGGGTGAATGGAGTACTTGGACTTATGGGATTCGTGCATAATAAAATCACGAATTCCTCCATACAATGGAATCCAATACCTGTCTCCATAACGCCAAATCCCATCGGATCTTCTTACTAATCCATTCTCAAGTTCTGGCATTCTGTGAATCTTTTCACTAGGTCGGTTTTCATTTTTGAGTGCTTCATCCTGAGCCTCAAGAATTTTTGCTGGAAGCGGCGAATTAATCGTCATCCCTAACGATCTAACCTTAAGAGGTTTGATCCGTTCTTTTCTGCTAAGGGCGTCGGCAACAACATTTGCCTTGCCTGGGTGATAACAGATTTCACAATCATAGTCGCTAGGCAATTCCAACCATCAGCGCTGTCTCATGTTCAGCTCCTTCTGGTTCAATATATGCTGTAGACTCTTGTGATCAGTATACACTACGCACTTAGTTCCATAAAGGTAGTGTCTCCAAATTCTCAGTGCAAACACGATTGATCCTAATTCTAGGTCGTGGGTTGTGTAGTTTTTCTCATGGGTTTTTAGCTGTCGAGAAGCGTATGCTATTACCTTCTCTCTTTGCATCAACACGGCTCCCAAACCTTTGTGTGATGCGTCACAATACACAACAAAATCTTCGCTACCCTCGGGTAAAGCTAAAATAGGCGCACTACATAATTTTTCCTTAAGGAGTAGAAAAGCTTCTTCCTCATCATTTCCCCAGTCGTATTTCACATTCTTTTGAGTCAATTTCATCAATGGTTTAGCTATCTTAGAGAATCCCTCTATAAATCTTCTGTAATAACCGGCAAGTCCTAAAAATTGTCGGATTTCCGTCGGCGTTGTGGGCGTTGCCCAATCCTTAATGGCCTCAATCTTAGCAGGATCTACGTGAATTCCTTGTTTATCGATCACATGACCAAGAAATTGCACGGTCGATATCCAAAATTCACACTTCGAAAACTTAGCATATAACTCTTCCTTTTTCAATAATTCCAGAATTAGCTTGAGATGTTCCTCATGCTCTTGCTCATTCTTGGAATATATCAAGATATCGTCAATGAACACTATCACAAATTTGTCCAAATACGGCTTACACACACGATTCATGAGATCCATGAATACTGCTGGTGCATTTGTCAAGCCAAATGGCATAACTTGAAATTCATAATGGCCATATCGGGTTCGGAATGCGGTCTTCGGGATATCCTCTTCCCGGACTCGAAGTTGGTGATAACCCGATCTCAAGTCTATCTTAGAATAAACCGATGATCCCTGCAACTGATCAAACAAATCGTCTATCCTCGAGAGTGGGTATCTATTCTTAATGGTTAGCTTATTCAGTTCCCGATAGTCTATACACATCCTGAAGGATCCATCCTTCTTCTTAACAAACAAAACAGGAGCTCCCCAAGGCGATGAACTCGGTCTAATGAAACCTTTTCCAGATAATTCAGCTAATTGATCTGACAATTCTTGTAATTCCGTAGGTGCTAAACGATAGGGTGCTCGCGCTACAGGCGCGGCTCCTGGCACTAATTCGATGTGGAATTCGATTTGTCTGGCCGGTGGAAGTCCCGGTAAGTCTTCTGGAAAATCCCTTACGATTGGCACATCTTCCAACTTTTTCTCTCCAGGTTCCTTTTCTTTCTTTTCCGTGACATGAGCTAAAAAGAGATAACATCCCTTCTCGATGTACTTCTGCACCTTCGTACACGAGATGATTGCCAATCTTGACGAACGCGCACGATCAGAACGGTCACCTTCAACAATCAGAACTTCGTTCCCATAGGGAACTCTAACAATTTTCTCATCACAAACGATGACGGCATGATATTTTGATAACCAATCCATTCCTATGATGACGTCAAAACTACCTAATTCCACTGGCATCAGATCAATGTTGAAAGGACGATTCAACAAGTTTAGAGTGCAACCCCTGATGATGGTACCTACTCTTTCTAGGTTTCCGTTTGCTAATTCTACGTCGAAGGCATTATCTAAGGTGGTCGGGGCTATGTCAAGTAAAGGACTAAAATTGGTTGATACAAAACTCCTATCTGCTCCCGTATCGAAAAGTACTGAAGCATAACGATTATTTAAGAGAAACGTACCCGTCACCACGTTCGGGTCGTCCTGTGCTTCTCTTCGGCCTACCGCATTAACTCTTCCACGGGCTCTTCCTTCATTTCCCTGATTCCCATTGTTAATCATTGCCACTTGGTTCCCTGGTCTACCACCGTTTCCTTGGTTTCGGGGCTCATTGCACTCATTCCGATAATGACCTTTTTCACCACACCCGAAGCAGGTGACATCCGCCTTACGATTGTAGGCTGGTGTTGCTTGTGTTGTGGCTAGTGGTCTTGATCTGCAGTTCTTTGCTATGTGTCCTATCCTCTGGCAATTGTTACACCTCACAGTGCACTGTCCCCTGTGATGTAACTTACAGCGGTTACAAAAAGGCGTATTCTTGTCATAACCCTTCTTGTCTCCTGAACCAATTGCATAAACCTTGCCTCCATTCTGCTTTTTGTTTTGAGAGCTATTGTTGTTACCCTTAGAGTGATCTTCCCACTTCCTTTTGTGGTCAGTACTCTTCTCTAGAATATCCTCCAGTTCCTGATCCATTAACTTGTTTGCTGTCTCCATCGTTGACTACTGCTAGCTGGTTACCACGACCACTAGCATTTCTCTGATTTCAGGGTTTGTTGCACTCATTGTTTAATTCCATCTAGGGGTCCTTCTTGTATTGCTAGGATCTTATTACCATAAGTTATGCGGACGAGTTTCCCATCGTGGGTAACTACAGCGTGGTATTTCGACATCCAGTCCATATTGAGGGTCTCTAGGCTGTGTGGACCTAAGGTCGCTGTCGGTTGGGGAGTCTTACAGGTCTAAAGTATGACCATGAAAGATGTCGTTGATTGCTACTAGCATTCAGTTTGTTGGCTCAGTAAGATTCGTCTGACAGACGATGAAGTGTCTCAGAATCGGAAAGGTAGTGTACCGCGAGATGTAAATCGGTGGGGTTATCTTATGTTGGCTAGTAGTGTAAGTTACCCCTTTCAGTTTTGGATGCGATATGAAGTAAGGCTAGTCCTAGGTAATATCTTGGCATCAAAGCCTATTTGGTTACCGTGTTTTCTAGTATGGATGCCCATGAATTGCACTACTTTTATGTGCTCACACACGCGAGTTTCTGATTTCTCGAAAAAGGAAATAATAGATTCGACTTTCATAAAATTTAAGGCAACCATTCCTAGCATAGTATGGTCCGACCCGAATTATACAAAGGTGATCGGGCTTTGTATAATTGAGGTCCAACGATGCAATGCTGAGTTTAGTTACAAGAAAACATATCGGTTTTTCTGCTCGTGAGTTTGCAGCATAAACTACCTTTCGAAAAGTAAATAATTCGCCGAGCAGTGCCAGAATAGTTTGTAAAATAGTTTGTAAACAATTTATAGAATAATAGGAAACTGATTCGTTGTTGGAAAAATAGTATCCAAGTTATAGTTTAGCTTATCAATTGTCAGTAAAATATTTCGTAAGGCAATATGAGGAAGTTCCTTGTTCAAAGTAGTGAGGTTAAAATTTTAATTCCGAAATCTGGTAGTAAAACGATTTGTAATATGACTACGAGATAGTCTGTGAAATGCTTGCAAAAATTCGAGTGTTGGTAGCAATATCGTTTATTATTTCCTGAAAAGATGATATGGTAGACAACTGGTTTATAGTACAAGTTTAAATAGTTGAAAAACGATGGCAAGTGATTTGTTAACTCATAGTAAAAATGATTAGTGCAACGGGCGGCTTTTGGTACATCTAGTTGGCATAGGACCGTTGGTAGTTGGAGTCAATTAAGCTTACATCTCATAATAAAAGTTCACTAAATCCATACCATACTACGCGGTTCACAAAAAATACTGATGAAGTCTTACAGAAACGAACTTAAAAGGGTCTAAACTTAGGTCCTATTACATAGGGTAGTCATTCTTATGCCATCACGTCTGAGTCCTGGTTTTCTCCCGCTCCAAATCTTCCTTGATTGTTCACTTTTCCTTGGTCCTTCGGTTCCTGACACTTTACCCTGTAGTGACCCTTCTTTCTACACCTAAAGCAAGTTATCTCAGCCTTCCGGTTGTTCCCTGGTATTGCCTGTGCTACTGCAACGGTTTTAGACCTACAATTTTTAGCTATATGTCCAATCTTCTGGCATTTGTGGCACTTCACGGTACAAGGTCCGTAGTGGTGTAGTTTACAGCGAATACACATTGGTAACTTTCTAGTATGAGCCTTTCTGTTACTAGGTCCAGCAGTGAAAGTTTTGGCCATCTTTGCCTTTTTGAGGGGTTGTGGTACCCTTTTGTTTCCTAGGTTGTTATCTCGTTTCCTCTTAATGTTTTCAGCCTCTTGAACTGCCCCTCGGTTCATTAAGTCACAACCCGTGCGAATTCCTAACTCATAAGCAGCAATAACCTCTGCTACTCGTTGGGCTACGAGTTGTTCCATGGCTGCGGAATTTAGGTCTTGCCTCTCAGATGACATGGTCCTTCATAATGAGAAAAAAAGTGTGAGATCTAGCAAGGACGTGTCCTAAGAGTAGATGATTCCAGAAGATGCGTTATAAAGCGGTATGTTAAGGTCGTGCTCATCTAAGTTGGTGGGTTCCTTTACGATGGTAATATAAGTGTTCCGAAAGAATAAAACGGTTGTCCAAACTTGGAGTCGAATAGAAAATGAATTCGTGTGGTATGTGGCGAGTATTTAACTCGAAGTGAAATGATGATGTTACGTAGGGAGACGGTCTGTGACAATTATGGTGCGACACGTGTAAGTATATAGAAAATACTTATATCATATATGCGTAGTATAATACTCACATAGCATATCATAACGCCAAATCAAATAAAGAAAATAATGCTCAAATCAAATAAGCAACAAATGCTCAAGTCATAGCAAGCTAAACTGGCAGGCATCTGGCGGTCATGATGGAAAGTTTTTCAAAATCGGTTATAGTTCAAGGTTTTTATAAACCACGTTCTCTATAACCTAGGCTCTGAATACCAATCTGTAACACCCCCAAAATCACAATATTCGCGGAAGCATACACTTTGGGGTGCTACGTGGTTGATAATCATCACACAAGATATAGTGAACGGATTAAAAATCCGTTTTAAAATAAATTACATAAGTCAAGTCATGTAGCGATACATAAAAACCATTTCAGATGAAAATGAAGCCCATTTAAACAAAAGGTCCAGTTGTCAGAGTAAACGCATTAAAAACATTTCCATCATTTATTGTGACCGACGCCATGCACTGCACCCGGCTAAACGCACCTAAGTTTCCTGAGAAAAACATGTTAAAAGTCAGCTAACGCTGGTGAGTTCATAGGTTTAAATAAATAGCACACATGGACCAATAGCAATATCATAAAACAAAATCAGCAGATACACACTATCCGTAATGCAAACACTAAGCCTCATCCAACCGAAACTAAGACAATGCAGCACGACTAGCGTTAGCAAATAAATAAGGGTGCCTGCGAGTGTTAATCCCTAGACACCCGGCTAAAAACCCGAATGGTATACGTTCGCCTTGGCTATGCCGAGCCAATCGAACGGGGACGTCACTCCCAATAGATCTATTTATAACAACCGGCTTCCCATCAGGAATTAACGGCAGATGATAGTGGGCACAAAATGGGATTCAACAAACTTAGGTTTCTGCATACTAGTGTGATCTTAAAAGCAACATCAATTCTGGTCCATGAAAACAGTTTTGCATGTTTCTCACCCCAAGCTTATAAAACCAAAAATCGTAAAAAAATATGGGGCTATAAACTCACCTTTCAAATACAGCAATTCAGCAATCAATCAAAATAATGCAACCGCGCCGATCAGCACCCTAAATTAGTACGGTAAGTCTTAGCAAATCATTCGTGGTTCAAGTCTTTACTTTATTTGAAAAGTTTTACGTTTGACCTGTGCTCGTGTATTTCTTGCTTGCTGTGTGGTAAAGTATATTTCGAAACGATTTATTTTTATAACTCTTTGGGGGTAGCTCATGGTGAAAGTGCATGGTGGGAATACGTAACGGAACATCCGTGCTAGTATTCGCGCGATTTAAATGTGCAAGTGTCATATATATATATATATATATATATATATATTATATATATATTATATATATATATATATATATTATATATATATATATATATATCGATCTATATATATATTAGCAATACCTGACAACTTGGAAAAGCCACTTGGCCAAAAAAAAAAGCCACTTGGCAAAAAAGAATGCCACTTGGCAAAAAAAAATGCCACTTGGCAAAAAAAAAATACCACCTGGCATTATTCACTCTTTTCACACACACAAGGCCGGATTTCTCTCCTCTCATTCAATTTTACGGTGAAATGGTCAATCACATTTAAAACTTTACTAAAAAATCTCACAAAATCATCTTATTTTTTATATTTATTGAATTCATAACACCAATTCTTATCAAATGACACTGCTTTCCCTTAATTTTTGCCAAATAATTTGTGATAAAACTCCAATTGATTTGATTTCCCTAACTCAAATCGATGTATACTTTGATCTTCATCTATATATACGGGAGGATTTGCAGTCATCAAGCCATCAACCCATCAACATTTCCGACTAACAAAAGTATTTCACAATGTCTGATTCACGCCTTCAATACTCAGGTTAGTTTCAATCATAATCAATTTTGTTTTTAAACTTTGATTCGTATATTTATAACTAGAAATTTTGAAAATAGGCGTTGCATTATGGTTTCGATTGAATCGAATTATGTTCGCCGATATTTTTTCAGTTATGATTAATTAGAAATTACTTTCATATGCTTTTTATTGATTTTGATTATTCATTTTATTTTTGCATACCAAGTGTTTGATAAAATTCCTGCATGTTGTCGATGCTATGGTACTTTTACTAAGTTTCTCTTAAGAAACATAAGGGGAAGCAAGCACCGCCATTAGTGATTAACCTGTTTAGTAGATATATGAACCTTTCTTTAGCTTCCACGTTTAAAAATACATGTTCATATTTTCAGGTTGGGTGGTTTTACGGGACTGTGTATTTAACTGGCACTCAACGGTGGTATGTCTATCTTCCATGTCTTCTTATATTCATGCCAATATGGAACTTTTTACTTTCGCTTCTTGCTGGGTTTAAGTTAATTGGAAGTACATATGACATCTTATTTTTGTGTCATGTTCTTCAGGAGCAATACATTGTGGATGAGGTGAAAGATAAGAACGGGGAAGACATTTATGTTACTTCTTGGAAGCAAGAATTTGTCACGGACCTTCCTAATCAGTAGAACGGGTATGTCTGATTTGAAACTTTACTAAAAAAATAAAATGGGATTATTTGGGAGAATCTCATCATACAAGCCCGCCAACTTCTATAATACTGATGATGACAAAACTAAGGGGAAACCAAATGCATGTGCTCCATGAATTCGAAAATCAGGCTATGATTATGTTTAAACGTCCTTTTATGTGATCAAGAAGTCAAAGTCCCAATATTTGTTTTTTATCTTTGCATTCATTTGAAAGGATAACTGTGATTTGATCATGACTTTGTTTTTGGCCAGGTTTGACTGTGGTGTATTTATGATTAAATATGCCGACTTCTATAGCAGGGGCATCGGGCTCTGCTTCAAGCAGGTAAACTGTTACAAACAGCCTCTCTTCTCTTTTAACTTTTGTGAGGGATACATTTCTATTAAATGAGGTCTTCCATGACATGATAATATGAATAGAATTTTACAGTACTTTGATGTTCTTTATTAAGTAAACTGCATAAATATTCCCATTCATGAAGATGTTCGGCTTTAAACATGAACTACCTATATATTGTTTATATATGTTGTTTGGAAATCATAAAATTATTTAAAGGTGACAAATTAGGCGGTTTAGGCTATATGTCAAAACAGGTGAGTTTTGTGACGGGTCAGTCCATTGGCCTTAAAATTACTATAGAGATATCAAATAACTCATTTAGAATTACTATGGTCTTGATGTACGTTAGCCTTTCTATTTTATGGTAAGAAACCAATTCCATGTTCGAATGTATACATTATGAAGACCCCAAATTTTATCAATTTTATTGAATGTTTCTTTAGTTTTTACAGTAACAGGTTCCAAACATTGATCTTTTGCTTTTGCGCTTATCCGATATTTGTTGATGTATCCGTGGGATTACAAGTGACCAGCACGTGTAAGATAAACAAGTGCCGAAATAAAGTTTAAAGAATCTGGTTTGGGGATGTTTGAACAGGTTTATTAAGGGCTGTTTTGGCAGCAAATAAGTGCCAAAAAATCTGATCTAGGGGCTGTTTGAACAGGCTTATTAAGGGCCTTTGGGCAGCAAGAGGGGTTCTAATATTCATTGTTATATTCATTTCAGTTGGTTGCGGTTGAGTTTTGAAACAAATTGCGGAGAGCTTGCTGAAAATGTAGTCGTTTAAGAGCATGCAAACAAGCAGGTAATAACCTGCAACTTTCATAATCCTTTATTTCTTCAATTGATCAAAACTTTTAGTTTGACATACCCATACATTTTTTTTTTGTTTCAACTGAAGATTAAGAACTTGATGTGAGGAATTACTTAAACATACACTCAATAATGGCGGTGAGATAGATAAAGAGCTTGGAAATGTCGCTTATGCGAGCCTGGTGATGCACAACATGTTGATACACAGCCTACTGATGATCACTTGCTTCTGATGCTTTTCCCCGACACATATCATGGTTTCAGTGGTGGGTAAGTCTTAATTTCATATCATTGCACATCACTTAAATCTTAATTATGGAGTTTGCGATATGGGCAGTTGTAACACCCCCAAATTTGATTTGTGGCAGCGGAAGATTTATTTGGGTGTTACTGTGAGGATCGAATGTGAAATCATAGAAAAACAGCCTAGGATGGCATTTTTAATTTACATAGGTCCATAATACAAATTCAGTTATAAAACATTACATCAGAGTACTAAGGTTTCTTTAAAGAAACATTATTTTAACTGAATTACAACTTATTTTACACCATTTATTGAAGATAGAGTATGCCTGCTCCATGCCTTGCCGTGCTCCTTTAGTTCCCTGAGATACATGCTTAAAAGTCAACATAATGTTGAGTGAAATCATGGAGTTTGTAGTTTAAATATCAGTTCAATCACAAGCAAGATTGTATTGGAGATACAATCAGTTTAAAAGATTGATATTGCAGTTCATATATTGCCCTAAGTCTCATGACACGCAAACGTTAACAAAGTACCGCCTAAACGGAGGTGTCCACCAAATTAATGATGAAAATTTGCCCTCGTGTAATAGGTGATTTTGCCAATTCCTATTTCTCTCAAATATAATGCATCGCGACTAATACGACTAGCAAAAGCATTCCGTCACAGTATTAGTGGGATAGGTCGTCAACCTCTAATAGATCTATTCATTATATTCGCGTTCACCGCAGTGATTAATGGCTCATGATAAAGGGTCTTATGGCAATATGGTGTACTTAGGCATATATCAAGTCAGGTAGCATACAGAAAAATACTTGTGATTTAGTTATAGCATGTATCCCCCTCACGGAGTTTAAAAAGTATAAAGAGTTAAAAAGTGAGGCCATGACTCACCTTATGCGTTCCTGGTGATGGTAAAAATAACTCAGAGGTGATTATGACAACTTTGATATAGAACCTGGTAAATATATATAAATACTGAGAATCCGACCAATTTCTAGTAGTGTATGTGTATGAGTGATGGATGATGATTTTTCAACGATCTAATCGTTGAGAATGGAAATGTTATATGCTTATGGTCATTGCACATCTTGTAAGGTCATATATTCAACAAGAAAGTAAAATATTACTATGAAATATTTCTATCGCTATTAACTAATATGTAAATATAATGCAAATGTGCATATAAAGTAAAGATATGGTGCAAAAATGGAAAATAAGCTAAGAATGACAAGTTATAATAGTTGTTCTTTGGTCTTTCCAGATTTTACATTTTCTACCCTAACCGTGGTTCGCGTTACGTTGTTAGTCCTTATTCAGTCCATAGTCCAATATCTTGTCCAATAGTCCATATAAGGCTTGAAGTTCAATAATATGTCAATTTCAGTCCTTCCCAAATGTTTTCACAGCTTCAGTCCCTTAGTTTTCAGGTTTGGCAGTTTTAGTCCTTTTCGGTTAAGTCGCGTTATATTTTTAGTCCTTTTTGCATAAAAATGACGGGAAAAATATTCTGAAAATTTTTATAACTTTATTACGTTTATTTTAACTCATTTCAATTTATTATTTCAGAAAATAAATCATTTTTACATTAATGGGCCATTTAACGATTTGTAACATAGCCCGTTAAGAGTTTTAGAGGCGAGGGCGTGAAAATAGTTTTGGGCTTGGATCTAGACTATTTTTAGGATTCCAAAAGTATATCGTATGGGCCTGTTGGACCTGATTATCAAAAATCCTTGTTGGGCTTGGTTTTTGGCCCAAACCGAATGCTATAATAATTTTTCTGAAAATAGTTTGCTAACTCCTAGTGAAAGTCGATTCAAAAGGCATTGTTTTTAGTGTGATAACAATCTTATGGAGTCGAATTTTGAACATGAAAATTATAGTTTGCTAGCTTGTCATTCGAGCGATGCAAAAATATGGATATGTTATATATGAGATTTCGAAAATATGTTAACGGTTTATGGGCTGGTCGAGCAAAATACTTCTGTGAAATATTCTATGAAATTTTTCTAAGTGTTTGGTTCTTAGTCGAGTGGTGTTAAGAAGAGATTAATTTGAGTGTCGATATGAGGTTATGGGAGGGATCTTAGAAAATGAAATACTTAGTTCGTCATGTGAACTATTGAGAATGATAAAATATTTATGTTTTGCGTGATAGATCTCGTATTAAATTAGTCGTGGAATGGCTTGATCGAGTGTATTTGTACTAGTAATATTCTGAATATTTTTTTTTTCTGTTACTTTTTTATCCGGTTTAGCGTGGGGTTTGTAATTTATGTTCGAGTCGAGTTAGGGTGATATTCAAGAGATGGTCATATGTTAAGCGTGACTTGGGTGGTTCGATCAAATTAAGATTCAACGTGTTTCCTTTTGTTAACCCGGTTGAGCTCGAAGGTTTTTAATGTTCGAATAACAAGTGCATGCATCTAAATAAAGTGTTACTATATACGTATTTGAGTAAAAACATACATGATAATGCATGGTGTGTTTTATATGTTAACATGTGAGATAAGTTGGTGACTGTATGGCATATATAAAGTAAAATGGATACAGTTCGAGTGTAGTATGGAGTGTGTATGCATGCAAGTGAGTATGAAGTACATATTAAAAGGAAATGAGGAACTTACAACACCTTTGAGAAAAGGTGGTGGAGACTTGATGTTTGTAGGATGGAACACGAAAAGGAAATAATCCCACTTGCTTTGGACTCTCTACTCTTACACTAGGTAAGTTCACTGTCGACAAGGGTAGTTTTTAAATGAAGGTATGGTGATAGTGAAATAAGGGGGAAGGTGGTTGTGGGGTTCGAATGAAATACAAAGAAGGGACAATGAGTTGAAATGGTTATTATGTGACTTGACTTGATTGGGTTTGCTTCCAAACTACTCGACAGAAAAGGTTCTTGTGGTGTTTAAGGAATAAGTTGATTTTGATGGAAGATGATAGGTGATAGAGATTGGCAATGAGTGAATAATATGGCTTATATAGATGAAATATCTCAAATGTATTGACTATGATTGAGGTTACTGTTATCATGGGACACTTGTATGATGATTTCCTCATTTGAGTGTGAGAGTGGCTATGACTTTGTATTTTAGCTCTTGTATGTTCTTGTTTCTTTAGTTCTCATACGTGTATAAGTTTATTGACCACAAGTTGCATTTCTATTTTGCTTTTGCATTTGGGATGTCAATTTTTAATTAGTAATGTGTCTAGTGTTATGTGGGTTTTATCGTAGCTGGATCATGGGTTAGGTCAAGATATGCTTGGTTCAAATTTTACAAATGGATGTATGATAATGCTTAGTTCGAAATGGAGATAATTAAATCAAGTGTCATTATTGTGCTAATCATTAGTAATGTTAGTTGGGTTTTTGGATATTACATTAGTTAGTTACATGATGCTTTCGAATGTGTAAGGATGAATGAAAGTCGTGCTTGGTCTTATTACTAATGTCGGATATTTGGGAAAATGAGTAACGAGTGGATATTAAGAGTAAGGCAAGAAAAAAATATAGAGATGGGTTAATGAAACATTCTTGTTGTCGAGGTGATGGTGGGTTGTGATGTTTGAGTTGAGTTTTTATTGGTTAACTTGTTATGTGTCTAACGATCTCAGAGGGTTGTAATAAAAATCGGGAGAGATTTGGTTGAATTTTGACAATTGTTTTTATACGTATAGATTGGATTTGGGACCAACAAAGTGACTCTAGTTACTGTCTTGCTATACAACATTTATGTCTGGGAACGTGCACATGGATAATCCGTTAAGTGGTGAGCACGATGGCGTAAAAATATGTATGAGTTAGGTTCGATATTTATGAGTTACGAGGGTGCTTAGGAAGGGTGTTGGCGATCGGGTTTTAGAAAGAAAGAGAAGAAAAAGAGTAAGGTGGTGTTGGGCTGTGTGGTGATTGGGCTGAATTATTAAGGCCCGGTTTGGTTTATAGTTTAGGATTAGAATTAGATGAAATAAATTTTGGTTAAGTGTATTTGGTGTGAACGATTTCGTGTTAATTGTATTATAATGGATGTGTTAAGTTTCATCGTGAGTATTGTCATTTGTTGTTGATCGGAAATTGTGGTGTCACGATGAAATTGTATCTCGAGTTCGTAATATATCTAGTATATGTGGCGTAAGACGTATAGTAATAATAATAATAAGAGTAAAGTTTAAATTTCTTTGTACAAATGGGTTTTATTAATGGTAATACAAGATTATTATTAATTATTAAGATTGATTACAAGAGTTTTTCACAGGATCTTACAGTACTCTCCTCCTCATTCGAATTCCGTCCCGGAATTCAAGTCTAAAATGACTACTAAGAGTGATTTACGGGAATAAGTGGGGATATTTCTCACGAATTTGGTCTTCGCGTTCCCAGGTGTACGTTGGTCCTCTCTTAGAGTCCCATTTTACTTTCACAATAGGAATACGGCTTTGCTTGAGTCGCTTAACCTCTTGATGAACTCAAATAAGTACATTTTATTACTATCATTTATCCTATTAATTTGACTTGTTTTACTATATTATGTATGAGGATTGATACTTAATCATTTACTTTTGTAATTCTCAGGTAAAAACAAGCATTTGGTGAAACTTAGCGATTTTGGACTAATAACGGAGCAAAACGTGCATAAAGTGGAAGTCTACTGACATGGACAAGATCAAGTCAATTCTGCTCCAGATGCGCCGCATCTCACTATCAACATGCACCGCATCTCTATCAAGATATCACCAGATACGATCCAAGATACAAGAGGACATGCGCCGCATCCTAATCAAGAGTTACGCCGCATCTTCTGGCGGTGTACGAATATTCCTGAATATTATAATCTTGGACCCCACGCGAAGTTAAGTACATACGCCGCATCTACTTAGTAGATGCGCCGCATCTTCCCTCAGACAGAAACTATAAATACCCCGTAGACCAGACGAATTTAAAAGAGTTCGAAACCCTAAAACCGAAGTTCGGACAGCAGAGCAAAAGGACGAATTCAGTCAAGGAGGCAGCACAAGACACACCCAAATCGAAGATACAAGAGCTGTAAGAAGGTGCTGCATGTATTTAATTCATTAAGTAGTTTTGTTTTATTGTGTTAGCAAACTTTAATTCATCAGGATTGGTGGCTTGTGTAATGTGACAACGGAAAGATTGCACTCCCTTTAATACTTGCTTTCCCATCAATTAAAGTTTATATGTTGATGTCTTTGGTTACTACTTATTAGTGCATTGATAACCTCTGTGTTTATTAGTGGCTTGCGGGCATTTGACTGCGGGACATAATGTGGCTCCCACGGTTGTTTCTAAATTGATCACTTAGGAATAACTTTTAGACATAAGTAATCATTAAGGGTTTACTCGCCGATAAAAATAGGACCAACGAGAAAGGGTTAATTACATACACTTCATATAAAGCTATCAATAAAACAAGTGACAATCTACTTAATCATAAGGACAGCCCTCTTATTGTCTCTAGTATCTATATGTGTACGTGTGTGCTACTTGCTGATTCGTGCCTATTGGTTTATTTTATTATTTAAATTGCAACAAATCGTGCCAGTCTCTCAGGCTGAAACCCCCTTGCGTTAGGATATTAAAATACTGATTAGAATAACTAGATAATACGTTCCACTCTTAGTGATCGACACTCTGCTTACCATTATCTTCATACTGACCGGGTACACTGCTCGTTAAGTGTGTGTGTTATTGATAAGTCGGCTAAATATAAATTTAAAACTTGAGTAGGCATTAAAACTGCTAAACCGCAACGACACATCACGCGCATCACCTCTCTGTCCATTATCTCTACGGGTTCTTCTGTGAATACAAGTTTGTCGTCCAGTTTAATCTCTTTCAGTGGAATGACGAGAGTCTCGTCCGATAGGCATTTCTTAAGTTGAGATACGTGGAAAGTAGGGTGTATCCTACTGAGTTCTTCCGGGAGTTCTAACTTATAGGCAACTGGACCTATTCTCTCGAGGATTTTGAACGGTCCAATGTACCTTGGGTTGAGTTTTCCACGCTTTCCGAAGCGTATCATCCCCTTCCAGGGCGAAACTTTTAGCATAACTCTATCCCCGACTTCAAACTCCATGGGTTTCCTTCTCATGTCTGCGTAACTCTTTTGTCTATCACGAGCGGCTTGGAGACAATGTTTGATTTTGAATATTTTCTCGGTGGTATCGTGGATTAATTCTGGTCCGGTAAGCTGCATGTCACCAACTTCTGTCCAACAGATGGGTGATCTGCACTTTCTTCCATAAAGTGCTTCGAAAGGTGCAGCCTTCAGGCTTGCTTGGTAACTGTTGTTGTACGAGAACTCAACCAATGGTAAGTGTTTATCCCAACCTTTTCCGAAGTCAATCACACATGCTCTAAGCATATCTTCCAAGGTTTGGATGGTCCTTTCACTTTGTCCATCAGTTTGAGGATGATAGGCGGTGCTCATGTCCAATTGAGTACCGAGAGCTTTCTGTAAGGATTGCCAAAATCCTGAAGTGAATCGACTGTCTCTGTCAGAGATGATAGAGATCGGGACTCCATGTCGGATTATGATTTCTTTGAAGTATAACTGAGCGAGTGTGTCCAACTCGTCAGTTTCTTTTATAGGCAGAAAATGAGCTGATTTGGTTAAGCGGTCGATAATAACCCAAATAGTGTCATATCCGGTCGACGTTCTTGGTAACTTGGTAATAAAATCCATGGTGATTCGTTCCCATTTCCAAACTGGTATCTCCGGTTGTACAAGTGGTCCAGAAGGTTTCTGACTTTCGGCTTTGACCCTTGCACAAGTCAAACACTTCCCAACATATGTTGCAATGTCGGCTTTCATGTTTGGCCACCAGTAGAGTTGTTTGAGGTCTTGGTACATTTTGGTGGATCCGGGATGAATGGAATATTTAGACTTGTGAGATTCATGCATGATAAAATCACGAATACCTCCATAAAGAGGAATCCAGCATCTTTTCTTGAAGCACAACATTCCATCGGATCTTTGCATGAGTCCGTTCTCTCTTTCTATCATGCCCTTAATGTTCTCTTGAGCTCGATTCTCTTCCTGAAGAGCTTCCGATTGGGCTATGAGTATTTGAGATGGGAGTGGTGAATGAATTGTCATTTCTAATGATCTAACTCTAAGAGGTTTAATTCTTTCTTTTCTGCTCAAGGCGTCGGCCACGACATTCGCTTTACCGGGGTGATAGCAAATTTCACAGTCGTAGTCGTTGAGTAGTTCTATCCATCGGCGCTGTCTCATATTCAACTCCTTCTGATCCAGTATGTGTTGAAGACTTTTGTGATCGGTGTATACCGTACACTTTGTACCATATAGGTAATGTCTCCATATTTTAAGAGCAAATACTACTGCTCCTAGTTCTAGATCATGAGTGGTGTAATTTTCCTCATTCTTCTTGAGTTGTCGAGAAGCATAAGCTATGACTTTATTTCTCTGCATTAGCACCGCACCTAAACCATGATGCGATGCGTCACAATATACTACAAAGTCTTCGCTTCCGTCGGGTAGCGCTAGAATTGGTGCTTCACAGAGTTTTTGTTTTAAGAGTTGAAATGCTGATTCTTGTTTCTCTTCCCAGGTATACTTCTTGTTTTTCTGAGTGAGTTCTGTCAAAGGTTTTGCGATTTTGGAAAAACCTTCTATAAACCTTCGATAGTAACCAGCGAGTCCTAAAAATTGTCGAATTTCAGTGGGAGTGGTGGGCGAAGCCCAACTTTTGACTGCTTCGATCTTAGCGGGATCAACGTGAATTCCTTGACTGTTGATGATGTGACCTAAGAATTGAACGGTGGAGATCCAAAAATCACATTTGGAGAATTTTGCATACAGTTTCTCTTGTTTGAGTACACCCAAAATGGTTCTCAAATGTTCCGCATGCTCGTGTTTGTTGCGTGAGTAGATCAAAATGTCGTCAATGAATACGATCACGAACTTATCCAGATATGGTTTACACACGCGGTTCATGAGATCCATGAACACTGCGGGTGCGTTGGTGAGACCAAATGGCATTACGCGGAATTCGTAATGTCTGTATCGTGTTCGAAAGGCTGTTTTGGGAACGTCTTCTTCTCTGACTCTTAGTTGGTGGTATCCTGATCTTAGATCGATTTTTGAGTAAACACTCGATCCTTGCAGTTGGTCAAATAAATCGTCTATTCTTGGTAATGGGTATCGATTTTTCACTGTGAGTTTGTTCAACTCTCTATAATCGATGCACATTCTGAATGTTCCATCTTTCTTTTTGACAAACAGAACTGGTGCTCCCCAAGGTGATGAGCTAGGTTGGATGAATCCTTTATCTGACAGTTCTTTCAACTGCTCAGATAATTCTTTCATTTCTGAAGGAGCTAATCGATAAGGTGCTTTTGCAACGGGTGCTGCTCCAGGCACTAACTCGATTCGAAACTCTACTTGCCGGATGGGTGGAATACCTGGCAAGTCTTCAGGGAACACTTCTGCAAACTCATTTACAACTGGCACTTCTTCTAGTCGCTTTTCTTTCTCTTTCGATTTATTTTTCGTTACCTGGACTAAAAATGCGTGACATCCTTTGTTTATGTATTTCACCGTTTTGATGTACGAGATGATATTGATTTGGGTTTTATGGTGGTCACAACGAACAATAAGTGTTTCATTGTCTATGGGGATTTGGACAACTTTTTCATCGCAGATGATTCGGGCACGATGTTTGGATAACCAATCCATACCCACAATCGCGTCAAAGCTTCCAAGTTGGATGGGCATGAGATCGATCGGAAATGATTTGTTTTGGAGGGTTAAGGTGCAGTTTTTAAGTACGGTGTTGGTGTTTAACAATTTTCCGTTAGCTATCTCAATTTCATACGAGGTGTCTAACTCTACAGGTGCTATCTTAAGCAATAAAGCAAATGAAGTAGATACAAAGCTTCTATCGGCTCCAGAATCAAATAATATTTTAGCACTATTTTGATTCAGTAAGAAAGTACCCGTAGTGACGTTGGGGTCTGGTGACACGTTTCCATCTCCGAGCACGTAAACTCTTCCTCTGGCAACCTGATTGACATTCTTGGGGCAATGACTTTTATAATGACCTGTTTCACCACAACCGTGGCACTTCACTGCTATTGGGTACGCGTTTGCTCCCGTGGCCCTACAGTCCTTGGTTACATGGCCTATTTTCCTACAGTTACCGCAGATGGCGGTACAAGGTCCTGTATGATGCATCTTGCACTTGTCACACTGGGGTTTTGTTCCAGCATACACTTTTCCTTCAGCAGGGGTGGCCACATAAGCTCTAGCAGCTTCTTGTCTGCGGTTTTGTTGTTGATGTCTATCATTCCTGCTTTGCTGATAGTTCCTACTGCGGTTGCTTCGATCATTGCTGCGGTAGCTCCTGCTGTGATGGTAATAACTGTTGCTGTTCCGGTTGTTGCCGTCACGATTATCATAGTTTCTCTTTTGTCCACTGACTGTGGAGTTAGAACCTCGCTTGAGTGCTCGACTCATCATTCGCTGAGCAAATACGAATGCAGTTTCAAGAGTTTGTGGGTGTGATGCGGTGACGTCTCCTTCTATGCTTGAAGGTAGTCCTTCCACGTATTTCTCCAATGTCTTTTCCAAGTCAGGTACCATGTGTGGGCACAAAAGAGCTAACTCTTGAAATCTACGGTTGTGTGCACCAACATCATTGTTTTTCACTTCTAACTGGTAAAATTCATCTTCAAGCTTTCTGACTTCAGTCCGGGGACAGTACTTTTTCAGCATTTTATTCTTCAGTTCGGTCCATGAGATCTGAAATGCTGCTTCAGTACCCATTATCTTGACCGTAGCATTCCACCAGGATAATGCATTTCCCCTTAAAGTTCCGGTGGCGAAAGTGACCTTATTGATTTCTGCACAGTTGCTTCTCATGAATACCGTCTCCATACACTCAAACCACTGTGCTAGTTCCGTTACTCCTTCTACGCCTCGGTAGGTGGTTGGTTGGCAACTTAAAAATTCTTTGTAAGTGCATTTACGTGGAGTAGATGCCTCACTTTCATTTGTTGCTCCCATAGTATTGCTGGAGCGGTTTGCTGCATCGGCCTCGCGTGCTGCGGTGATGCCTTCCTCAATCATTTTTCGGACCTCCTCATGTGTTAGTGTTACGGTTGCGTTGGTGGTTTCGTTGTCGCTATGTGCCATTTTCTATTAATGTCACAAGAATACAAATTTAGAATTCGGATAGAATAGCTGAGTATATGCACAATGCAATCATGGTGTGAAATGATGACTAAATTAAATATCTTCCCATAGTTATGATGTCTCTGTAATTTATCAATTTACAGATGTTAAGGTATAATCAAACTGAATTTTATGTCACATATTTTATGTGTTCAGGTTTTTACAATATTTACACAATTTGAGAATCATAATAATAACAGATAACATCACGACATGTCTGGATACAATCACAATACATACGAACAACCATAATACATAAGTTAACAGATATATAGTACATCACTACCAGCATTACAACATTAATAACTTGATCAGTTGAGTTTATACAACAAAACGATACAAGAGTCTTTATTAATTGCCACATGCGGCAGACTATAATGTTTCAAACTATACAATCATGCTAACTATGTCTACTGCTCAGGTCTATCCGTACGCCTCGTGAGCTCTGAGATCTGGTCTCTGAGTCTCTGTATCTCTGCCTGATGCTCCATCTGTATGTCTCCCATGAGTCTCTCTAATGTGTCGGCTCTATGCTGTGCCGTGTGCGCCTCCCAAGCTAAGTCCTGTCCCTCTCTGCGTATTGATATCGCGTGGGAACGGGTATCTGCCAAGTCTGTCTGCATCT
Organism: Artemisia tridentata subsp. tridentata; assembly: GCA_021014915.2. Taxonomy (NCBI): domain Eukaryota; kingdom Viridiplantae; phylum Streptophyta; class Magnoliopsida; order Asterales; family Asteraceae; genus Artemisia; species Artemisia tridentata. The sequence continues at coordinate 182,059,446 of CP139509.1, read as the reverse complement.
GTCTCAGGCACTGCTGTATCACTGCTCTGTTGGAGGCCAACCTATGTAGAGTGTCGCTGATAGTCCCTGGGGAATCTAATGGCACATGGTCGATCATCCGAAGAAGTGACTCAATCTGCTCTCCGTGGCTCTCGAGTCGTGTCACTACTGTGGATGGTATAAGGGTGTGGGTGACCACTGGTCTAAATCCTTCCCAGGCATCATGGGTCTGAGCCGGGGGAGTGAAACCAGGAGGGTAAGGTAGTGATGGTGAGGATGGGTGTATCTGGTCCGATATGCGACGTCTACTCGATGAAGGAATGTCCTCTGCAGGAATCGGATCCCGCTGTCGAGGTGGTAGTGGATATGTCTGGGTATGTATGTCAAGTACATGGTCAGGTAGTGGTGGTGGTGCAACATGATGGGGCTCGGGTAAATCATCAGCGGGGAGCCATTGCTGACTCTCATAATACAAGTCATCAAGAGGTGGTATATAGAAAGGAGAGTAGGTGTCGTAAACAAAATGTGGTGGCAGCGTAGGTGCTGGTAAAGCTGGCACATGTATGTCATCTAATAAAGGTATAGCGGCAGCTCCACCTTCTACGAGGGGCTCGATCGCGTCAGGCACAATCTCTGGTACTACAGCATCGAGGAGTACGGGGGACGTGACTGATGCTAGTGATCCCTCGGAGTCCGGCTCCGATGATATACTAAAGTGGGTGATAAACGACATAGTACTGTAATAATCCATATATAGTAAAATAAGTACTTACTAACATCAATTAGTGTGATATAAGCATGAAATGATCTAGTTGTGCGCAATAATTATTCAATATGCAGAGGCTTACGATAATCCTAATGTATAACATACCGAGCGCGGCAGCAAGCAGGCATGGAGAGTTTAAGGTAACATGGTGTATAATTAATTTGTTTGAAAAATGTAGTTATAGTCCAACGTTTAAAAACATTTGGTTCTCTATAACCGAAGCTCTGATGCCAAACTGTAACACCCCCAAATTTGATTTGTGGCAGCGGAAGATTTATTTGGGTGTTACTGTGAGGATCGAATGTGAAATCATAGAAAAACAGCCTAGGATGGCATTTTTAATTTACATAGGTCCATAATACAAATTCAGTTATAAAACATTACATCAGAGTACTAAGGTTTCTTTAAAGAAACATTATTTTAACTGAATTACAACTTATTTTACACCATTTATTGAAGATAGAGTATGCCTGCTCCATGCCTTGCCGTGCTCCTTTAGTTCCCTGAGATACATGCTTAAAAGTCAACATAATGTTGAGTGAAATCATGGAGTTTGTAGTTTAAATATCAGTTCAATCACAAGCAAGATTGTATTGGAGATACAATCAGTTTAAAAGATTGATATTGCAGTTCATATATTGCCCTAAGTCTCATGACACGCAAACGTTAACAAAGTACCGCCTAAACGGAGGTGTCCACCAAATTAATGATGAAAATTTGCCCTCGTGTAATAGGTGATTTTGCCAATTCCTATTTCTCTCAAATATAATGCATCGCGACTAATACGACTAGCAAAAGCATTCCGTCACAGTATTAGTGGGATAGGTCGTCAACCTCTAATAGATCTATTCATTATATTCGCGTTCACCGCAGTGATTAATGGCTCATGATAAAGGGTCTTATGGCAATATGGTGTACTTAGGCATATATCAAGTCAGGTAGCATACAGAAAAATACTTGTGATTTAGTTATAGCATGTATCCCCCTCACGGAGTTTAAAAAGTATAAAGAGTTAAAAAGTGAGGCCATGACTCACCTTATGCGTTCCTGGTGATGGTAAAAATAACTCAGAGGTGATTATGACAACTTTGATATAGAACCTGGTAAATATATATAAATACTGAGAATCCGACCAATTTCTAGTAGTGTATGTGTATGAGTGATGGATGATGATTTTTCAACGATCTAATCGTTGAGAATGGAAATGTTATATGCTTATGGTCATTGCACATCTTGTAAGGTCATATATTCAACAAGAAAGTAAAATATTACTATGAAATATTTCTATCGCTATTAACTAATATGTAAATATAATGCAAATGTGCATATAAAGTAAAGATATGGTGCAAAAATGGAAAATAAGCTAAGAATGACAAGTTATAATAGTTGTTCTTTGGTCTTTCCAGATTTTACATTTTCTACCCTAACCGTGGTTCGCGTTACGTTGTTAGTCCTTATTCAGTCCATAGTCCAATATCTTGTCCAATAGTCCATATAAGGCTTGAAGTTCAATAATATGTCAATTTCAGTCCTTCCCAAATGTTTTCACAGCTTCAGTCCCTTAGTTTTCAGGTTTGGCAGTTTTAGTCCTTTTCGGTTAAGTCGCGTTATATTTTTAGTCCTTTTTGCATAAAAATGACGGGAAAAATATTCTGAAAATTTTTATAACTTTATTACGTTTATTTTAACTCATTTCAATTTATTATTTCAGAAAATAAATCATTTTTACATTAATGGGCCATTTAACGATTTGTAACATAGCCCGTTAAGAGTTTTAGAGGCGATGGCGTGAAAATAGTTTTGGGCTTGGATCTAGGCTATTTTTAGGATTCTAAAAATATATTCTATGGGCCTGTTGGACCTGATTATCAAAAATCCTTGTTGGGCTTGGTTTTTGGCCCAAACCGAATGCTATAATAATTTTTCTGAAAATAGTTTGCTAACTCCTAGTGAAAGTCGATTCAAAAGGCATTGTTTTTAGTGTGATAACAATCTTATGGAGTCGAATTTTGAACATGAAAATTATAGTTTGCTAGCTTGTCATTCGAGCGATGCAAAAATATGGATATGTTATATATGAGATTTCGAAAATATGTTAACGGTTTATGGGCTGGTCGAGCAAAATACTTCTGTGAAATATTTTATGAAATTTTTCTAAGTGTTTGGTTCTTAGTCGAGTGGTGTTAAGAAGGGATTAATTTGAGTGTCGATATGAGGTTATGGGAGGGATCTTAGAAAATGAAATACTTAGTTCGTCATGTGAACTATTGAGAATGATAAAATATTTATGTTTTGCGTGATAGATCTCGTATTAAATTAGTCGTGGAATGGCTTGATCGAGTGTATTTGTACTAGTAATATTCTGAATATTTTTTTTTTCTGTTTCTTTTTTTTTTTTTTTTTTATCCGGTTTAGCGTGGGGTTTGTAATTTATGTTCGAGTCGAGTTAGGGTGATATTCAAGAGATGGTCATATGTTAAGCGTGACTTGGGTGGTTCGATCAAATTAAGATTCAACGTGTTTCCTTTTGTTAACCCGGTTGAGCTCGAAGGTTTTTAATGTTCGAATAACAAGTGCATGCATCTAAATAAAGTGTTACTATATACGTATTTGAGTAAAAACATACATGATAATGCATGGTGTGTTTTATATGTTAACATGTGAGATAAGTTGGTGACTGTATGGCATATATAAAGTAAAATGGATACAGTTCGAGTGTAGTATGGAGTGTGTATGCATGCAAGTGAGTATGAAGTACATATTAAAAGGAAATGAGGAACTTACAACACCTTTGAGAAAAGGTGGTGGAGACTTGATGTTTGTAGGATGGAACACGAAAAGGAAATAATCCCACTTGCTTTGGACTCTCTACTCTTACACTAGGTAAGTTCACTGTCGACAAGGGTAGTTTTTAAATGAAGGTATGGTGATAGTGAAATAAGGGGGAAGGTGGTTGTGGGGTTCGAATGAAATACAAAGAAGGGACAATGAGTTGAAATGGTTATTATGTGACTTGACTTGATTGGGTTTGCTTCCAAACTACTCGACAGAAAAGGTTCTTGTGGTGTTTAAGGAATAAGTTGATTTTGATGGAAGATGATAGGTGATAGAGATTGGCAATGAGTGAATAATATGGCTTATATAGATGAAATATCTCAAATGTATTGACTATGATTGAGGTTACTGTTATCATGGGACACTTGTATGATGATTTCCTCATTTGAGTGTGAGAGTGGCTATGACTTTGTATTTTAGCTCTTGTATGTTCTTGTTTCTTTAGTTCTCATACGTGTATAAGTTTATTGACCACAAGTTGCATTTCTATTTTGCTTTTGCATTTGGGATGTCAATTTTTAATTAGTAATGTGTCTAGTGTTATGTGGGTTTTATCGTAGCTGGATCATGGGTTAGGTCAAGATATGCTTGGTTCAAATTTTACAAATGGATGTATGATAATGCTTAGTTCGAAATGGAGATAATTAAATCAAGTGTCATTATTGTACTAATCATTAGTAATGTTAGTTGGGTTTTTGGATATTACATTAGTTAGTTACATGATGCTTTCGAATGTGTAAGGATGAATGAAAGTCGTGCTTGGTCTTATTACTAATGTCGGATATTTGGGAAAATGAGTAACGAGTGGATATTAAGAGTAAGGCAAGAAAAAAATATAAAGATGGGTTAATGAAACATTCTTGTTGTCGAGGTGATGGTGGGTTGTGATGTTTGAGTTGAGTTTTTATTGGTTAACTTGTTATGTGTCTAACGATCTCAGAGGGTTGTAATAAAAATCGGGAGAGATTTGGTTGAATTTTGACAATTGTTTTTATACGTATAGATTGGATTTGGGACCAACAAAGTGACTCTAGTTACTGTCTTGCTATACAACATTTATGTCTGGGAACGTGCACATGGATAATCCGTTAAGTGGTGAGCACGATGGCGTAAAAATATGTATGAGTTAGGTTCGATATTTATGAGTTACGAGGGTGCTTAGGAAGGGTGTTGGCGATCGGGTTTTAGAAAGAAAGAGAAGAAAAAGAGTAAGGTGGTGTTGGGCTGTGTGGTGATTGGGCTGAAATATTAAGGCCCGGTTTGGTTTATAGTTTAGGATTAGAATTAGATGAAATAAATTTTGGTTAAGTGTATTTGGTGTGAGCGATTTCGTGTTAATTGTATTATAATGGATGTGTTAAGTTTCATCGTGAGTATTGTCATTTGTTGTTGATCGGAAATTGTGGTGTCACGATGAAATTGTATCTCGAGTTCGTAATATATCTAGTATATGTGGCGTAAGACGTATAGTAATAATAATAATAAGAGTAAAGTTTAAATTTCTTTGTACAAATAGGTTTTATTAATGGTAATACAAGATTATTATTAATCATTAAGATTGATTACAAGAGTTTTTCACAGGATCTTACAGCAGTTAGGACGGGTTGGGTAACATGTCAAATCATTTCAATACAGGTAGGAAGTATTTTATGTGTAAATCATTAAGTTATGATTTCAGCAAGTATGTGTTTGTCTTTTGCCCTAAATTTCATAGTTTTTCCTTAATGTTAAAAATTCATAGATGAAAGTTCATTTTTTATATACTTAAAGTAAATTGAAAGTAATTGATAAAACTAATTTATGCACAAAACATGTTTGATGAGATGACTATGATATGCGGAAAAGTACATGGTTCTAGGGATGGGTTGTGGACAATATGTCTTGTGATTTAAAGTCTTATAATGAGACTTGGTTTACATGTTACCAGATTAATATCATAATTTCACTCTTTGTGTTGTAGCTTGTGAGCAAAATAAGTCGCAAATGTACCAATAGAAGCTGCCACGAAGAATAGGGTAGTGCAAATCCAGAATGGCCCATACCTGATCAAATACAACAATTTATTAAGAGAATGAGCAGGTGAAATTTTAAGTTTGCTACCCTTTTGTCCCATTTCAAATACAACAATTTATTAAGAGTAATCATCCTAAAATATGCAATATTTCTATGTCATGTATTTGTACTAACATATCATGGTCAACATGCATTATTAATAATATGTTGTTGACGATGGTTATGAGATTATTTACTAGAGCAGCAAATGATCATTATGAATAGAACCAATCTATGACATTTGCCTGTTTTTTTAGATTGGATATGTAAATCTCAAACAGAAAGGAAAGGATGCAAACATGATGGATATTATTTTTATAGAATCAATGATTGTGTTTTCAGGTAAATGGTAGCAGGTGGTTTGTGGGTGATGCTGAAATAATTGGTCCTATTGATTGCGAAAAATACTTGGACCTTTGGTAGCTTGTGAAACAGGGTGGCGTCGATGAAGGAAAAAAACCAAGAGCTGCAACCATCCGGGAACTGAGAGAAGAAACAGGCGTTACATCAACAGAAATTCTTATGGAGGTTTGTATCTTAAAATATCTTTCATTGCATTCTTCTTCATATCTAATAAGATGAAATAACTTGATATAATATTTTGTAGAGTCTCGAGCGATGCCAACATAAAGATGTTTCACTCAGATCACTGCTCTACAGGACACTGAGTTTCCGGAACATTACATTAACTTCGCAGTATTCAACGAGTTAGGAGCGTGCGCGAGTAACCGGGACTCAGTTCTTACAGGTACTTTATCATGTACTTCATACTAATGTTTTGTTAATAATTCTCACTATATGATCTTCACTTGACAGATTACATAGGGTGTGTTCAGAAAGTTGGACAGGTTGACAGATATGGCGACCCAACTACGAATAGGGTCTTGGTGCGGAATATTGAAATCCTAAACCTCAAGTAAGTAATTTTGTTTACCCAACTAATACTAACCTTTGTATATGATATATTCTAATATGCGTAAATTTGTAAATTTTTCTAGGGTGAGCGTTTTACAACCAATGCTTTGATACGAAGAATAGATGAACAAACGGTGTGGTATTTTAACAAATGCAAAAATTGCGGCAACAAGTTGGCGGAAGGTTTCCCACACCGGCATTGCCAAGAAATAGGCGCGGACATAGTTCCCGATCACAGGTATTGCACAAATTGTAACTAGGCCTCAATTACATACGATATACTTCCTAATATGACTCTTCGTGAATCTAACCCACAACTATATCTACCCAATTGCCAGTTACTGCTTCAAAGCACTAATTATGGACGACACTGCCAGCATAACTCTGACATGCTTCAGGCCAGAAAGTCACTCAATGGTGAAAAGCTGCGAAGAACTCCTGAAGGAGACACCTGACCATATCCCGCACATTTTACCGGCGGAATTGCGAAACTTGGAATATACGCGACACATATTTCAGTTTCACTTTGGAAAAGGAAGGAAAAAAGGGAGGCTCAAGTTTGTACTGGAAAAAACTATACCAGCAACACCAATGCTATTACCACCTCCTGTTCCTGATGTGGGACCCTCATCACCTCCAGGAACACCTCCAGAAGAAGAACAATTGATAGGTCCTACAGAAGCAACTCCGACAACGGCATCACAGGAAGTAGTTCAGCCACAAAAGGGGGACGACAGCGTCACCACAGTATCGGCATCTGTACGTAAGCAGCTCTTCAAGGAAGAAGACAAAGATCGCGAGACCGGCGGATCAAAGAAGCAGAAACATGTGTAGTATCAGAAACTATGACCGGAAGAAGCTTTTGCAAAAAACCCACAACTACTGTTGTATAATATGTATAATAAAAACTCTTAGGTAGTTTAAAATTTCCGTATATGTAACACCTACAGTAGCCGTATACCTGGGCCTCAGCTTTGTAGACGGCTTACTTTTAGCGAAATTACTCCAAGTTATGTATAAAAGGGTGTTGTTAAAACTACCGTGCAATCTGTTTTTGTGCATACCTGTTTAATGTCGTACATACGCAAGCCCAAAATGAAAGGCCAACTAAAGATAATTTTGCCAAAGAATATAATTGGGTAACATATTCATTCATTTTGCGGAACACAGGCGCTTTTACAAAGACAGACACATCAAAAAATAACAACACAAAGACAGGACAAGATGACTGGCAGATACATTAAGCGCGACATATCATACCACCAAAAAAGTAGACTTGCACTCAATTAACAAGTCACATTACATCTGAAGTACAACCAATAGACAAACAATCATACAATACATAACCAATAAGGGTCACAAAAAATTCTTATGTAGTTAAGTAGCTGCTACAACAGCTTGATGATACACATATGAAAAAAACACAGAGGAGCACGGTCAACAACAGCTACCACTACAAGCAACAATTGATCTCACAAAATTGGCTTCACACTGCACGAAATTCGCGCCATCAAACTTATAAAAGCTGCAATACAGAAATAGCAATACATGTAGCAAAAATAAAGGTTTGGACAAATCACGCGCGTATAATTTAGACTAAGTTTCTCAACTGCCTCAGTAGTTACTATTGAATCATCTATTTATTTTCGACAACTTTAGTAGCAGCTGTTAAATAACCAGCCTGTGCATCAGCTCACACAACTATAGAGCTCATAACATGAGTCTATAAATAAATATTTGTAACCCATGGCAACAGGATAGGCAGCCATTAAAGACAGATAGCCTTTAGGGCCGTTTGTTTCGGCTAATACAACTGTAGTGTGTTTTATTCGCTTCTGAACCTCTGTTTCACAAACTTATTTTCGTCGCTGATTACAAGGCTTTTGGCTTTACATAAATTTATTATGTAGTAATAACATTATACAAACACCAGTATTTCAAAATAAGGTGAAAAAAATGAATTCACGGAACATAAAGCAAAAAACAAATGAACCATAAAGTAGCTACATAAACCAAATCAAACAGCCCCTTTTAAAAGAATGGCACATTCTTCCCGAAAAATAATACCAAAATACGCGTACACACACCTTAGTAGACACACTGCGGGGCACTCAATATGGCAAAGCATAAACCGGTAAACCACTATAACAGCTACGCTGACACAAAATAAATGATCATATATAGGGTCATGAGACTAATGGATGTGTATCAACAAAGATTGTTTATATCATTCAAAGAATGAAGACAAGTTGATATCAACAAACACTGTTGATGATGAAGCTGTTGTGGATGATGACAACATAAAATGAATCTGCATTAACAAAGATTGTGCACACCACAATCTTATTGTAGACTATGATGATGAAGACAAGAAATCGATGTCAAACAAATTTGGTGAATAAGTAATTACTATTTATTTAATAAGAATATGAAAATTCTTCTTTTATCATAATTAGTTTTCTATTATGTTTTTGTGATTACATTTGTTTGCTGAATCATTAGTACTTTTATAATCAATATAATGTTTCACACTATTCTTATATCTGTTTCAAAAACATAATAAATGAATACTGTAGCATAGCATAGCATAACATGGTATCAACGTATATCTGTTACAACATAATACACAAATACTTTATGGAAGGTTCTGCAACAAAGAAAATATCAAGATTTGAAGAATGTGCAGTTAACACATACGAAGAAAAAAAACATAAGTATCCATGATCATTTTCTTTTCAATTCTTTTTAATTTGTATATTTTGCATTCAATATTCTTTGCAAATTTGTTTTTATATTCAACAAAACAATTTTAAGTCTAATAAGAAATTGGTAAGAAACAAAATTACATTTAGATCATAATATTAAGTAATTTAGATATATAAATTAAAAGAGTTTAACAATATATTACATGAGACTCGCCTGGCCATCGGCCGGATCATGAACCTAATCGAAGTAAAAAACATAGGGTAAAGCTATTCAAGCAAAACATGGATCACGGTGATAAAGACTACTTTGATAAGCTAATCGAAGTAAATTAGTGTTACCAAATTTTAGATTACGTTAGCTTCTTCACTGCAAAGAACTACATGATGACACGCTCAACCGAAAAAAACACTCAAGTTCTGGAAATATAAAAAGTTCGAGCATATTCCCGATGGAGGATTTCCATCTCATTAATTTGAGTTTGTTTCTTTCAACCAACTACAAAAAATGATAGACAAGCATCGGAGTCTCACACGTGACATATGAACAACATGTATTACTATAACATATTTTCACTCTCAACCAGTGTTAGACAGGTTACATGTTTAAAATCAGTTAAAAAATACTTGAAAGTTTTTTCCTCATATTACTTGGCATTCTTAAGGTGAGTTGGCATGGTTCGGAAATCTAGAAATCCAAATAAGAATACGGTTCTATTGAGAGTTTCGTAATTAGAGAACATCAAGTAAGTAAAATTTTGTTACTCCTTTCATAAATGATTAATCTCTTATGCACTAACAGCTACAAAATATTTTTTATCATGTATGACCAACGAAAATAAAGTTATTATTAAATGTTTCATGTTTGATTTACTAACACACTCAGCACATAAAGGGAAGGGAAGGGAAGGGAATCGAAGCGAAGCGAGACGTCATACATAGCAAGCCAAGAAGAGAAGAGACGTGAAGCGTTGCAAGCCACAACACGTGCCGAGGCAAGAAGCGTAGTGAAGGACAGCCAAGAAGCTAAATAAAGCAAGCAAAAAATGTGTAGCAATCTAATTTCAACTTTAACTTGATAGTATCATGTACTGATTGTGTAGGGGACATGTTTTTGCATGATTTTAGAACAAAGCAATTAAGCAAGCCACAGGGTCAAGTATATGGATTTTCATGAATCTCGCCCGCTCATTCTGCAAATTTGTTTTTATACAATTCAACAAAACAATTTTAATTCTAATAACAAATTGATAAGAAACAAAATTACATTTAGATCATAATATTAACCAATTTAGATATATAAGTTACAAGTGTTTAACAATATATTATATGAGACTCGCCCGGCCTGGAGGCCGGGTCATGAAAGCTAGTATATATATATATATATATATATATATATATATATATATATATATATATATATATATATATATCTTAAGTTAAATTCTCATATATAGAGATTAATTAAATAGCTTTGAAGAATGGTTAATATAACGTAGTTAGTGAAAAACTATTATATTTAGAAACGTCGTTTATTACTTTTGTATCAACATTTATTATAAGGAAAACAAGTTTGTTAAGTAATTTCATAAAGTTTACTTAAATTGCGGATTTTCTCAAAATACTCTAAGTGTTGGATTTTTAGAAAATTTGGGCATGACCCGTTCGTTTATACAACGTTTCCATTTATCTCACGTGTTGCAAACTTTACTCAAATACTTCGCTAACTAGTTATAAGTGCAAAATACTTTCGTGATATATGTTAAGTGTCGTGAATATATATATTCGTCGTTATATTGTTCGTTATCTTAACTTTTAAGTAATAACACTAAATTTCGACGCGAAGTCAATATTCTTCAAAAAGTCAACAGAAGTCAATTTAAATGTCATTTTAGGAAAAATGTCAATTTTTACCCTTTCGGAGACTAAGCGTCTCAAAACAAGTCCAAAAATAGTTATCGTTATATTTATCGTTTCGTTAAACATTTTTAACTTCGGCGAGTCGGAAAATATTCCAAAAATCAAATTTATCATTTTTCTTTGTATATTGGGCCGAACCATCAAAATAAGCCCAATTACCATTTTTGACCCAAAACACATTTTTAGTTATAACGTATATATCGACACATTACTAAAAATCATTTTACTCGTTCAATATATTCGTTTGGTCAAAAAGTCAAACTTTCAAAATTTCATATAGGCTTCAGCCCAACAGTAAAATCGTGGGCTTTTTGGCCCAAAAAGCCATTTAGTCCAATTTGTATTAACTTGTTACTTATTAGTTTATTTTTAGTTACCAAACATACCTTTTACTTATCAAATAAGCTCTAATAATTAAGATACTTAATCAAAAGTCAAACTTTGACTTTTCTACTGTTCATTCGACCCATATATTGCATCTCAACTTATTTTCACTTTTTAGTTAATTATTTTTAGTAACTTATAGCTTATTAAATAAGCTAAACTAAATAAGCACTTCACTTTATTTTTCCACCATTTCACCACTTGAGCCAAAATTTTATGTTTTTCAAAACCCCAATAGTATTTTATTTTTCTTTATGGCCGAACCATATATAGCTCATAAAATTCAATATAGTGCTTAATTTAGTGTAAAAACCGTAACTAGTGTTTGTATCCTTAAACTAGCACCATATGCAACAATATTTATCACACAAGCAAGAAATCTACTAATTAACTCATATCCATCACAAAAAGTCGAGCACTATAAACTCTAGATCAAACCATAGTTTAAATCATATTATCAAAACATATACATTTAACACTTTTAAACATCACTATACACCATATAAACAAGAGATTAACAAATTTAGAAAAGTTTTGTGAATCCTTACAATGTTGTTAAGGTGGTACGTGTGATGTGAAGAACAAAGACACCCAAAACCTTGCTAGTTTAACCCAAATCCAACTCCAAATTACCAAAAAATCCTTTGCAAATACTTGTGATCTTGAATCTTTGATGATAAAATTTTGTAAAGATGATAAATGTGTGTGTATTGTGGCGTCAAAATGAAGCCTAGATAAGGTGAAGATCTTGTTTATTTTGGGAAGGAATTAAGGATAGCCTTGTGAAAATCTCAAAAGAACATTACCATTAGTAGTATATTTAGGATTTTATTTAGATAAGTATGGACAAGTGTCCCATGTGATGTTGTGTATATGTATGGCCGGTTAAGGCTATTTTAGGGGAGGGTAATTTAGTTTTTATCCCGCTTTGGTGTATAGTGTGTCGGTTTGAGTTAAAAAGTTACCGTAAAGTCCTGGTTTGACGTTTTTGGACCCGATAACGTAAAATAAAATTTTTAACCACGTTTTCGTCATAAATATAATAAAATGTCATTACTGACTCAAAAACATATTTATTTGACCTTTACCATGTGTACTGGGCTGTCGGTACGCGCGTGCGGTTGTTTTTCAGAAAAATGCGAGAAAGCTCTCAATAAATTATAATACTTGTCAGTAACTATCAGAAATGTGATAATTTAACTTTACTGACAAAAATAAACTTTTCTGCAGTGACTGTAAGCTACAGTATGCTGGGACAGCTCCCGAAAATGCTTAAAATTACTCAGAAACATGCAAATGCGCACAGAAATGCTTAGCTTAAAAATAATTAATACTCATATAATATTAATTAGCAACGTGAAAATTACCATTTGTCACATGTTCTCCTCACTAAACTCAAGCTATGCTTGAGTGGCAACAATAAATGAACCACTGAGCTATTTCAGGGACTAGGTTGCTATTTGGGATAGAAAAATGGTTTTGTAAAAGTCTAAGCTTTTAATGCACAAAACTTGTCCACTTTTCTCCCTTATGATCATATTTATACACATGTATAAAAGAGCACCCGTGACTAAAAATACAAAAAGAATGACCTAGCTAGTCTGACAAAGATACAACAGTATTTTGACAGTTACAAGAATCTATTTTGGGATAAGGTTGAAACTGCTTTCTGAGCGTCAGTGATAACACTGTTCTTGTTCTCACGCCATTCAGGGAAAGTTTGACTTTGCCCTGATAAGGACATCTCCTTATCTTTTCAAACTTTTTTCGCCTTGTCCCGTCTTTCTTTCAGACTTCAGATTCTTCAAGCTTGGTCTTCAGTCTTCAGTCTTCAATTACATTTGTTGTTGAGGAGACTGGGGTTCAGTGAGTTCTTGTCATCACTCACTGAACCCATTACCTTCTTCTTCGGCTTAAGTGACACTCAAGGAGTTCTACCTCACTGAATGGTGAATCTTTCTACTTAGACTTGTCCTAAGCATCCTGAAGGTAACTCACTGAGTGACTGTTCACTCAATGACTTGAGAGTGTTTAAGGTTGATTAACACTTGGGCTAATTTGTATTCAAATCCTGTTTTCAGGACGCTTGGGTACTGACGGACCCAACAACTATCAATTTAAATAGTTTAAAGGTAATCATGCACACAACCCTTTTAATAATACAAAGATAATTAGATGCTTAGTTTTGCTCCTCATTTAAACTTAGCAAGGTTTAAATTACCAGCGCGTTCCGCTATAATGAAATATTTATTTATTATAAAATAAATTTATTTAACTCAGTAATAAATTTTACGAACTCAAAGCTTTTAAGTATCTATATTACATAAACTGCTGTTTATTTTTGAAATTACTTATTGAATGATTTCCTAATTTAGCACACCCAAATGATTAATACATTAAATGATTTTTGTTTTTTACTCCAAAATTAATTACTGATTTTTATCAAAAATTGTTTCCACAATAACGTGTATATTCCTATGTTGTGTATTGTGTATATAAGTGTATTCTTTAAATCTTGTACTAAATACATATTATGTGTGACTCATAAACACGAAAAAGAATTAAACGACATATCACTTTATTTATATTTCTTGTAGATTGAAATGCGATCGGTAGAGATGAAATTTGAATCCGAACATAACACCTCTTTTGTTGGCAAAAAAGGTGTCCCTTCATTTAATATATTCATATTACATGTATCAATTAAACATGCAAAAAAACGCAAAGAGAAGAATAGATATTGTAATGTAAACCACAAAGAGAATAAAAATTGAGCAAAACCGTTAACGAAGGCACCTCCGTCTCCCCTGTGTTAATGTCGTAAATATTTTGATATAACATTTTATCGCAAATAAATTAAATCGAATGTACCTGTGACCGCAGCTCGCGAGTAGCCGGCTAATACTCTATAATGAGTTATAGTGCGTATAATTCAAGTAAACAAGAAACTAAATGGTGTCACGAAATGCAACATGAATGATTGTAAAGATATTTTTCAACACCTGATTTAACTCCCTTAAGAATATTGTTCCAATCTTTTTAAGAACTTGAAACGCCCTTACTAATTATTTTTTTTTGAATTGCCTGAACGATGCGCCGTATTCCCTTATGTGGGATACGCCGTATGATTTGCTGAGCCCAATAGCATGTATTTTGTTGGTTATATTACAAAGCTCTAAAGGTGTTTGTATTTCAAATTTCTTACAATTAATGTTGATGTCGATCTATTAAACTAATACTAGCAGGGTACCCGAACGTTGCGGCGGCGGGTATTCTGAAATAAAATTTTTCGGTGAATTAATTATTTTAGTTTATTATGTTCTTTTTGACAATAAATTTACGGATATCAAGAATTTCGTTTAGCCCGTGCCTGTTCGGGCTCGACCCCGTTTGGCCCGCGCCCGTTCGGGCTCAAGCCCATTTTGCCCGTTGCCCGTTCGGGCTTGAATATTTGTATAATGTGTTTTATTATTTGTATTAGTGACATTTAACGCAGGGTACCCGCGCGTTGCGGCGGCGGGTACCCTGAAATAAAATTTTCCGGTGAATCATGTATTTTAGTTTATTATGTTCTTTTTGACAATAAATTTATGGATATCAAGAATTTCGTATAGCCCGTGCCCGTTCGGCTCGAGCCCGTTGGCCCGTACCCGTTGGCCCGCGCCCGTTCAGGCTCAAGCCCATTTGACCCGTTGCCCGTTTGGGCTTGAATATTTGTATAATGTGTTTTATTATTTTTATTAGTGACATTTAATGCAAGAATTGTGTTTAATTTGGTTGTATAATATGCTTGATAATTTGTATTTCTTATGTAAGGGGTGTTTTAATAACTGTATTAATTGTATTTATTGACCAGTTAATTAATTGACTATATTAAATAGCATTAATGTGGTGTTTTGGTTTTTTTAATATGTGCATTAAAGTGGTGTATACTATGCTTATTGTCTTGTACGTCTGAAAATTATGTGCATTAAAGTGTTGTACACTATGCTTCTTTTCTTGTAAGTCTTAAAATTTGAAGAGAGAGTCATCCCTCTATTATATGTAGTATAGATATTCTAAATCTAAATTATTTATTATATGTGACCATGTTAATATTTTCGTAGAGGCCCAAAAGCACAAGATGTGAGGCCCGGTCTCTCACAAATCCTAATCATAGTAACTAGGGGTGAGCATCGGGCCGGAACCGACCCGTCCCGACCCGATACCGAATAGTCCCGAAACCGATTACGTCTAAAACCCAGCCCGACTCCCGAACCGAATAGTCCCGAATAGCATCGGTTCCTTTGTAATTTCTCGGTCGGGCTTGACCAAAACCGAATCCCGACCCAACCTGAGTCCCGAATAGCCGGAAACTTCAGCCTGAATCCCGACCCGAGTTGAGTTCGGTTTGTGTCGGTCGGGGTCGGTCGGGATCGGTTGGGATCGATTGTCGGTCGTCGGTCGGTTTTGCTCACCCCTAATAGTAACAACCATTTATAAGCACCAAAATCCTACTTTTACTAATTTGATTAACCCTAATCCACTTTTACATCCGCCCCCATTACACCCTTCTCTCTTCAAATGCAGTCACCAAAAATCATTTATCATTTCATCTTGATAACTCCATCCATATAATTCCTTCGAGTGACACGAGCAGTCACAAAACACACTTAGATCTCACACCGGACGGAAAAAAAAAAAAAAAAAAAAATCCCTTCTACTCCTTGCTGTTCGAAGATTAAAGATAACACACAAGACCTAACACCTTTGATATATCTCGTTTATGCTTGATTCGTGAGTCGGTTTGGGTTCAAGATCCAAAACGGGTCTCGAGTAAGGTTGTAGGTTTAATTTCATTTCTTGTTTACTCCGAAAGAAAGAGAGATGATAACAGATTTGTTATTGTCTTTGTCTTTTTGATTTTCGGATATAAATACAGAAGTAATGCTTCGATAAGATCTGTGATGTGTTATTTGTTTTTGAGTGTTAAAGATCTTTGAAGATCTTGTAATCTCATGAGAGAAACAAAAGAAAACATAACTGAGATCCTTTTGTTTGTCTTTTCCTTATTCGTTTAAACCGTTTGACTGTTTTTCTTGAATTTCTTTTATGTTGAAAGTCTTGTTGTTGTGAGAGGGATGTATTTGTACATTGTGTTTTACATTTTGTATTAATTAGTGATGAGGTGTATTAATTGATAACATTAATGCTATAAGTAAGTCTGAAAATGACACCATGCTTAAAGTGTTGTAAATCATGCTTTATTTGTTGTAAGTCTGAAAATTGGGTGCATTAAAGTGTTGTAAATCATGTTTTATTTCTTGTAAGTCTGAATTTTAAGACTTAAGAGGAGAGAGATTCATTTGTGCATTATATGTAGTATAAATATTTTACTTTAGTTAAAAAGTAATTCAATTAATTTTTTAAGTTGTATAAATTTAGAATTTGGTTGGATTACAGGTTGAAGACGGGATGATTGGATTTATGCGTAGTATAAAGATATTTATATATGGAGATTAAGAGGGTGTTTAGACATAATAATGAAAGGCATGTTTGTCATTTACAAAAGGTTAATCGTGTTAGGGACTATGAGTGTGCATATTTGCAAACCCTAGGGACGAATCGTGTTTTTTTATAAGCATTAGAGACTAAATATACAACTTTGGTATAACCACAAAGACAATATCTTAATCTTAATCTTAACTATTTATAATGGAGGAATGGTCAACATAGGAAAAGTGAAAAATCAATGATTATGTGAAATGTTGAAAATAATGTATTCCCCATTTTGCCCATATCAGTTAACAAACGCACACACACACACAAATACACACACCCATATCTCCGATCTCCAAACCGTATTTCTCAGCTCTCTCTCACTTTAACCTAAAAAAACACACACCACCGTCTCTCTAAACCGCCGCCGCCATCACTTCGTAAATACCCTCAACCTCCATCATTTGTATCCGCCGCATTGGACCACCACAGAAACCTACGACATCACCACCACTACAGAAACCGACAATACCGTCGATATCCACCCTCCACCGTGTTCTTCAGCCGCTGGAACCACCAAGACCCAAAGGGTTTTCAAGTTTTGAGGTATTTTTTTTGAGTTTTTTTAATAGATCTACTTATATTTATAAAGTTTTGAAAGTTTTCTTTTAGATCTAAAGATTTTATTGTAGATCTATGCGTTTTTCTTGTAGATATATGGATTTTATTGCAGAGTTGGTAAGTTTCTTGGTAACATTTGGTATGAAGACAATCATACAATACTTTGTGGTAAACAAACAACTTATTTGGATGAACTGGAAAAAAATGATAGGAATCCGTAACTTAAAAGGTACAAATTAGTGTGACGTTGGGTTTAATATATACCTCAATCCTTAAGACACCCCGATTTTTGAATATCGGAGGAGATATGTTTCAAGAGGTTCCACATGGTGATGCCATATTTATGAAGGTAATCAATTTGACACAACCTTTTTTTTATGATTTAATTTTAATTAAGCTTATATAGTTATATGAAATCTCGTACAGTGGATATTACATGATTGGAGTGATGTTTAGTGTGTGAAGTTGTTGAAAAATTGCTACAATGCTTTGCCAATTGATGGAAAGGTTATTGTGGTAGAGGCAGTTCTTCCTTTTTTATCAGACACGAGTTGCTATCTAGCCGGAATGAGTCGCCGTCGCCACCACAGAAGTTTCGAATGTGTTTTTTGAAGGTTTTTAAGTAAGTTTTAAAGGGTTTTTTTATGTTTATTTTTTTAAAGGTGGATATGTAGGTTTTTTTGTATATATGCGTTGTAATATTTTATTGTTTTTTTTTCCAGTAACCGTCGCCTCATGTTGTGGTGCAGCCGCCTGAATCTGTGGTGCCGTCACTGAATCTGCTGTGCCACAACCGAAAAATTGCTATAGGTTCCAGAAAGTAAGGATGTTTATATTCGTGTTTCTTTCAAGATATAAGAAGTTGGATAATAATTTTGTATGACTGTTGTAGGGGTACAAGCATTTGAGATAATGGCTATTGCGGCTGTTGGTAATAACCTTATAACATATGCGATAAATGAGATGCATTTTTCTCTGTCGAAAACAGCGAACATAGTAACAAACTTCGTTGGTACTATCTTCATCCTCTCTCTGTTTGGTGGCTACATATCTGATTCTTACCTTGGTTGCTTCTGGACTATGCTCATTTTTGGGTTTAGAACTCTCAGTAAGTTCATTTTCTCTCCGCTAACCCATGGGCATGCATGCTTACTTGCTTAGTTATTTCTTTTCAGTTCATTTATAATATAATTCTATTATCTGTATCAGGGCTTTATACTGTTATCACTCCAAGCCCACCTTCCTCAGCTAAAACCACCATAGTGCTACATGCTAACCGATGGAGACAGATGCATAGAGGCCAAGGGAGTGGAGGCTTTGATATTCTTTGTAGCCCTCTACTTTGTGGCTTTAGGGAGTGGCTGTATGAAGCCAAACATGTTGGCTCATGGTGCCGATCAATTCAACAAGAGTGATTCTAAGCAGTCCAAGAAGCTCTCCACCTACTTCAACGCTGCATACTTCGCCTTTTCCATGGGTGAACTCATTACCCTCACCCTCATTGTGTGGATCCAAACCCATTCGGGTATGGATATTGGGTTTGGTGTGTCTGCCATCGTCATGGCAATTGGCCTGATCTGCTTGGTTTCTGGTACTGTATATTATAGAAATAAGCCTCCTCGAGGAAGCATTTTAGGCCCTATTTTACAAGCAAGTTTCAGTTCTCTTAAACCATTAAAATTTTGCATGCTATATACTACGTATAAGTTATGAAAGATGATGCATTCTTGGCATCACAACAGACTTAAAAAACGCCATATAAAATTTCTAAATAAACAAAAGTTTCTGAAAAAGGATACACTAAAGTATATAGAATTATACATAAACAAATCTTAAAGTGTTATAACGCAAAACTTTAAAGTCCCGGCCCTATGATATTTCATGTTCTAATTGTCTTAGCTACACGTCACATACTCTGTACTGCATTTTATAATAGTTTCTGTTCAGAGAAAGTCAAATTTCTCTTCTCAATCAAGTAGGGACGTAACCTCTGCAGTGGACCTTAATTGTATGATTTTTGGTATATTAATAAATATTGCAAATTGAAAATTATTGCTCTTAATGATTCTATAAATATGCATTATTTATTGCTTTGTTTTCTTGTGCTGGCTTGAGATTAAAAAATATCAACACATACCAAATTTGCTTGCTTTTCTTTGATCTACATTGTTTGCTTTTGTTGACATTCAGTATTGATTTATTCCAGTACTTTGAATTACTACTTTGACAGGTTTTTGTTGCTGCGTTATTAAAGAGGAGTCAAGAGTTCCCATCCAGTCCCCATTTGATTTATGGAAGCAAAAATGAGCAATGGAACATGTCCACACATCCAAATGAGACTGCAAATCTTTGTCATACTGATAGATTTAGGTAACATTCAACATCCATCAATTATCTTTTCCTTACAATAGAAACTTTATTTGTAATGTTTAACTATGTACAATTGGGTCCAATGTGCTTATGCTATACAATTAGGTTATTACCTCATAGATAAATGGTATATCATTAGCTTAAATGTTGAGATTCTGTAAAGGATAACCCAACAATGCATATGAATATATGATGCCTATGGGTCAAGTACTAATGCAGGGAAAGCTGGTTTCTTACATAAGATACTTGTACACGTGATTTCAATTGTATGTGGCTTTATCAATTTACGAGTGGATGTATATGGAAAAGTTCTGATAGACATTGATAATCTGGAGTCTTCTGTCGAAAGTACTGGAATAAATCAATACTGAATGAACAATTAATTAGGTTACTGTTTTTTGTACTAAGTACAACTTTTGAGTAAAATTTCAGATAAAATTTTCCTTGAAGGATTTCCCAGTTTAGTAAATTGATTAATTAAAGTAGTTACTGTATTTCTTTTATTTGAACTACAAACACACCTACTTTACACATATGTATATGACAAGATCTGAACCCTCGCCACTTGGGTGCACACTTGATTACAACTTAGATACCGATGGACAAGAGACGCATTGATCTCTAAAACAATTTCGACTGAAATGCTATTTGAAGTCCAAGTTTGTAACTCTTGATTGCTATTGCATTATTCATTCAAAACAAAAGTGTTCATGCTCTTGAGTGCTCAGTAACAACTTAACAAAAGTTTTCATGCTCTTGAGTGCTCAGTAACAACTTTTCATCATACTATACCTGCTATGCTCTTTTCTAGGTATTAATTTGAAAGCAACATAAAAAATATCGACGCCACCACAAAAAAAGTCTCCGCTATTTAACCATGACGTCTAAAAAAATATCTTTTCGTAAAGAATTCCCTAACACTATAAATATAACGATATCAAAATTTGTTAAAAACCACGTATGGTTACCGTTATGCGACCATGGCGTCTGGAAAAACATATTTTTGGTAAACAATGCCTAACGCTACAAATATAGTTTGTTGAAAAGAAATTATTTGCCGTCAAACTATTGTCGAAAAATAGATACCGCTGCCGCTAGGCGCGAGTACTCGACTAGAAACCGCTGCCGCTAGGCGCGGGTACTCGGCTAGTGATAATGAATATATCCATGTAATTTATACTACGTACTTATTATATTTTCATTTAATTGTGCATGTGTGAGCATAATACAAACAAACTAACAAATATTTTTAAGATTGTAAGGGTTGTTGAGGTGGAATGGACATCAACGCTTAACATTGTGTATTATATAGTAGGTCGGCTTAACTGTCCCGTACCTAATTAACGTCACTTATATTTGTTTAACCAATTATTTAAGATATAAGTTTTGAAAATTAGTCAACTTATAGTTGACTCGTAATATTATAGCTGGGCATGTTTGGAGTAGGTTTTACTAAATAATAAAATTCCAAGAAGCCGCTTTTGGTCACAAAATACAGACGAGGGTCATTTTCCAATTCATGATAAAATATTAATTATAAAATGGCTGTTCGGATCTCCCAAAAAACGTTTTAGAAGTTCATACAATGGTTATTGTTTTAGGCAACGTAAAAAGCCATGCATGATAATAATAACAATATTATTCTAGTTTTAAGCCTTGAAATGCATATACTAGGTGCCATTATGTTTGATGTCGGGAAATACCTTATTCTAAGACACTACAACAAAAGAGAGGACGGGCGACGGTGGTTTCGGCGGGGACAGCAATGTCCCCGCCGAAACTCGCTAAACGACAAAATAGTTGCTCATGACCTGGCGCAGAGTCTCGCTGACCAATTACAAAATTTTCAACGCGACTTTTCGGCGGGGATATTTCTCCGTCGAAAGTCTTTAACGTATTGGTCAAAGTTTGACCAAAATTAGAGCACTTAATTCTTCCCGCGTTTTTTCCCGCACTGTCTTTCAGCGGGGACATGTCCCCGCTGAAAACTATAAGTTTATTTTTAGTTTTTGGCTCCAAAAAGATAAGTTTATTACCGCCAAAATTTATTGTCTTTTGGCGGGGACAAGTCCCCGCCGAAAGTGGCCCGCCAATTTTTTCCTTTTTCCCCGCCAATTTTTTACTTATATATATCGTATAATGAAATTATCACAAAACACGTAAATTTTCACAAAAACACACACCATCTCCACCACCACCCACACTCGCACCACTGTGCACATCTTTCCTCCCCCTCCTCTCCCGTTTAATTCTTTCCTCCCCTCCTCTCCTGTTTAATTCTTTTCTCCTCCTCTCATTTCCGTTTAATTTCTTCCCGTTTAATTCTTTTGGTGAGTAATTTTATTTTATTTTTATTTTTTTATTTTCCGTTATCTTTTTAATTTGTTATTTGTTTTTAATTTTCTGTCATTTGTTAATTTTTGTTAACTTCTTGATTTTTTTTTATATGTTAATTTTTTTTAGCTGCTGAGAACCGAAGAGGAGACCCGAAGCCGAGAACCAAAAAGCCAAGACCAGGTTTATGTTTGCTGTGATAAATGGGGCTATTTGGTTTTGGTCTGCTGTCAAAATTTGGAATTCAAAATTGGAAATTTGGACAACTGCTGTGACACATTGCTTATTACCTTATCAGTTGTCATAATACATTACGAGTAGCAGTTAAGAATAAACTTGAAAAGATGCCCTTTTCTTAAAAAAGCATAACAAGTAATTGAGAATGAGGATTAGCCATAATATTGTTCATCATCTAGTAAAGTGTAAATATAAAATGCTTTATAAACGATCCTGTTGTTGTAGTAGCTACTGTTGGTTTGCCCTCAGTTGGCATCGTTGTTGTTGTGTAGGCTTAGAGATGAGTGAAAGTGGCTGTTTATCAGTTACCTGCTGTCGAAACTAGCTAGGGCTATTTGAATTAGTTTATCAGTTAGGTTGAGTTGATGCAAAAGTGGCAATGTGATTGTGTATGCCGTTTAATTAGTAAATGCTAGGTAGAGACGAGTGAAAGTATGTTGTGCCGTTTAATTAGTTATGCCTTTTTGGGGTACAAAGTGAAAAAGGAGCTTGATTTGTTAATTTTTTATTTTTGTTATTGTTGTACTCTGTTAATTTTTTGTTAATTTTTGCAATGTGTTAATACCAGCTAGCCGAGAGTCGAGAGCCGAGACCAGCCTTCTGTCAAGACCAACTAGCCGAGAGCCAAGACTACTATCAGTACGTTTGTTTATAATTATATGGACTGCTGTAACAAGCTTATCCAGTTGCTTTACATGCCGTTTTCGTGTCACTTAATGCATGTGCTAAAGCTTTGCGCCCGTTGTACACCTTTACCTGCATTCAGTAGCAATTTTACATACATATTAATCAGATTACTCCGCCACTAAAAAACTATACTGTATTTCATTATTTCTTCTATTAGTAGAGTTATGATAAAAAAATATCATGTCGGGTTTTAATAATTGTGTTTTCTGCAATGTATGTTAACTGATTAGTTTTATACTCCGCTACTAAAAAACTATACTGTATTTCTTTATTTTTTGGTAATTTGTTAATTTTTGCAATGTATGTTAACTGATTTTTTTTAATAATTGTGTTTTCTGAGTACTTTTAAGCAGGCAAGCAGTTTTTAAGTAGGTTCACTTGTATGGAAAAATGAAACTGATTAGTTGCTAGTTTTATACTCATTATAATCACAAGTCGAGTTTCCAACTGCCCAATCAAGTAACATAGGCCAGCAGCCCCCCGAAAGGGTGCGTTTGGTTAACAGCAGCCCCGAAAGGGTGCGTTTGGTTAACAGCAGCCCACAAGGGTTCATTTGGTTAACAGCAGCCCCGATTAGGGTGCATTTGGTTAACAGCAGCCCCGAAAGGGTGCGTTTGGTTAACAGCAACCCACAAGGGTGCATTTGGTTAAAAGTAGCCCCGATTAGGGTGCGTTTGGTTAACAGCAGCCCCAAAATGGTGCCGCGAAAGGGTGCATTTGGTTAACCACAACCTCGAACACAACATTGACAATAAAACATTTAGAGTATATTAGATAAACTCATATTACTTGTATTAGATAAACTCAGATTACAGATTACTTGTATTCACTTATATTTGGTATGCGTTTGTGAATATATGAAAATGATTGTGCGAATATGTTATGTTCTTATAATTTTTTTTATCTAATTGTGTTAGACTATTATACATGATTTTAGGAATTTAGTGATTAATTTCGGAAAGTCCCCGTCCGAAGTTAATCATCCCATAGAAAACCCGTCCGAAATTAATTTATTAGAAATTAATTTCGAAAAGTCCCCTGTTTGGGACTGCTTTTTGAATGTTTTGTCTCATTTAGGATATGAATGCGTATAATTGATTTACTATTTGTGAAAATTTCGACAGTGTTTCCCCTTTACTCCTACGAATATGTCTTTAATGCACATATTTGGGGAGTTGAGGGGAAATGCTGCCGAAATTTTCTCAAATAGTAAATTCAGTTATACGCATTCATATATGAGACGAAACATTCAAAGAGTGGGTTAGGATTGCCTTCCATAGTTGGATTAGGTGAAAAAATTGCACAACTCGTGATTCCACCTTTATGTATTTATGGGTAGATTTTTTTGAAAATGTTTAATTCTAAATAATTATTTATTGCATCATTAAAACGCAGTTATGCCAATTGATAAGAGTTGGGTCTCTCAACCTCGTGCTAGCCTCGAATTTCTAAAAGGTCTTAGAGCTTTTTGCGAGTATTGCAAGTCCTTTGTGAATATTGATGGGAATGTTAAATGTCCATGTAATTATTGTCGTAACTCTCGTTGGGTAAAACACGAAGATTTGTTTGATCACATACTCTCATACGGTTGGGACCAAAATTATACGAAATGGTATAATCACGGTGAACCAGATGAGCAGACAGTAGTACCCAACACGAATCAACATGGAGTGATATGGCTGAGTTCCTTCATGATATTTGTCCGAATAACGAACAAAATGAGCCAACTGAAGGAAATATTGGCGAGACAAGCAACGAGCCAACTCCCCAACGTAACGATTTTGAAGAGTTACTCGCCAATGCCAACGAGCCACTATACCCGGGCTGTAATTGGATGTCTTCATTGGACTTTATGGCAAAGTTTACGAACATCAAGGTCAAAGGTAAAATGAGTGACACCACATTTAACGAAACCCTAAAATTTCTCAAAGAATGTTTCCCACCCGCTCTAGGATACAAAATCCCATCGTCATACTATGACATAAAGAAAACATATAAATCGATCGGGTTAGGATACGAATCCATACATGCTTGTGTAAATGACTGTTTTTTATATCGGGGGGTGGGTAATGAAGATTTGCAGAATTGTCCCATCTGCGATGCTAGTAGATGGAAAGACAAGAACACACTGGGGAAGAAAGTTCCTAACAAGGTGTTGCGTTATTTTCCTATCATTCCTAGACTACAGCGTTTGTACAAGTCTAAACACACTGCAAAACATATGACTTGGCTTGCTTCTGGGCAGTCTACGGAGGACGGTAAGATGCAACACCCGGTTGATGGTCAATTATGGAAGAAATTTGACATTAAGTATTCTAAAGAATTTTCCTATGAAAAAAGAAACATCCGATTAGGGTTGGCTGCTGACGGTTTCAATCCGTACGGCAACCTTAGTCAGTCTTACAGCATGTGGCCGGTCATATTAACAACATACAATACGCCTCCCTGGATATGTATGAGAGAAACTTCTCTTATGTTGACGTTGTTAATTCCGGGCCCTAAATCACCTGGGAAGGACATAGATATTTACTTGAGGCCTTTGATTGAAGACCTAAAGATTCTATGGAAAGATGGAGTCATGACTAGGGATGCTGCCACTGGCACTGAATTCTGTATGAGAGCAGCGCTTTTATGGACTATCAATGACTTTCCCGCTCGAAGTAGTTTGTCTGGGTGGAGTGGGCAAGGTTACTTGGCTTGTCCGACATGTAATATAGACACTCCATCTACTCGCGTGTTAGGCAAAACCGCTTATGTTGGTCACAGAAGATTCTTAGAAACGACCAATAAATGGCGGAAAAATAAACGGGCATTCTATACTCGGGTCGATGATCATAGACAACCTCCTAGAAAACTTACCAGTGATGTCATCTTGAATCAACTTAGTAGATTGCCTAAACGTATCCCGGGGAAACATCCAAGCTTTGGGGGTGCGAAGAAAAAACGTGATCCTGTTCGCGAATTGAATTGGACCAAAGTATCGATTTTCTACGAGCTAAAGTATTGGTCTTTTCTTACACTAAAACACAATTTAGATGTCATGCATATCGAAAAAAATGTGTGTGAGAGTGTGTTGGGTACTTTGTTAATGAATGACAAATCAAAAGACACCAACAAGGCAAGACAAGACTTAGAAAATTTGCAAATTCGTGAAGAGTTGTGGCTCGTCAACAAAGGAAACGAGAAGTGCTCTAAGCTTCATCCCACGTACTCTTTCACAGCTGAAGAAAGAAAACAATTTTGTCAATTCATCAAAGGTACGCGTTTTATTTCTAAATTTATTTGCTCCAATTCTATTCGCGTATCCATTTCGACGACTTACTCTAATATCATTATTTTTTTGTCAATTCATCAAAGGTGTGAAACTACCTGATGGGTTCGGATCTAACTTCAAGCATAAAGTGACCAACAATGATAGCAACATAACAGGCTTGAAGGCTCATGACTGTCACATAATGATGCAGCGGTTGCTTCCTGTTGGACTTCAAAATTACTTGAAGGACCAAAACACCGCAACACCAATAATCGAGCTTTGTTCATTCTTCAAACAAATATGCGCTCGAACTTTGATGGTGGATGACATGTTGAAAGCTAAAGAACAACTCATCAATATTTTGTGCAGTTTCGAGCAAATTTATCCTCCTGCTTTTTTTGACATAATGATTCACTTGGTTATTCATCTACCTGAAGAGGCTATTGAAGGCGGGCCTGTTTACATGAGGTGGATGTATCCATTTGAAAGATACATGAAAAAGCTCAAGAATTATGTTAGAAATAAAGCTAAGCCCGAAGGTTCAATAGCGGAGGGTTATATTGCTGATGAAGCATTAACTTTCTGTTCGCATTATTTTCGGGGTGTTGAGACGAGATTTAATCATCCTGACCGGAATGAGGATGGTCCAAGCCCAACAAGTCAATTTCAGGTGTTTCGATCAATCTGTAAACTGAATGGCAAGAAATCATTGATCTGGGTTCAACCAGACACAATGAAGAAAGTAGTATGGTATGTACTACACAACAGTCATGAAATCGACCCGTACATGAACGAGTACGAGAGGTACGCGTTTTATTTCAAAATGTGCTTTACGTAAGTTATTATTCGACGACTTATTCTAATATCATGAACATTTACAGGGCATTTCCTGGCAATGATATACAAGAAGGATTTCCTCGCTGGTTTGGGAGCAAGGTAGACTTATTGTATGTATTACCCTGTAAAAATAACGACTATTACTCATCTATATCTATTCTTAACTTTTTCATAGATTCGTGAATTAAAAGTAAAGAATGACCCAAGTTGTACTTCCGAGTTATTCGCTTTGGCTTGTGGACCAACATCGACTGCAGTCTCAGTCGACTCTTGCGTAGTCAACGGTGTGAAGTTTATCGTACACGACCGTGATTTACGTCGTTCAACTCAAAACAGCGGAATTTCAACTCCTAATCCTAGCAGAGGAATGTATTATGGCCAGCTTGAAGAAATTCTCGAGTTTTTGTATATTCCGTTCAAGGTTGTGCTGTTCAAAGTCAAATGGTTCGACACTAATAACGAGGGTCGCATAAACCGTTGTACATATAGAAATAACATTACACAAATTATGACAGACCGTGTATCGTTTCAAAATGAACCATACATTCTTGCAAC
Source organism: Artemisia tridentata subsp. tridentata (assembly GCA_021014915.2). Classification (NCBI taxonomy): domain Eukaryota; kingdom Viridiplantae; phylum Streptophyta; class Magnoliopsida; order Asterales; family Asteraceae; genus Artemisia; species Artemisia tridentata. The sequence goes on along the minus strand of CP139509.1, from coordinate 182,031,521 downwards.
ACAAGCAACACAAGTCTTTTACCTTGATTTCCCGGGTAAACGTGGTAGTTGGAAGGCCGTCCAAGATTCTTATCATCGAAAGATTTGGAACCCGGATATCATCGTGGTAGAAGACAATCAAGATGTTGTACATGACAACAACTCATCACATGTCACACTCTCTGCTGAGTTGGAAAAGTTGAATTATAGCACCATAGATATAGATGTCCAGCCAGCGGAAGTTGAGGCACCACCAGCACCAATTATCACTGATGTCGACGACGACGATGATATTGATTATGATGACCACATTCCTCATGATTTAGCATCTGATCATGAAGACCACGTCGATGGTGAAGATGAAGCTGGCACTAATAATGATGATTTTTATCTTAGTGATGTAGGAGATTGATCTCAAATTGTAATTTGTTAAACGACACTTATTTGAATGAAATTGTTATCGAGTTGTTAAATGTGTTTATTTATTTATTTAATTATTTATTATTATCTTTTTTGGTATATATTGTTATTTATTTGAATGTGTGTATATATATGCGTATATGTGTTTCTTCACTAATTTCTATGTTCTTGTACAGATGGCGGATGTCATAGCTACGAGTCATGGTGGTGATGGAGGTCATGAGCCACCCCACATTCCCAGGAGGATAGGCAGCAACTGCGAGCGTAAGAATTTCTCCATTATTTTAATTAAACTTGATCATTATTTGAAATTGCTAACTTGTTATTTTATGTCAACATCACTTTAATTTGATTACTTGCAGGCTCTAATTCAAGAGCTCCCAGGCCTACGAAGCCTGGGTCGAAAATAGGGAAAGGCGGGAAGGTGGTTCGCGGCCCCAACAAGAACACAGCCTTACACTCCATGAGAGAGAACACAGGGCGCCCGGTCTCGATCAAATTCAGAAGGTACACCAAAGGCATGTGGCAGCATGTAGGCCTTCACGCTTCATGGTTCTCGAACTTTGTGGGGGACTTGATACGGGAAACCATTCCACTGTATCACAATTCGTGGGATAAAGTTCCAGAGGATAAGAAGGTACACGTGGATAACCGGCTCAACGTAAGTGTTTTTTTTTTTTTTTTTTTTTTTTTATCTTTTTTTTTTTAATTATTGTGTTTATTTATTTTAAATGTGTTTATTTATTTAAATTTGTCTCTTTATTTAAGTTTGTATATTTATTTTAATTATATTATATTGCAGCATTTCTTTGATCTCGCCCCCCACCTTGCCGGTCCAAATGGAGTCGAGATTGCCGCTAGTATCGAAGCTTACCTGAAAAAGATATACAATGACAACAAGTACAAGCACAAGAAGAAAAATTTTACACTGGCAGGTGGGGTCGAGAAACTGGGCGATATCAAGACAAAGCGTCCCGAGAACATGTCGGTAGACGAATGGGAGAGGCAGGTAAATTTCTGGATCGACACATACTTTAATTTGTTATTATTATTATTATTATTATTATTATTATTATTATTATTATTATTATTATTATTATTATTATTATTATTATTATTATTATTAGGCAGAATTGCATATATATCCCCCTTATTATTATTATTATTATTATTATTATTATTAATAATAATATTTCATTTATATAATAGTTTTTATTATTTATAATAAGCAGATTGATCACTGGAGCGACCCTAAGAAGTTGAAGATAGGGGAGATCAACAGCCAAAACAGGAGCAAAATGAAGACTGCCACCCGTCATGGATCACATTCCCTGGCTGTCATAGCTGATAACTTTGTAAGACACTTTTTAATCATTTTATTTATATATATAGTGTTGGGTGAGTATTGATTGATTTTATTTATAAACAGTTGAGCTCCCCTGACCCCGACACCCAGGATACTCGAGATCATATCGACTTGTACAGACATACCCATACCAGAGGGGAGGTCTGGGAGTCTGAGGAGGCCGAATCTAGATACGTAAGTATAATTTATTTCCAAAAACTCACCAACATTAATGCAATATAATAAATCACGACTTATATATTACTTTTCTTGTTTTTTTGTAACTAAACAGAATGAGATGATTCGGCTGCGGTCAGAGAGCACCTCCTCTGGGACGCGTATGTCGGATACGGAGATCCTGCGCCAGGTGATCGGTGGCAAGCAGAGGGGGCATATTCCTGGCATAGGTCCAGTTTTACCCGGAGGTGGTCACAGGACGACTCTTAGCTCCTCATGAGCTCGTGAGGAAGCCTCCTCGTCCTCACTGCGCGAGACCGTGGCGCAGCAGGGGAACGCGCTGGCGCAGCAGGGGAACACGCTGCAGATGATTCTGGATTGGGCGAGGAGACAGCCGGGCTTTCCTGGGGAGCTAGCAGCGGGATTGCCGGGGACATCAGGATCCCATAATGCATCGCCGGGTGAGTCTAGACCTGCAGGGGAGGGTATTCAGGGAGCTGGGGGTAGTGGGGGTAATGGGGATGGTGGGGAGAATGGGGATTAGTTTATGGGTCGGATGAGACACTTTATATTTGTTTTGGTTTATTGGACATAGTTGTGTATATTTAGATGGATTATTATGTGTTAGGATTCCCAACTAACTTGTTCCTCGCTAGCTTATGTATAGTTTTGTAGAATATCATGTGGATCACGGTTTTTGAACCGTTTTTGGCGAATTTGGATCCATATGATTATGTTTAGCGAATTTGGATTGTTTAGCGAAGTTGGATTAATATTATTTTTAGCGAATTTTGTTTGAATTTGGTGTTGTTGTATTTAGCGAATTTGGTTTTAATTTGGTGTTGTTGGCGAGTTTGTTGTTTTGGCGAACTTGGTGAAATGGGTAACAGCAGGATTGTGTAATATATGCTGCATTGGAGAGGTTTTTTCTACACCCATTGCGGAAAAAACCTGGAATTACCCATTTTGCAGCAATTTGCTGCAAAATGGGTCAGATACTTTTGGCGGGGACATGTCCCGCCCAAAAGTAAAAAAGATTTATATTAAAATGGTTTTCGGCGAGGACACGTCCCCGCCAAAAGTAAAAAGGATTTATATTAAAATGGTTTTCGGCGGGGACCTGTCCCCGCCAAAAGTCTATAATTAAATTAATTAATCAGTTGATTAATTAACTTTTTATTTAATTATATATCCTTTGGCGGGGACATGTTCCCGCCGAAAAGTATTGACACACTGGACACCCTTTGACCACCCAGAAACCAGTGGGACCCACGTGTCGCCGCGGAAAGTGTGTAAAAGTCACCGCGGAATGTATCAGCGACGGTCCAGCCGCGGCGGCGTTTCTGCGGGGATATGTCCCCGCCGAAAGGTTACTGGCGGGGACATGTCCCCGCCGAAAGGTAAAAAAAGTCCCAGCCGAAAGTGTCGAATGTTGTAGTGAGATGTTGAATTTGCTATGAAAAAATTTATAATTTTTTTGATTATTTAACTTTTTAACAGGAAATTTTTAAAACATACATCAATTGTTTCACAAATACCACGCATGTCTCAATGACGTACGAACCCACAACTTTTTTGTTGATAAGTAACTTATATAACGCTCGATTAAAGACTTTTGGGTGCTGCGAGGATATATAAGACTCTTCAAGAATAAGTGAACATAAGGTAATCTAATACCAGTAGCAAATAGTATTTCTTGTAACTGAAACAAAGAAATTAACAAAAAGAAGGGAAATAGTAACAAAACAAAAAAGAACAATTAACTAGGTGGCCATGCCGATAAACAGCTGAACTCGGGTTATTGAATATATCATACTAGAAAAATCTTTGAACTAATTCTTGCTGGTAAGTGAAACATCGTATCCGGGTTGATCTTGATGCAAAATCTTTATTCAACTTTTGGCTAGCTATTTTAATAAAATAATTGCCGTTCGGAAAGAAAAAAGTTTAACAATTGAATTAATCTATATTTGATAACAAAAAGCTATATATGTGCTCCATGGCTCAACAAAATTTTAAATCAAATGCTCCAGTATTCCATGGGGGCATGAGGTGATATTAGGAGTTGCTGCTACCAATGTGTGGCTGATGAAAGAGAGCACATCTGTATTCGTTTGAACCATTCATTACCTTTGTGAAAGTGACCTTAACATCATGTTTTCACTCTCCTTTTCTTTAGTTTCTCTATAATATAGATGCCGCTTTCCTTTGAGGTTTAATCGAATTCCTTGTATACCTCTCTAGGTTAACGTCAGTAATCCTTCTTGTCATCCGGAGCCAACCATTTATCTCACGCAAATTGTTTAGTTCATGTTTCTTTTCTTGCTTATTGCTCTCTATAATGAACCAGTAGTGCCTACGTGCTGGAGGGATCGTGTATAAATGTCATAGATGTATAAATTGCCTTTGGGATCTAATATATAAATTTCATACGGTCATACCCCTCCCCCCGAAAACATGTTAATTTTAAGTAGTTAATGGTAGTTAGTCGAGAACTGCACACATTCGGAGGTATAATTCTTATAAATATTTACAAAATTATCTCTTTATAATTGATCATTTCATCAGCGTATATATTTGGTTCGCTAAGGCAACTTATATATAAGCTTAAAAGTTAAGAAACTACTTTATATGCAATCCGAATATATGGCTTCAAACTTCGTTTTAAACAAAATACAACAAAGAACATGTTCGATATCGAAAACGCCCATAAATCTATTGAAAAGTGAAAGAATACCCTTTGTTACCATTTATGTTTTGTAAAATAAAACAGTAAAACACTAACGATCGTTTTGCATAACTTAGTAATAAAACAAAAAAATGTATGTAAAGATATAACCATATTTCATCCTTCAATGTTTAGGGTACAAATATGGAGGGAGTCGTGGCTTTGCAATGGCTACAAGTGGCTTAAATAATCTAAGATTGTCATGATTTTCGGCAAGATTAATCGCTCGCACATTATATGGCAGCTCCCATGAGAACCCTTGAATCATTCTCGCTAATAACATTGTAGTAATAGTTGAACCCAACATCACTCCAGGACAGCCACGTCTCCCAGTGCTAAACGAAAGCATCTTCAGCTCATTATCAGAAAGAACCACTTCTTTTCCATCCCCTACAAGATGCCGATCTGGGTCAAATCGCTTAGGATTTATCCATACGTTTGGATTTCTTCCCAACCCACGTCGACTAAGCAGCACGTGACTACCCTTGGGTATGAAGTAACCACCAACAACAGCGTCCTTAACAGAAACATGGGGAACATTGAATGGTGCAACAGGGTGTAGCCTAAATGCCTCCTTGAGACATGCGTTTATGTAATTGAGTTGAGGTAGGTCTTCCTCTTGGACTAGTCGGTTGGTACCTACGACGCTGTCCAGCTCCTTGACTGCTCTTTCTAAAATTCTAGGCTCATTTATCATCTCTCCCATTGCCCATTCTACCGCGTTAGAGGGATTATCAATTGTGGCAATCATAAGTTCCTAAAAGTAGTCAAGACAAACGAAAGCACAAGACAATGAATAATCATGCCCCATATAAAAAGATGTGTAAGAATAACCAACTCGAAGGGTCGTTAACTTTCGAGAGTTAAAAAAAAAAAAAAAAAAAAAAAGAAAAAAAGAAAAAGAAAAATAAAGTAACTCCCAATACCGTCTTCCACGGTGTATGGGGGAGGTTGAGACGTAGACAGCCTTACCCTTAACTATGGTAGAGAGGCTGCTTCCGGTTCTACCAAAGGTAGAAAAGGACCTCCGGCCTTGCAAGGGGTGAGGATCGAACCCTTGACCTCTGTCTCCAGAGGCAAGGGTGTTAACCACTTGATCCAAGCCTTGCTCGTTAACTTTCGAGAGTTACATGTATATATAAATGAAAACAGTGAAAGTTTGCAAGTCTTACAACAATCTGAGCTTTGATCTCTTCTAAGGTAAGTTTAGGATTTTCATGTTTGATAAGAACATCAAGCAGATCATCTTCTTCATTTCGAACTCCATCATTCCACATTTGAACACGTTTAACAATCAATGGATCGTGATACTTACGAACACTTGAAATGGCAGTCCTTATGATCTTTTCTTGGCCATCAAGATCAGTCTTCCCTCTCAACCAAGGGAAGTAATCAGTGATGCAAAATGCATAAAGATACTCGAGTATGGTGAAAAGAGCGAAGACATGATCGGTTTCTTCTACACCTGGACCTCCATCTTCCGTTCCTTCCCCAAAAAATCTTGACCCAAAAATCATATGCCTCATTAGGTTTCCACAATAGTGTTGGCTTGCGGTTCGAATGTTCACTAATCCACCATCAGTTAGACCATTTTGTTTCTTTGTTTGATTATATATGTACAAAAGCAAGTGATTGGCTTCCTCGTCTCGTTTTGGTTGGAGACATTTGTGTATTGGCAAGCAGAGGACATTTTGGTTTATGACTTTTCTCATCTTCTTCCATTGGTTCCCTAAAGGAGACACGCCGACTGAACAATAACCTTCACTTGTTAAATAAGCAGACAAGATTTCAGGCCTTGAAGCAAAAATTGCATCTTGTTTTATCAGAAATTCACATGCTATGTCAGGGGAGGTTACTACAACGATATGTGTTGATGGTCCTATTCGCATGGAAAGAATAGGGGTGTCGTACTGCTCCATGAGCTTGTCGATCCACCTGAAGGTTGGTCGATTTTGAAGCATTTGGATGATGCAGCCAATTAATGGCAAAGGTGTTGGACCAGGTGGTAGTGGGTGTATTTTACTTGCAGTTTTCTTGTTAAAACACTTGGTGAAAAAAAAGAACATGAGGAAGATGATTGTTGGTGAAAATATATAAGTTGATGATAAATATTCAAACATACTGATCAATCTTTTTTCCTATATGCAGAAATATTTCTTAATTTGGATGAATTGAAGTTGCTACTCTTTGTAGCAGGTTGGTACTTTCTTTATAGTGTTATTCTAAGTTTGGTCATGTATATATAAACAGTAATATTACTGAATTGAAAAAGACTGTAAGAAATTTCTGGAAAGGAAAAATAACATGCAATGAGGACCATAAGTATCTATGCAATAATTTAAGACAATGTGATTCATGTGAATAAATTTATGTCCAGTAGTATACCCAAAATAATCCTAGATTGCCAGACCGCTTATCGTGTTATAAAATGCGACATGTGAGGTTTAGTTTTGTTTCAGGTTATATGTATGTTGTTCATTGGTATGTGTTAAATCACATACCTTTTCTTTATCAAAAACGGACTCAAAAGACCAAAAATTGACCATAAATGCCAAATATATGTTTGTTTTTGTGTTTTTGTATGTGCAGGTAGGTAACAGATATGAGAAAAGGACAAAAAGAAAGACAAAACGGACAAAAACAAACACGGGATTGGAAAGAGCGTGAAAAGCCAGAGCCGAGAGTGTGTTTCTACATTTTGGTCCAAGGCTTAACCTATTCATCCCTAAACCTTTACACTTATAGTCCTAAGAGAAATTGCAAAATTAGTCCAAAACTTAACACCCTTTACCCTTTTATATATAATCCTTAAACTCAACTAAACCCAAATCCATAAAAACAATAAAGCCCAGTCCATGTTAAAACCCGACCAGCCCACTCCCTATATCCGGATACAACCCAAGTCAAACCTAATTAAAACCCGGGTCAACAAATAAAGGGCGGGTAAAACGGTTTGTACTGTTCACCATCTTCATCCTTTTACCCAGCTCTCACATACATTAATTCACCCAACTTAAATCATTCACCCCTTCTAGAAAGAGCTGACAAAGTAGAGGAATTACATCATTATTGTCCACCTTGGCAATCCTAAGGAATCCGATTGGTTGATGAATCGTGGCACTCAATCCAAGGGTTGATATTGATAGGAAATGATTGAAGGGTCTGGATTAGAGAAGAAGAAGCTCCCAGAAACCCTAGAAGCTCCCTCAACTGGCTATAAATACAAGACCTCCTCACCTCACAATAGAGCTCTTTTTTTTTACACGTTTTTAGTCATTAGCTTATTTTAGTGCTTATTGTCTTTTAAATTCTATCTTTATTTCAAGTATTGTAATAATTTTTAAGTCTTAATAAAATTCAGTTTATTTAATTTCATTGTCTCTTTTACTTTATTGTTTAAGATGTTTTCATATGGTTGAATAAGCTGTCATAAGCTCTAATAAGCTCTCTCCTTAAATACTGTTTAGAACTCAAAACAAGCTCCTCAATAGCTTGTTTTGAGTTTCTGCTACTCAAGTTTGATTTGAACTCAGTTTTGTTTAAGCAATTTGGCTTTAAGGTGAAAAAAAGCTTAGGTTGGATGATAAGCCAGATTTGGATGGGCTTATTGGACTTTACCAGCTTGTTTTAAACAAGCTGGAGCTTGTAGATCAGCTCTTGGAGCATATTTAGTCCTTGTTTGAGCAAAGGACCAAATGAGTTATACTTTTATATTTTTAGTTTTGAAACTGCTTATTGCTTAAATCTGCTTATTAGTGCTCATTATTGCTTTATTTGTGTTTTATATGCTTATTAGTAGTAGATCTATCTGTTTTATTGCTTATTTCATAGTTTAGAAGTTATTTGTTCTTATAAGTGTTTTAATTGTCAAAATAGCCAATAAGCTATGCTTATTGGTTAAGTGCTTATTTCTTATAAACTTTTGCTTAAAAACAATTTAATACACTTAAGGTTAATCTGTTTTCAATAAAACTTGAGTTTTATAGCTTAATTCAGTTTAAAAGTCAGATTTCAGTATCTTAAAGGGGTGTTTGGGATAACAGTACTAACTTTAAGTTAGTACTGCTAGTATGTGTTTTGTCCATTAAGTCAGTTTATTTAAGCTTAAAAAATAGTTTATAAAGTAGTTTTTAAAGACTTTAAACTAGTTTTAGCAAGTTTCATAGATCTTAGCTTAGTTTTCTAAATTTCATAGCTTAAAACTCATTATATCAGCTTATTTTGAAAAAGTCCTCAAATACAGGTTCATGTTTGTTAAACTTTTCGTTCTAGACTTTGTCTTTGTGTTTTAGTTCTATCGTTTTATGGATTTGTGGTTCTAACTTTTGAAATCGGAATATTAAAGGAATTGACTTGGTTTTTAAGTATCACCTTTTTTGTGTCTATTTACGAATTTATGTTTCAAGTGATGTTTAATGTGTTGTTTCTTTGGCAACAGGTTCACTATAAGTTTCTCTGAGATCAACTATAAGTTTATCTAAGATCAACTATAAGTTTGAGGTTCACTATAAGTTTCTATATTTTATTTCATATTATTTTGTGTTAGTTGACACATGTTTGAGGTTTTTGGTATTTGTGGATTATCTTCATATAGTATTTAAAAACCACAATTTAATCTTGCTTGTGGCGTTTGGGAAACTAAGTTTTGCGAAATTTGTGTAGATTTATCGTGAGCGTTGATGTAACCGAACTGTTTGATAGAATGCCTGATTACAAGAATATTGGAAAATGTTGGAAATGCTCCATTTACCGTTTAAATACTTTTGATTTTATGTATATGTACGCTATTTTGACGTTCTGACTTAGACCGGGTTACTACCAAGTTTTGATGATTAATATTGTATGCAATTTAGTGCTACAAACAAGCTAGCTAGGCCTATGATGATGGAATTTGTGAAGCTACACTGCAAGTTATTGCATTAAACCATGATGCAATTCCAGTAAATAATATTCTTATTGAGGTAAGTTCTATGTATCCGACATCAGATTCTATGCCAAACTATATTTTTCTAATCACATTGTTTCTTGCAGGATGTTGATCCTCTTATGAAGGCTGAAATTATGGGATCGGGGATGGAGTGGAGTTATGAATTTAATTTGAAAGCCAAGCCAAAAGAAGTAAGACAATTTTTTGAGCCACTTACTATTAAATGGTCTAATTGGTCAACAGAACATAAAAAAAATTCTTTTAAATAGTTTGAGCATGTTGATAAATGCAAAAATACATTGTTAACATTGTTGATAAATGCCAAAATACATTGTTAAGGTATACAAAGGTCTGTATAGGATGCTATTTAGAGAATTTGGATTACAAGCAAATGGAAAAAAGAATTGGTCAACTTGTACTCGATCCATTTGACCCATATATTGTACGTTTTTTTTTTATTCAATTCTTGGTTTTATGATCTTAGTTTCATCAAAAGTGTTCATGTTTGCTCCATTATAGGTTGAAGGCTATTACAAAGTAAATTTCTTAACTTGACAGTAACTTTCCATGTTTCAGTTTCTATTAGTGTAGAGCCTTAAATTTGCAACTATGGAGATTTACAATATATATCTTTTCATGTACATTGCTGCAATCTTTGTATGATTCCGTGGGGTACACTAAAAGTATGTTGTTATTTATGTGATATCAATTTAATTAACTATTAGTCTCTAAATGTATGAGCCTTAAATACCAATTTGTTAACAAGTAATGGCAACCCATTAATAATCAGAGGACAAGATGATAAGGACAAAATATGGACGTATAAACGGTTTTTGAAAGCAATTGAAGTAGATAAACAAGTGAGCAATTTTAATTAAACTTTTTAAGTATTCTCAAATGGGTTGGGTTGGGATTAGCTAATCTACGTACATTTTTAACAATTAACATGTTAGTTATTTGACCCATTATGTGCTTCTCATTAACATCTTTTTTTCTTTTTTTTTTTTTCTTTTTTTTTTTTCTTAATTTTCTTTCCCATTATATTATATGTATTCGTGAGTATAGACAGATTATGTAAAGATAATTTTGTGCTTTCTTGTCGTCGAATTCAAAAAAAATTTGAACTAATTTTGTTAAAGTTTTTTCATGTTGCGATGATACAGTGATACTCTCATCATCCTTTGAAATCCATTGCTAATTCCTTTTTGGGGAAAGGTTCAGTTGACCAAATTTACAACATGTGACGAACTTCTTGCACGAGTGCAAATTGATATCCGTTTGAGAAAAGTGTCTCACTTAAGAAGCTTTTAGTCAACCTATGTCCATTTTGTGTTGATTGGCTTTTTTAATATACTTATTTTGAACATAAGATAGTTTGGAATGTAAATTTCTTTTTTTATGCTTAACATCTATTACATGTAAGTTTCAAATATATGAGCATAATCTACCACTCGAGCATATAATTGAAAATAATGTAGCGTGGGTTGCCATATAATGAAAACTTTAATCTCATGTTCCGGAATTTTTATATATAAACCTCTTTTTTTCTATTAGTTGTTATGCAGATTTCGCTTCATGTTTGATCATTTACACTTGTCACTTCAAACATCTGATTTTTTTTTAACCTTTTAAAAGCTACCCGTGATTTATCACGGGTTTATAAGCTAGTATATATATATATATATATATATATATATATATATATATATATATATATATATATATATATATATATATATACACACACACACACACACTTGTGCACGAACCAAGTTTTTTGCGCCGTTACCGGAGAAGTTGTGTAAACGAATTTCAGATTCCCGTTTGAAGATTAGTGATTTGAAGATCCTTCCCCGTGAAGTTATCGTTTTATCTTGTAAATATTTTCTTATATTATAATAAAAACCAAAAAAAATTAAAAAAATCACGAATACTTTTCCTAAAGTATTCAAAATACCAAAAAAATTAAAAAACCAACAAAAGAAATCGTGAAGTCAATTGTTACGTCGGCTCACCTTTAGATTACAAACTATAAGAGGGGTTTAAGGAGGATTGACATTAAATTGTCGAACCGAAAGAAACGGGTTTTTAATTAGCATTTATTGCGGACCTTTGTTTCTCCGCCACTTTGCGAGTAATTCTAGAGAGCTACCGAGCACCGGTTGACGAATCGATTACCAAAAATATTTGTTTTTCAAATTTTTCTAAATATAAAAACCCAAAAATACTTTCTTTTTCAAAATTTATTTTTCTTTTAAATTTTGTGTTTTTAGTGCATGCGCACTCGATCTCAATCGAATTTAATCGATAAATCTCCGACAATAGCGACTCAACATTATCGTAGACGTAATCGTAAACAGAGAACCATACCCGAGATACGTACTCTTGTTGAAGCTCCCATTACCGAAATGGCAGATACACGTACTATGTCTGAGTTGCTCCAAGCACCCACCGAGGGTTACGGAGATGCTATTGTTTTACCACCGATTCTTTCCGAGAATTTTGACTTAAAAACCGGTTTAATTCAACTTATAACGTCAAACCAATTTCATGGTTTCGAGAGGGACGATCCTCACGCTCACATCCGATGGTTTAATAAGTTAACTTCGACTATGAAATATCGGGATGTTCCTCATAGCGCGATTAAGTTGATGTTATTCCCATTTTCTCTCGAGGGGGCAGCTTGGATTTGGCTCGAAAAAGAACCTCCTCGTTCGATTACAAATTGGGAAGATCTCGTCTCTAAATTCGTGAATCATTTCTTTCCTCCTTCTAAGATGATGAATCTCAAGAATGATATCACAAATTTTCAACAACGTTTTGATGAAAATTTTGGTGAGGCATGGGAACGATTCAAAGATCTCCTTCGTAAATGCCCACATCATGGTTTTTCGGAATTGCACCAAATTGATACGTTCTATAATGCTTTGACTCAAACCGATCAAAATTCGCTTAATGCAGCCACCGGTGGCAATATCTTGAACCGTACTCCGAGAGATATTATGATTATTATCGAGAACAAATCAAAAGTTCCCACTTCACGAAACAAACCGGTTGTTTCCAAAGTGAGTGCTCAAACTTCTTCTTCGTCTTCTTCGGCACATCCATCGGCCGATCTTACGGATGCTATAAGATGTATGATGAGAGAACTTAAGATTCAAAACTAAAAACCGGAGCCCGTTAAAGCCGTTATCAAAAAATGTGTTATATGTGGTGATCCTCATCTGTATTATGATTGTCAAGACACCGATGGCAACGTTTTCAATGCTACCGCAGCAGCAGCGAATTACAATCAAAATCAAGGATTTCGCCCTCAAGGAGAAATTAATTGTCCTGCTAGTAACCAAATGGGACCACCCGGTTTTCCTACCATTCAAAACAATCAAAACCGTTTCAATCAAAACAAAAATTTCAATCAGAATCAAGGTTATAACCAAAACCGTGAAACAAATTTCAATCAAGGAAACCAAAATTACCAAGCTCCAATTCGTCATCCTTCTCCTCCTCAAGTTGGACCTTCTAATGATTTTTCGAACTACATGAAGATGAATGATGTTAGCATGCGAGCTATGCAAAATCAAATCAACAATATGAAGGTCGAGCTTAAGAATGAGTTTAAGAAAGAAATGGATACTACGTTGACTAGACAAACGAATGAGCTTAAGAACATGAAGAATGAGCTTAAGAACATGATGAGTAGTTTTATGCATATGAATCAACCCTCGAGTTCGGGATCTCTTCCAAGCAATACCGTTGCTAACCCGAGAGGTGATTTGAAAGCTATCACCACCCGAAGTGGTTTTGCTTATGATGGACCTATGGTATGTGCTTAAACACATACTTTTATTTGACCAAAACCGGACCCAAATAGACCAAAAACTAACCATAAATGCCAAAGATATTGTGTTTTTGTGTTTGTTTCTATGCAGGTACGGATATCATGAAAAAAGGGACAAAATCAAGTAAAATCCGAGAAAATGAGCACGAGACGTGGAAAAGAGATTTATAGAGCCGAAGCCGGGGAAAATTTCGTCAAAGATAATATTTTTGAAGAATGACCCTTGGATTATTTTTACTTGGCAAAAATTACCCTTGGATGAAATTTGAAGAAATGGCAATTATGGTCCTTGTGTTTAACCAAATTTATCCTAACTCAAAAAAAAAAAAAAACAATACAACCGAACCTCTAATCCCTTCGCTAATCTCCACCTCACCACAACCAGACAAACACCCACATGACTTTGTTCTTTGGTCCCCTCCCCTCCACCTCATCAATCCGAGGGCTACAAAGGATAATCAACGATCAAGATCAAAAGAAGTAGAGAGCACGTTCGATCCAAGGGTCTACAAAGAAGCACAAACCACATCAAGGGAACACTCTCACACAACTAGCACACTCGAACTAGGGTTTTTATAACTTTTAGTATAAATATCGAAGTAGCAGCCGCACTCTCTTTTTTTTTTCTAGGTTTAGTTTAGCTATTTTTTAAGGTAATTTGTATTTTTTTAATTCGGTTGTAATGTTACTTTTTATTTAAATATAAGTCGAAGTTTATTGTTTTAGTTATTTACTGCTTCTGCTTAGTTAGTTCTTGTTACTGCGTATTTTTATTTATTTATTGTTTAGTTATTTAGTGCTTATGTGGTGAATGTTTGTTTAAGTTGGATTTGGATCGGTGTTAGTTGCTTATTGTTTGTGTTGTTTTGTGTTTATTGATTAGCTTGTTTAATGCTTCGATTATGCTATTTCATTCTTGTGACTGAGTTTAGTTGTTAAGTTAGTTTAAGCTTGAAAAAAAAAAAAAAGTTGATCTTAGTTAAGTTAGAAAATAGGCTGTTTTGACTTTTAAAGTCAAACGGGTCAATAGGGTAGCACACTATTCGTATTTTTTAGTAACTGCTTATTAAGTTGAGCGTGTTTGTGTTTATCAATATTGGATTTTGCATATTTTCAATGTTTATTGCTTGTGTTTGTGTTTGATTTAGTAAGATTTAGTGTAGCTATCTTGCCTGCTTTAGTATAGTTTAAGAGGTTGATTTTTGTTTTGAGTTCTCTTGGTTTAAAAACCTGCTTTAGTATAGTTTAAGTGTTGCTAGTTAATTTCAAGAAGAAAATCAAGAAAAAAAAAAAAAAAAATAGATTGTAAAAATTGTCAGTCCTGGGGTTCGAACCCAGGACAGTTAGCACAAACACATTCATCCTTACCACTACACTCTTCACCTTCTTTTAGTTAAACACTAAACTATTTTATTTAAAACCCTTCTATTTTTATTTTTTTCTTTTTAGCTTATTGTGAGCTATTGCTTATTTTCGGCTTATTTAAAAAGCATTTTCACTTTTTATATTTTTCATAGCTCAAGTTTAGTATTAAGTATTTTAGAAAAAAATTTCAGATTTTTAAAATTAGTTTTAGTATTTTTAGAAATTTAAAATAGTTTAAATAGTTTTTAATCTATAAAAAATTATTAAAAAGTCAAAAAAATATTTTTCTTTTTTTCAAAATTTTCTTTTTATATTTAGAGTTTAGAAAAATTATTTTTATATTTTTAGCTTTTAAAATTTAGAAAATCACTTTTATTTACGTTTTTTTTAAAATTCGTAACGTACGTTTTTAATTTAAATTTTCGTTTTAGATTTCGTATGCTTAGATTATTTGTACTCGTAGCTTTATTAGTTGTTTTTATTTGATATTCGATCATTCGTAGTGTAAAATCAAAATCTCTCACTTTTTTTTACACATTCACGACACGTTTCACGTTCCGAAAACACGAAATTCCATTCACACCCTCGTCGGGACAACGAACCTGGGGTTTTCACATAATTCACCTTTTGTGTGTTAACTTTTGTGGGATAAATTGACTACTAGAAATCAATTTTTGGCGCCGCTGCCGGGGGGGTTGAAGTGAATTCGTGAATTTGTTTCTCGATTCGTGTTTTGAAGAACCTTCCTCGTGAAGTTTCGTATATATCTTGTGAATATTTTTTGTCAAAAATCCAAAAAAATTGAAAAACCTTGAAAACCCAAAAAGATTTTCTTCTCCAAATTATTTTTCCTTTTTCTTTTGTGATTTTCAATGTTTCCAAAATTTAAAAACCCAAAAATAATCTTCGTCTCCTCTTATATGTTTAATTCTTATCTCTTCACCCTCTCATACTGTTTAATTCTTCTCCTCTTATCCCTCTATATTGTTTAATTCTTATGGCGGACACGCGTTCTATGGAGGAATTACTACGCATACCTGTTCGATTTGAAAAGGCCATCGTTATTCCACCAATTCCTGCGAATGAATATGAAATAAACGTCGAGTTACTTAATTTCATAAATCCTTTCCATGGTTTTGAAAATGATGATCCTTATTCACACATCAGCAGATTTGTTCTAATAACTGAAACTTTCAAACTACATCAAGTGCCTGATGATGCGGTGAAGTTAATCTTGTTTCCGTTGACACTTAAAGGAGCAGCCAGGAAATGGCTTGATTATGAACCTCCTAACTCCATCACCACTTGGAATGATCTTGCATCAAAGTTCTTAAATCGTTTTTATCCTCATTCCAAAACATTTGAGCTCAGAAAAGAAATCATGAATTTTCAACAATGTTTTGATGAGACTTTTGCCGAGGCTTGGGAGAGATTCAAAGATTTAAAATGGAAATGCCCACATCACGGTTTTTCGGAATTGCAACAAGTTGATATATTCTATAATGCTTTAACTCAATCGGATCAAGATTCGTTTAATACTGCCGCCGGTGGCAATATCTATTGTCGAACTCCAAAGGACCTCATGACGATTATCGAAAATAAATCGAAAGTTCGCACTGCACAAAACAAACCGGTAGTAAGTTCCCAATTTCGCAATGAAAATTCAATTGGAGAATTACTAACCGTAGAGCAAGCAGCTAAAGTGAGTGCCCAATTCTGCAATACTTTCGTTCAAAATGACGATGATGATGAGGATTCCATTCAAATGAAGGAGTATTATGAGAATTCGTCAGCTGCAATCCTTCCCGTCTTACCGACGATGGACCCAGAGGACTCTCTCATAATGGGGGACGAGCATCTTAGCACTATTCCGGCAACGGAATCGGACAAAGTAATAAAGTCTAGTGTTGAGGACCTTGTCCCAATCCAAAGTGAGTCCGAGGGTATTTCCGACAAAATATGTGATTTGCCTCCTCTCGATACTTTTGAGACTTCTTTCGATGATTATACTTCGAGTGATGACGATTCTTATGGAGACATCGATTATGTTGAGGCATCACCTCCCCATTTTGAGCCAGATGATGGAGAGATTGACACTGATATTCTTCTGACGATCAAGGATGATATACTTCGTGAAAGATTGTTGAATATCAATCTTCTAATTTCTAAGATTGAATCATTGAATGACAATCCAACTCCATCTTCTGGTTATGTGCTCAATTCTCCCTCCTCGTTTCCTATCCCCGTCAAGGATAATGACTTTTTCTCGGATAATTCTCCGAGTGGCAATCCCACTCCGTCAAATCCTTCGGAGCTCGAGCTCAAGGATGCTTTTCCCGAATATGAGAGTTTCATATTTGATGCTGAGAGTAGTGGCAATCCCACTTCTCATTCTGATTTCTCTATCCCGGCTTTTGAAGCCTTCTACTTTGATATTGATCATTCGGAGGAGACGAGTAGTGGCAGTACCACTTCTCATGCTCATATCTCTCCTCCCGAATATGATTCATTTCTCTTCGAATTGAATGATCTCTATCACGAGGAGTTCTCCGATGAACTCTCTCTTTTGTTATCTCCTCCGGAATACGATCATTTCTATTTTGATCTGGAGGTAGATACTAGTCTGGGGGGAGGTGTACCTTCTCATGAAGATTTCATCCCGACCCTCCCACCCGAGATTCTTAAAAAAACTTCTGCTGATGATGAAGAGTATTTCATGATAATCATAAAAATCTTTATGCTCTTCATCACATATGCTGTGGCTTCTCCCATCCTTCACTCCTTCAGGAGTGAGGATATCATCTTTGACCCCGGTATTACCATTTATGGTTATTCTTTCTAAAATACCGTGGGTATCTCATCGGAGTGAAACTTTCGTATGCTTCAGTGTTTATCCAAACATCTTGAACGAAAGTCCGATGGAGATTTCTTTTTACACATGCTCCCCCAAGGACAAATGAATTCGGGGCGAGTCTAAGCTTTCCGACTCGATACCAAAACAAGCGCTTCGTGGGAGGCACCCCATGCTTATCTTTCTATCTTCTTATCTATTTTCTAATAAGTGACGTGAGGGGGGCTTCCTCTTCCATATCTTGTGTTTCGTGGTTTTCTGTGATGTGTCCAGGTTAGCCCGATTGATGAAGACTCTCGTGCTCGTGGTATGCTTCTCTCCACTCGAGTTTCATCATTCGTTGCTCATCCGATATCCTAAATCTTATCATTTTACGTTTATCTTTGGCATAATTAATAAACGGCCTTAGATTTATGTAGGAGAACCCTTACCTTCAAGACATTGAGGACAATGTCTCGTTTTAGTCTGGGGGGGTAATCTTTCGATTTGATTTTTGCCTTGCATTTTTGCCGTTTTCTCATGCAACCCCGTTTTTCCTCCAAAAATTGAAAAAATCCAAAAAAAAAAAAATGAGAAAATTTAAAATTTTTTGCAAAAATATAATAAATTTTGACATTTTTGTTGACTTTCCGCTGGTGAGAGTAGGAATAAAATTCTGACTTGACCGGGCGTGTTGAGCCCTAGCTTGTCCCCTTAACCATTTATAATCTATAAGCTTGTGCTAGTCTTATACACAAGGAGCTATAAAATGCGAATTCTTTTCAAGAGTTTGCAAGTTCCCGTATCGACTTTATATATGCATGGCTTGATTATTTGGCTAAGCATTCGCGGATCTTATTATTTAAGATTTTAAATTTGCGAAGAAAGAGAAATGATAGAGTTGTTTATAAGTTAGATTGCTAAACGTGGAGTAGTTGGATCTCTTTAGAGCTCATCAAAGTTATTTGTGGCTTTTTGTTCCCATAAACTTGTTTCACAAAAAAATAGTAATCTAGGAATAATTAAAGGTATTTTGGTTTTGGCGATAATTAGTTTTTATTTCTTCCTTAGAGAATCCTTGCTTATGGAAGTTGGGTACACATCAAGGTACTGCCAGTGTTACGGTGTAATAGACTATTCCATCTTGCCGGCTCGCAACCGATGTTGGGATTGTTATAAAAGCCGTAGGACTTGGGGTTTGGCAAATAATTAATGAATATGATAATGTATAATAATAATCCAAAGCCATAAAAAGTTTTCTACATCTTGCCGGTTCGCAGCCGATGTTGTAGACTTCTAATAAAGGCAGAGGAAAAATTCCAAGGTCATAATAGACTATCACATCTTGCCGGTTCGCAGCCGATGTTGTGATTGTTATAAAGGGCCAAGGACTAAATACGTTAATGTGCTTAATGATGTGTAAAATAAAAAAAATGCCAAACTTCGACTCCGGGGATATCCTAATAAAGGCTTCTGTCTCTGGACTCGTAGATGAGTTGTTTCGGTCGCAAATAAAAGGGATATCCTCAAAATCGTGTTAAATCAGAGACCTTGATGTGGACCTCATTTTTGTATGCAACGGTTTTCGAGGGAAGGTTTGGAAACTACTTAGCGTCTAAACTAAGGTATTTTTATCGGCTTAAAAATTATCGAAACGAGAATTTGAAGAAATTCATTTCTCACCAAAAATAAAATAAATAGAGGAAAATAGGAATTTGGGAACGAAGAGTCCACAATTAATTTTCATGAGTAGTGTTGGCATCTAACTTGTAAACGACAATGATTTCGTTTTTACGCTTAGTTTGGGGACTCGTGAAAAATCAGGAACGACGAATTTTATCCGTATGGCCACTTCTTTATGAGTCGTGTTTCCTGCTCGAAGACCCTAAAAGTTATCGTGAGATAATGATTGTCAACAAAGCCATCGCATGATTATGAGAAAAAATACAAAAATAGAATAAAAGGAAAATCGGGGAGTTTTTAGAACTTAAGATTTCTTAATCTCTTTTGAAAATTTTGCTACTTCTCAAAGTTAGTAAAAAGAGATTGGAAATTTTTGGTTTTAAAAACGTGTTTTTATAACATTGCGTGAGGACACGTCAATATCTTAGTCTGGGGGAATTTTGGTATGTGCTTAAACACATACTTTTATTTGACCAAAACCGGACCCAAATAGACCAAAAACTAACCATAAATGCCAAAGATATTGTGTTTTTGTGTTTGTTTCTATGCAGGTACGGATATCATGAAAAAAGGGACAAAATCAAGTAAAATCCGAGAAAATGAGCACGAGACGTGGAAAAGAGATTTATAGAGCCGAAGCCGGGGAAAATTTCGTCAAAGATAATATTTTTGAAGAATGACCCTTGGATTATTTTTACTTGGCAAAAATTACCCTTGGATGAAATTTGAAGAAATGGCAATTATGGTCCTTGTGTTTAACCAAATTTATCCTAACTCAAAAAAAAAAAAAAAAAATACAACCGAACCTCTAATCCCTTCGCTAATCTCCACCTCACCACAACCAGACAAACACCCACATGACTTTGTTCTTTGGTCCCCTCCCCTCCACCTCATCAATCCGAGGGCTACAAAGGATAATCAACGATCAAGATCAAAAGAAGTAGAGAGCACGTTCGATCCAAGGGTCTACAAAGAAGCACAAACCACATCAAGGGAACACTCTCACACAACTAGCACACTCGAACTAGGGTTTTTATAACTTTTAGTATAAATATCGAAGTAGCAGCCGCACTCTCTTTTTTTTTTCTAGGTTTAGTTTAGCTATTTTTTAAGGTAATTTGTATTTTTTTAATTCGGTTGTAATGTTACTTTTTATTTAAATATAATTCGAAGTTTATTGTTTTAGTTATTTACTGCTTCTGCTTAGTTAGTTCTTGTTACTGCGTATTTTTATTTATTTATTGTTTAGTTATTTAGTGCTTATGTGGTGAATGTTTGTTTAAGTTGGATTTGGATCGGTGTTAGTTGCTTATTGTTTGTGTTGTTTTGTGTTTATTGATTAGCTTGTTTAATGCTTCGATTATGCTATTTCATTCTTGTGACTGAGTTTAGTTGTTAAGTTAGTTTAAGCTTGAAAAAAAAAAAAAAAAAAGTTGATCTTAGTTAAGTTAGAAAATAGGCTGTTTTGACTTTTAAAGTCAAACGGGTCAATAGGGTAGCACACTATTCGTATTTTTTAGTAACTGCTTATTAAGTTGAGCGTGTTTGTGTTTATCAATATTGGATTTTGCATATTTTCAATGTTTATTGCTTGTGTTTGTGTTTGATTTAGTAAGATTTAGTGTAGCTATCTTGCCTGCTTTAGTATAGTTTAAGAGGTTGATTTTTGTTTTGAGTTCTCTTGGTTTAAAAACCTGCTTTAGTATAGTTTAAGTGTTGCTAGTTAATTTCAAGAAGAAAATCAAGAAAAAAAAAATAGATTGTAAAAATTGTCAGTCCTGGGGTTCGAACCCAGGACAGTTAGCACAAACACATTCATCCTTACCACTACACTCTTCACCTTCTTTTAGTTAAACACTAAACTATTTTATTTAAAACCCTTCTATTTTTATTTTTTTCTTTTTAGCTTATTGTGAGCTATTGCTTATTTTCGGCTTATTTAAAAAGCATTTTCACTTTTTATATTTTTCATAGCTCAAGTTTAGTATTAAGTATTTTAGAAAAAAATTTCAGATTTTTAAAATTAGTTTTAGTATTTTTAGAAATTTAAAATAGTTTAAATAGTTTTTAATCTATAAAAAATTATTAAAAAGTCAAAAAAATATTTTTCTTTTTTTCAAAATTTTCTTTTTATATTTAGAGTTTAGAAAAATTATTTTTATATTTTTAGCTTTTAAAATTTAGAAAATCACTTTTATTTACGTTTTTTTTAAAATTCGTAACGTACGTTTTTAATTTAAATTTTCGCTTTAGATTTCGTATGCTTAGATTATTTGTACTCGTAGCTTTATTAGTTGTTTTTATTTGATATTCGATCATTCGTAGTGTAAAATCAAAATCTCTCACTTTTTTTTACACATTCACGACACGTTTCACGTTCCGAAAACACGAAATTCCATTCACACCCTCGTCGGGACAACGAACCTGGGGTTTTCACATAATTCACCTTTTGTGTGTTAACTTTTGTGGGATAAATTAACTACTAGAAATCAACCTACAATTCCTACTACTTCTTCTTCTCCTCCTAAAGTAGTGGAACATGAAACCGAGGTGACAAAGGACACGGTGCCTCCTACTAATAAGGGAAGTACCAATGACGTCCAACCTTCGGTTGTCCAAGTTTCTGAGCCCGAAGTTGCTCCCGTTAATACTCCAAAGTCTAATCCTAAACCGTCAATACCTTACCCGTCAAGACTTAATGATCAAAAGCTCCGCGAAAAAGCTAACAATCTAATGGAAAAATTCTTCCAAATCTTTCAAGATTTACACTTCGATATTAGCTTTGCTGATGCTCTTCTTCTCATGCCTAAATTTGCTTCGACAATTAAGAATTTGCTAAGTAATAAGGAAAAATTATTTGAATTAGCCAAAACCCCGTTAAATGAGCATTGTTCAGCGGTTCTCCTCAAAAAGTTACCCGAAAAACTTGGAGACCCTGGCAAGTTTCTCATTCCGTGCGATTTTTCGGGAATGGTTGAATGCTTAGCCTTGGCCGATCTTGGCGCTAGCATTAACCTCATGCCACTTTCCGTATGGAAGAAGCTTTCCCTTCCCGAACTTACTCCTACTCGTATGACTCTCGAGCTTGCGGACCGTTCAATTACTCGTCCGATCGGTGTCGCCGAAGATGTCTTCGTAAAAGTAGGAAAGTTCCATTTTCCGGTCGACTTTGTAGTCGTTGATTTTGATGCCGATCCTCGGGTTCCCCTCATTTTAGGAAGATCCTTCTTGAGGACGGGACGTGCTTTAATTGATGTTTATGGTGAAGAATTAACCCTTCGTGTTAATGATGAAGCCGTAACTTTTAATCTCGATCGAACTTCGAGATACTCCTCTAATTAAGATAAATTATCGGTTAACTGGATCGATGTCATAGATATTGAGGAGTATGCTCAAAAAGTTCCTGGATTTTCGGATAATTCCCCAAGTGGCAATCCCACTCTATTTTCAGAACCTATCGTTGCCGACTCTTTCCCTTCTCTCACTCCGTTTGAAGGAAGTGACTTAATTTTGGAAGAGATCAAGGCTTGTCTTAAGAATGATTCAATTTCACCAGAAATTGATCTAGAGGGAGATATTCTTTTACTCGAGGAAATGTTAAACTAAGACCCGTCACCTTCACTCCCTCCGAAGGAAATTAGTATTGAAAAAATTAAGGAAATTAAGACGTCAAATACTCCGGAGTTCGAGCTCAAGGATTTACTTTCTCATTCTGATGATTCTTTACGGGATTATGAAAATTTTTTCTTTGATATCGAAGAAAATAGTGGCAGTTTCACTTCTTATTCCGATTATTCTCTTCCGGATTATAAAGCATTATGTTTTGATATCGATCATACTGAAGAGAAGAATAGTGGCAGTACCACTTCTCATTCTCATCTTTTTCTTCCGGATTATGAATCGTTTCTCTTTGAACAGCTTCCTCCTGCCGATAGGAATGGTCTTTATCATGAGGAGTTCGCCGATGAACTCGCTCACATCATATCTCCACCAGAGTATGATCATTTTTACTTTGATCTTAAGCACGATTATTCTAACTCGGAGGGAGACGTGATTTATCTTAAGAATTTGCTTAGTAATAACACTATCCCTAATCTCCCTCCTGAGGTATTTTTAGACCATGAATTAAAGAGCTTTAATGATGGTTTACAAATTAAGGAAAATATGAGGTTTACTTTTGAGGATCGTCATTATCTTTCTCTCACATTTTTTATCAAAATCTTTCATCCTTTTCTTACCTATCGTGTGAATTCTCCTCTTCTTCACTCCTTCGGGAGTGAGGATACCATTTTTTACCCCAGCATCTCCGCTTATAGTTTCAATTACTTAGAGCCGGTGGCGTTTCATCGGAGTGGAACTTTCATGTGCTTCAATGTTTATCCAAACATCTTGAATGGAAGTCCGATGGAGATTTTCTCTTCCACTAGTTTCTTCCCCATGAACAATTAAATTCAGGGCGAGTCAAGCTAAACGACTCGATAATAAACAAGCGCTTCTCGGGAGGCAACCCGTGTTTCTATCTTCTTTCTATTTTCTAATAAGTGTAACGTGAGGAGGCCCACCTCTTCCATTTCTCGTGTTTTGTGTTTGCTGTTTATATCCAGGATTTGACCGAATTATGAAGACTCTCGTGCTCGTGGTTTTGTCTTTCATCCACTCGAGTTTCATCCTTCAGCGCTTATTGGGAAATCCGATATCCAAAATCTTATCACTTAATGTTTATCTATTAGCATAATTAATAAACGGCTTTAGATTTGCATAAGAGGACCCTTATTTCAAAACATTGAGGACAATGTTTCGTTTTAGTCTGGGGGGTAATCTTTCGATTTGATTTTACCTTGCATTTTGCCTTATACTCTCGCAACCCCGTTTTTCCTCCAAAATTCCAAAAAAATGAAAAAATTTAAAAATTTTGCAAAAATATAATAAGTGTTTTGACACATTGTTGACTTTCCGTTGGTGAGAGTAGGAATAAAATTTTGACTTGATCGAGCGTGTTGAGCTCTAGCTTGTCCCCTTAACCTTTATAATTGAAAGTTGTGCTAGTCTCTTTACGGAATAAATATGCGCAGCTTGATTTTATTCGACTAATCATTCGCGGATCTTATTATTTAAGATTTTAAATTTGCGAAGAACGAAAAATGATAAAGTTAAATATAAGTTAGATGCTAAGCGTGGAGTAGTTGGATCTCTTTAGAGCTCGTAGAGGTTAATTGTGGCTTTTTGCTCCCATCAGCTAAATAAACACAAAAATATAAAATATTTCTCAATAATTAAAGGTGCACGGTTTTGGCGATAATTAGTTTTTACTCCTTCTTTCGAAAATTCTTGCTTATGAGGATTGGGTACACATCAGGGTACTGCCAGCATTACGGGAAAATAATATAACTGATTCCTGATAGTACGTGCTATTGTTTCGGATGTTGAAAGACCGTATGACTCGGGATTTGGCACCTAATATATGTTTAATAATAAACTGAAGCCATAATAGACTATTTTGCCCTGACGGTTCGTTCCCGTTGACATGGTTTTTCAAAAGGTGGAAGTAAATAATAATAATCCAAAGCCATAAAAGTTTTCTGTTTCCTGATGGTTCACTTCCATTGACTCAGACTTCAAAAAGGTAGAGGAAATTCCCAAGGTCATAATAGGCTACTGTTTCTTGACGGTTAGCTCCCGTTGTTGCAGTTGTAATAAAGGGCCGAGGGCTAATGTGCTTAATAATGTTAATAATGCCAAATTTTGACTCCGGAGATATCCTAATAAAGCTTCTGTCTCTGGACTCGTAGATGAGTTGTTTCGGTCGAAATAAAAAGGATACCCCTTAAATCGTGTTAAATTAGGACCTTGATGTGGACCTCATTTTTATGGGCAACGGTTCTCGAGGGAAAGATTTTAAACTAGTTACCGTCTTAACTTGGTACCTTTATCGGACTAAAAATCTATCGAAATAGAAAGAAAAACTCATTGTTTATAAAATACTTAGAGGAAATAGGATTAAGGGAGCAAGAAGTAGCTAAGCGTACACAATTAGCATCTATGGGTAGTGTTAGCATCTAACTTGTATTTAACAATGATTTCGTTTTTTAAGCTTGGTTTGGGGACTTGTAAAAAATCAAGGACGATGAATTTTATCCATATGGACGCTTTTTCATGAAAAGTGCTTCTTACTACGTGATCCTAAAAGTTATTTGTTAAATAATGAAAGTCAACATTCCGCCATAAAAAGAAAAATACAAAAAGATATTATATATCATAAAATGGTCAAACAGGGCGTTTTTAGAACTATTTTTTAATCTCTTTTGAGGAACATTTAGCTACTTTTCAAAAATTTTAGTAAAAAGAGGTTTGAAATTTTTGGTTTTAAAAGCGTGATGTGATGACATTGCGTGAGGACACAGCAATACCTTAGTTTGGGGAATTTTGGCATGTGTTAAATCACATACCTTTTCTTTATCAAAAACGGACTCAAAAGACCAAAAACTGACCATAAATGCCAAATATATGTTTGTTTTTGTGTTTGTGTATGTGCAGGTAACAGATATGAGAAAAGGACAAAAAGAAAGACAAAACGGACAAAAACAAGCACGGAATTGGAAAGAGCGTGAAAAGCCAGAGCCGGGAGTGTGTTTCTACATTTTGGTCCAAGCCTTAACCCATTCATCCCTAAACCTTTTCACTTATAGTCCTAAGCGAAATTGCAAAATTAGTCCAAAACTTAACACCCGTTACCCTTTTATATATAATCCTTAAACTCAACTAAACCCAAATCCTTAAAAACAATAAAGCCCAATCCATGTTAAAACCCGACCAGCCCACTCCCTATATCCGGATACAACCCAAGTCAAACCTAATTAAAACCCAGGTCAACAAATAAAGGGCGGGTAAAACGGTTTGTACTGTTCACCATCTTCATCCTTTTACCCAGCTCTCACATACATCAATTAACCCAACTTAAATCATTCACCCCTTCTAGAAAGAGCTGACAAAGCAGAGGAATTACATCATTATTGTCCACCTTGGCAATCCTAAGGAATCCGATTGGTTGATGAATCGTGGCACTCAATCCAAGGGTTGATATTGATGGGAAATGATTGAAGGGTCTGGATTAGAGAAGAAGAAGCTCCCAGAAACCCTAGAAACTCCCTCAACTGACTATAAATACAAGACCTCCTCACCTCACAATAGAGCTCTTTTTTTTTACACGTTTTTAGTCATTAGCTTATTTTAGTGCTTATTGTCTTTTAAATTCTGTCTTTATTTCAAGTATTGTAATAATTTTTAAGTCTTAATAAAATTTAGTTTATTTAATTTCATTGTCTCTTTTACTTTATTGTTTAAGATGTTTTCATATGGTTGAATAAGCTGTCATAAGCTCTAATAAGCTCTCTCCTTAAATACTGTTTAGAACTCAAAACAAGCTCCTCAATAGCTTGTTTTGAGTTTCTGCTACTCAAGTTTGATTTGAACTCAGTTTTGTTTAAGCAATTTGGCTTTAAGGTGAAATAAGCTTAGGTTGGATGATAAGCCAGATTTGGATGGGCTTATTGGACTTTACCAACTTGTTTTAAACAAGCTGGAGCTTGTAGATCAGCTCTTGGAGCATATTTAGTCCTTGTTTGAGCAAAGGACCAAATGAGTTATACTTTTATATTTTTAGTTTTGAAACTGCTTATTGCTTAAATATGCTTATTATTGCTTTATTTGTGTTTTATATGTTTATTATCTGTTTTATTGCTTATTTCTTAGTTTAGAAGTTATTTGTTCTTATAAGTGTTTTAATTGTCAAAATAGCCAATAAGCTATGCTTATTGGTTAAGTGCTTATTTCTTATAAACTTTTGCTTAAAAACAATTTAATACACTTAAGGTTAATCTGTTTTCAATAAAACTTGAGTTTTATAGCTTAATTCAGTTTAAAAGTCAGATTTCAGTATCTTAAAGGGGTGTTTGGGATAACAGTACTAACTTTAAGTTAGTACTGCTAGTATGTGTTTTGTCCATTAAGTCAGTTTATTTAAGCTTAAAAAATAGTTTATAAAGTAGTTTTTAAAGACTTTAAACTAGTTTTAGCAAGTTTCATAGATCTTAGCTTAGTTTTCTAAATTTCATAGCTTAAAACTCATTATATTAGCTTATTTTGAAAAAAGTCATAAATAGGTCTTTCAAGTGTTGTGTTTTGAGTCAAAATTCAGTTAAAATAAGTTTTACAACTTCTGGATAAGTAGCAATAGGTTTTGAGTCTTAGTTTCTTGATTTCAAGTTTTCATAAAATTTCAAAAAGCCAAAAATATTGTAACTGCCCTTGCTTATCAGCATGGTTTTAAGCTTGTTTTTAGTTAAAATTATCTTAAAATTGTTTTATAATCTCATTAGTGGTTGTTCTTTGCTGTTTTGTAGTTTATAGCTTATTCCATAAGCTGAAGGTAGCTTATATTTAGTGCTAAAAGTAGTAGGTCTGGTCTGATTTTAAGTATATCAGTTTTCAATTTTGTCTTAACTAGCTGTCTTATCAGCTTATTTTTAAGCATCTTTTAAGCTCTAAATTGCCTTAAATTGATTTTGTGAACTCTTTGTTAGCTTAGCTTAATCTGTTTTGAGTTTTTAGGGTATAGCTTATTGATTTAATAGCTTTTACAATAGCTTAAAGTAGCCCTCTTAGGCTGTTTGATTGTCAGATTTGGTAGTGGTTTAACTGAGTTTTTGGCTTTTTAGCTTATTAGGATTGCTTATTTTAGGTTAGACTCTGCTTATTAGTTAGCTTTTAGTATCTTAGTAGCTTATTAGGTCTGCACAAGCTTGTAGAAGCTTGTGCCTCATTTTCAAAGTTAGTTCATTTAGCCTTTTAGTTCTTAACACAACTGTTAGCTTAATTCAACTATTTCCAGCTTATTTTGCTAGTTATAAAAAAAATTGTTTTCATTAAAAGTGCTTATAATTAAGTGGTTAATAAGTTTCATATAAAGTTTTTGTAAAAAAATTAAAAAAGGGAAGTTGGGAAGCCAGGGGTGAGCAGGGCTCGAATCCCTGATCTCAACCAACCTCAACCGTTTAACACACCTCACCAATACCAACTGTGCCCTTGGGTCTTTTTCGACTAAGGGTGCATTTGAATTTTACTTAACCACTTTTTCCCTTTTAGCTTAATTTCCTTTTTAGCTTATTCACAGCTGTTAGGAATATGAATATTCAGTTGAAGACTCGGTCACCCCGAGTACTTATTAGCACATCATAGCTCGTAGGATAACTAGTAATATTAGTAGTAGCTTAGTTATTATTATTAGTATTGTGGAGTGGGTCGGGTCTTTACCCACTGTCAGCTCGCTCCACAGCCCGCTAGGGGCATATTATGTAAGAACTATAAATACACCCTTCCCACCCATGGGAAGGGTTTGACCTTTCAAGCTAATAGATTACAAGTTACTTTCTCTCACTAAAGGCTCCCACTTTCTCTCTCTAACTCATCTCTTATTCGATCCATATCTTGCCTCAAACTAGTGTTTATGTGTTAGTGAATATCCTACAATTGGTATCAAGAGCCATGGTTAGGTCCATGTGTGTTGATGTTCACGGATTTGTGTAGTTTGGGGTTGTTTTTTGTTCGAATAGTTTGCTCCTAAAAATCCATTTTACGCTTTGTTTAGAGGTTAAAAGTTGTTAAATCTTGTACTTTCTAGCTTAGGGATTACATAGGAGTAGTGTTTGGTGTTTGGAATCACAGATCTAGGTGTTGTGTGGTGGTTTTTGGAAGATTAAAAGGTTGTTCGTAGTGGAGGTTTGTCTCACGGTAAAAAGTTCTTCGTGGCGATTTGTGTCTGGCTGGGAAAGAAAAGTAGCGATTTGTGTCTTTATCGAGTTAGCTATTTGTCCCTTTACCGGATTTGGAAAAAACGACAAACAGCTACGATAGCGACTTGTTTGGCGTTTTGTGGCTGGCGTTTTGTCCCTGATAGTGACTGTTCTGTCTTTTAGCAACTTAGCGATTTGTGTCTGGCGTTTTGTGTCAAAGTAGCGACTTGTCCAAGTTTCAGAAAGTGGCGTTTTGTGTGTAGCGACTTGTCTCTGTCAAGATAGCGATTTATCCTATTTCCAAAAGTAGCGATTTGTCCTGTGACTGGCGTTTTGTCCTATTTCCAAAAGCAGCGATTTGTCCTAGTTCCAAAAGTAGCGACTTGTCTTGTGACTGGCGTTTTGTCCTATTTCCAAAAGCTAGCGTTTTGTGTGTAGCGACTTGTGTCAATCAAGACTAGCATTTTGTGGGTAGAGATTTGTGTCCATCAAAGTAGCGATTTGTCCTATCAGAATAGCGATTTGTCTGTGGCGTTTTGTATCTTCAGGGTAGAGATTTGTCTATGGCGATTTGTCTATTGTGATTTGTAGTGGCAAGTTACTCTTAGTTTACGGTTTGTTTCTTGGTGATTTTAGAAAGTCCCGCGAAAGATTCGATTTCTCGGTTAAATCACAAGATCTGTAAAATCCCGTATTTACTATGGCTACCATATCAAGCACCTCATCAGATGATATACAAGCAGCAGGATCTGACACTCGTCCACCTATGCTAGATAGGACGGACTATGAGTCTTGGGCACAATGAATAAGACTTTACTGCCTGGGAAAAGAAAATGGAGCAAACATTCTTAAGTCCATTGATGAAGGACCATTTCAGATGGGTACCACCAGAGATGTTGTTACTACTGGTGAAGATGGCACAGTCACACTTGGAATTGACAGACCTCGCGAGTACAATGATCTTAATGATGAAGAAAAGAAGAGGTATGATGCTGACATTAGAGCTTCAAACATTGTCATTCAAGGTCTGCCAAAGGATGTATACAAGCTCATCAATTTCAACACTGAAGCTAAAGCTGTGTGGGACAATGTTAAAATGTTGTTGGCGGGGTCAGAACTCACAAAGGAAGACCGTGAGTCACAGCTGTATGATGAGTTCGAGCATTTCAAAATGAACCCAGGAGAGAATATCACAGACTACTATGTGAGATTTCATAAGTTGCTGAATGATATGAGGATGATCAGAATGACTATGCCCAACATCCAACTAAACTCAAAGTTTGTGAACAACATGACTCCTGAATGGGATAGATTTGTTACTGCTGTCAAACTCAACAAAGATTTAAGGGATACCAACTATGAACAGCTATATGCCTACCTGCAACAACATGAGAAGCATGATTCCTACGATCGGGTGCTGAGAAAAAAGTTAAATCCTTCAACTCCAAATGATCCACTGGCTTTTATGACAAATGTTCTACCAACAACCCAATCATCATCCAACCCAAGCTATCATCAACTTCACTCACCAGTACCTGCTATGAGTTCTCAACTTGACTCAGGCTACTCTCAGACCGACAAAATGATTGACAACCTCACCAATCAAGTATCATTACTGGTTCAACAGTTTAAAGCATCACTCCCTCAGACCAACAATCAGTTAAGGAATTCATACAACCCACGCAATCTAGCAATGGTGGAGGATGGGAAAATTGTGGTTCAGAATGTGCAAAGGAGAGCTGGAAGAAACATGGGTCGAGGTTATGTGCAGAATAGAGCAGGGAATGCCAATCAAGGGCAAGGGAAACAGATCAAGTGTTATAATTGTGGGGGGCTAGGACACATTGCCAGAAATTGCAATCAACCTAAACGTCCTCAGAACTCAGATTACTTCAAAGACAAGATGCTGTTAATGCAAGCTCAAGAGAATGGAGCTGTATTGGATGAGGATGAGTTATTGTTCTTGGCTGGTGATGGGGGAAATACTTTTGATGAAGATGTGGATGAGCAACCAGTTCAGGATCTAGCACTTAACGATCCTAACATCTTTAAGGCAGATGATTGTGATGCATTTGACTCAGATGTAGATGATGAACCTACGGCTCAAACAATCTTCATGGCTAACTTGTCTTCCTTGGTCTCATCTCCTCGACAAGCTGGTCCTTCTAATGCATCCGTGATATCTGAGGTACTAAGAATTTATGACACATATGATATAGTTGATGGACAAAAGAATCCCAACGAAGTACAACAGGCAGATGCTGCTGATTCAAATAATGTTGACATGGAAAATAGCAATATTATTTCATATGAACACTATTTGAATCACAACAACTCGCCTGATGTACCAGATGGTGAATCTTCTGTTAATAATGATGCTTGTGTTATAAGTAATGTGTGTGCCTTAGATAATGCATGTAACATAGATAATGCATATGAGTGCCTTGAGAACAACTTGCCTGTCCCTGATAATAACGTGATCACTAGACTAAACATTTATAAAGAACAAGTGGCTATGTATGAACAGCGTGCTAAGTTTGAACTTAATGAACGTGAGCAGAAATTAGAAAGTCAAATGAGTACACTTATTAAAGAGTCTAGAGTAAGAGAAGAAACATTAAAACAAGAGTTGAATTCTTTGAAAAATCAGCTAGAACAGTCTGTCAAACAGAAACAGGAAGTACAAAAATGTATAACTACACTTAAGCTAGAATTCAAAGAAAAAGAAACAACACTTTTAAATGATTTCTCTAGACTCAAGACGTTAAAAAATAAGCTTGAAGATAAGTTGTACACACAAGATCAAACCATACAAACTGCTCAAATGATTCATAAGAACAGAAAGTTGAGTGATAAGCATAGTAAAATCATGATAGGTGAACCCAAGTCAACCATCCTTAGGGACATGAAAGTAGCTCAACCTGCCCTATATGATGGTAATGTGATGCTTATGCCTAATCATGACCCGCCTGAGCATATCTACACTAAAGAGGAGGATGAGATAAGTGAGAGAACAAGGGAAAGAATGAGTGACAAAATGAGGGATCCCGAGTGCATAGCCAGACGAATAATAGTCAAGCCCCATGACTATAGTGAGGAAAATCGTTTGACTGTGTTTGCTCCTCAAAAGAAGTTAACACCTGAACAGATATTCTGGAAACAAGATAATGAAAAACTTAAGGAAGAAAAACTTAAGGCCAACACCCCTCTCATTAGAAAAGTTGCGTCCATAACGGTGTATCCTCCCAATACACCTTGGAATTTGGTGCCTTTGTCTCTTCCCACTGAATGCAAAACCTTAATTAGCTTATATGTGCTTTAGCAACTGTTTGCTGATTTCGATAAAACATGTAAGAAGAGAATCACACCAACCGGAATTACTGAGGGGGAAAGGTGTTTTGAACATGCAAAAAGGTGTTACTTAACTGAGGTCATGCCATTCTTTAAACTACTTAAAGAACATTTTGAAGGGTTGCAAACTGCCCTCAACACAGAAATAAAAGAAATGAAAGTAGTGTTTAAAGACATGGAAAATGAGGTGAATGAATATGCAATAGAACTTAAGAGTCGTGAGATTGAAAGAAAAAACATACTCATCACTAATGACAACTTGATTGCTAAATGTATTGCACAAGATGTATTTTACACTGCTACTGATTCTGCATTGTCTGCTTGTCAATTTCATGAGTATGCTATTGCATTAAATGTCACCCAGAATCGTGTTGTTGAGCTTGAGGGGGAGAATTTAAAATTGCTTGAAAAATTTCAAAATGATGACCATGATAATATGGTTAAACATTTTTCAAAACTAGAAGTTGATTATCTAAATTTGCAAATGAAACATCAACATTTAAATGAAAAATACAAAATATCAAATGACAAGACATCCTTGGATGCTCCTGAATTTGATACTTATTTTGAATTAAGCAAACGTGATGAGAAAATTCAAGCTCACACGAACACGATTCGACTGCTGAGGGCCCAAATTGCCCAATTGAAATCCAACAAGTGTGATGAGTATGGCTCCAATAAACCTCCGCCTTTAGATTCTCAGTATTTTCAATATCAAAACACCATAAATAAGTTACATCATGAAAATGAGTGTTTTCGAGAAGAAAATTCTAAAATCAAACAACATTACAAAGAGTTATATGATTCTATTAAAGTTACAAGAAGCAATCACAATGATCAAATAACCTCTTTGACAAATGAAATTGAGAATCTTAAGGCTCAGGTGAAAGGTAAAATGCCATGCACCACTTGTAATTGTGATGCACCAAAGGCTACTGCTAGTAAAAAGTATGATGTTGATGTTGGGTGTATTCCATTTAACCTTAGAAATAATAGCTTTGCCCATCAAACATATCTCGATCATCTTAGAGAGGGCCTTGACACACTTCATGAGGTAGTTGAAGAGGATAGAACTGAAAAGCCACTTGATAGGGCAGTTGTTTATGCCTGCAAACTCACGAAAAGGATACAGGAAAACTTAGAATACGCCATAGGCTCAGTTCCTAAGTTTAACAGCCATAGAGATAGATTTGTTGCATCATCATCCACTGTTAAGAACAAGCATGTGGCCTTTGATTTACCATGTACAACATCAGAACCCAGCACATCAAAATCAGGAAAACATGTGTTAGTGAAACAAACTAATGTTCCCATCGTTACTTCTACAGGAGTGAAAAGTGACACCCAAGCTAGCGGGTCAAAGCCTAAAGGCAATACAAGGAATGATAGGACTGCGCCAGCTAAGAGTGATCACAAGAAGAGTGTAGAAGCCCAACCTAGGAACAATAAGTTTGCAAAGACTAGATTGAATCGTGTTGATTCTAGTATTAAAAGTACTGTAATTAATTCGAATTCTAATGCGGTCTGTAAAACATGTGACAAATGCTTAATTTCTGCTAATCATGATGAATGTGTTGTGTCATTTCTGATGTCTCATGCACCACCCCATGTTAATTATGTTAGAAAAACTGAAAGAAGTAAGAAAGTTTGGAAGGCAACAGGAAAAACTTTTGAAAATGTTGGGTATCAATGGAGACCCACTGGAAAGAAATTTGCTTTAGGAAATAAACATCCATTACCTAAGGTGAATAAACATAATAATGTAAAAGTTAAGGAATGGACACCAACAGGTCAAATTTTGCCCTTAGGAACACAATGCCTTCATCATAAGTTATCTGCTGAACCTAGGGTAGATTCCACTATAGTAACCTTAGTGATTGATACTTCTGTTGCTCCTGAATTTGTGTGTGCTAACCAAACGGACCCCAACTGCACGTGGGGATCCACATATTTCAGTTATCCATCGTTGTCTGTCTTCAAATGCAGGTCGTACAAATCGTCCTTTGGTATTTGGACTCAGGCTGCTCTAAACATATGACTGGGGATCGCTCACGGCTCAAGAACTTCGTGAAAAAGTTTATCGGGACAGTTAGATTCGGGAAGGACCACTTTGGTGCGATTATGGGTTATGGATATTATGTGTTCGGTGACAGTGTAATCTCAAGGGTATATTATGTGGAAGGATTAGGGCACAATCTGTTTTCTGTGGGTCAATTTTGTGATTTAGATCTGGAAGTGGCTTTCAGAAAACATACATGTTTCGTCAGAGAATTGGATGGTATAGATCTCCTCAAGGGAAGTCGGGGCACCAATCTATACACCATATCGATTGAAGAAATGTTGAAGTCCTCTCCCATATGCTTGCTTTCAAAAGCCTCTAAAACAAAATCATGGCTGTGGCATCGTCGTTTGAACCACTTGAACTTCGGTACCATAAATAATCTTTCCTGTAAAGATCTTGTTAGAGGGATGCCCAGACTAAAATATGAGAAAGATCATCTCTGCTCTGCATGTCAACTGGGCAAAATCAAGAAACAAACCCACAAGCCTAAAACCATTAACACCAACTTGGAAGTTCTTCATACCCTCCACATGGACTTGTGCGGTCCAATGAGAATACGAACCATAAATGGAAAGAAATATGTTCTGGTGATAGTAGATGATTATTCTCGGTTCACATGGGTAAAGTTTTTGAGAACCAAGGATGAAACTCCAGAAGTTATCATTAAACTGATAAAACAGCTGCAAGTAAGGCTCGATAAAACTGTCAGAATCATCCGCACTGATAATGGTACTGAGTTTGTTAACCAACAACTCCGTAATTTCTATGAAAGTATTGGCATCACGCATCAGAAAAGTATCCCTCGCACTCCTCAACAGAACGGAGTTGTTGAACGAAGGAACCGTACTCCGGTGGAATCTGCAAGAACCATGCTTATATTTTCAAAGGCACCGATGTTTCTCTGGGCAGAGGCTATTGCAACAGCATGTTACACCCAAAACCGATCTCTAATTCATCCTGTTCATGAAAAGACTCCCTTCGAGTTAATTCATAACAAGAAACCAGATCTTTCCTTTCTCCGTGTGTTTGGCGCACTTTGCTATCCGACTAATGATAGTCAAGACTTGGGAAAGTTAAGAGCTAAAGCAGACGTAGGTATTTTTGTTGGATACGCACCAGACAGTAAAGGGTATAGAATCTATAATAAGAGAACCCGTAATATCATGGAAACCATTCATGTCACGTTCGACGAGCTGAGTGAGCAACCTGCTTCAGGACAAATTAGTTCTGGACCCGATCATAAACTTTTGACACCTGGACCCATTAGTTCAGGACTTGTACAGAATTCCACTCCTGCGGATTCTTATGTACCACCCACATGTGAGGAGTTGAAGAAGTTATTTGATCCTATGTTTGATGAATACTTTGAGCCAACGAATGGAACCATCCCAAGTGCACCAGCTGTACTTCCTATGGCTGAGGCTCAAGCTCCGCAAGGCACAGAAGGCGCAACAGCTTCAGTATCAGTCAGTCTCAATGCTCCAGCTGCCATTCAATCGCCTTCATCATCAAATACTCAATCCTCTCCAGTACTACAAGAATCTGCAGATAACCATTCTTTGAAAGTTAATCCTTTTGCTCCTGTTGATGAGGTTCCTTTTGAAAACATATTTGCTCCTGAACATTCATCAGACACATCCTCTCTTGAAGAACACAGCACTGCTACATCAGTTCAAAACCCTCAACCTCACGACCATCTCAAAAAATGGACCAGCGATCATCCAATCGACAACATCATATGCAATCCCTCACGTCCAGTATCCACACGTAATCAACTAGCCACTGATGCACTATGGTGCTTCTTCAATTCTGTGTTGTCCAAAGTCGAACCTAAAGATGCCAAAGAAGCAATGACAAAAGATTGCTGGTTCGAGGCTATGCAGGACGAAATTCAAGAATTTGATCGACTTGAAGTATGGGAATTAGTGCCTCCTCCAGAGCTTGCAATGATCATTGCTTTAAAGTGGATCTTCAAAGTGAAACTTGATGAGCATGGTGATGTGTTAAAGAACAAGGCACGGCTAGTTGCAAAAGGATTCAGACAAGAAGAGGGCATTGATTTTGAAGAATCTTTTTCTCCGGTTGCTAGAATTGAAGCCATAAGAATCTTCCTTGCAAATGCTGCTAGTCGGAATATGATAGTCTACCATATGGATATCAAAACGGCCTTCTTGAATGGCGACTTAAAGGAAGAAGTTTATGTGAGCCAACCCGAAGGATTCGTGGATGCTAAACATCCTACTCATGTTTACCGCTTGAAGAAGGCTCTTTATGGGTTGAAGCAGGCGCCAAGGGCATGGTACGATACATTGTCCAAGTTCCTTCTAGTGAAAGGGTTCTCCAAGGGTATTGTTGATCCCACACTATTCACCAGGAAGTCAAGAAAACATCTACTACTTGTTCAGATTTATGTAGATGATATCATCTTTGCTTCAACAGATCCTAGTGAATGTGATAGATTTTCAAAGGAGATGAATTCCAAGTTCCAAATGTCCATGATGGGACAAATGTCATTCTTCTTAGGATTACAAGTTTCTCAAAGTCCCGGAGGCATATTCATTAATCAATCCAAGTACGCCAATGAGATCTTGAAAAAGTTTGGATTCGGTTCAAGTGAGCCTGTTGACACTCCCATGGTTGATATAACAAAGCTGGATGAAGATCCTTCAGGGATTCTAGTGGATAAAACAAAGTATCGAAGCATGATTGGATCTTTGATGTACATCACTGCTAGTAGACCAGATCTTCTGTTTGCTGTGTGTATGTGTGCTCTGTATCAATCCAAGCCAAACCAAAAGCATGTTGAAGCGGTGAAAAGGATCTTCCGATATCTTCAAGGCACAGTTCATATGGGTCTCTGATATCCTAAGGACACAGCAATGGAGTTAACGGCTTATGCTGATGCTGATCATGCGGGATGTCAAGACACTCGTCGTAGTACTTCAGGAGGAGCTCAGTTTTTAGGGGAAAAGTTGGTTAGTTGGTCTTCTAAGAAGCAGATGAGTACTTCCATATCGTCCACTGAAGCTGAGTACATTGCTATGTCTGCTTGCTGTGCACAAATCCTTTGGATGCGATCACAACTTTCAGACTATGGATTCTCATACAACAAAATTCCCCTATATTGTGACAACAAAAGCGCCATTGCTCTTTGTTGTAACAATGTTCAGCACTCCAGGTCAAAACACATCGACATCAGGCATCACTTCATCAGGGAACAAGTGGAAAAGGGAATTGTGGAACTATATTTCGTGAGGACAGAGTTTCAGTTAGCTGACATCTTCACCAAGGCTCTCCCAAGAGAAAGGTTTCAGTTTATTCTCCCACGCCTTGGTATGAAGAGCATGACACCTGAAACCCTCAAGTGTCTTCAGGATGAAAAGGAGGAGTAAAGGATTGTCTTCTTATATCCTTGTACATAGTTGTATATATCTTAAAACAAAAAGAAAATACAAAAATATAAAACCTATAAAAACCATAAAAATCGAAAAATCAGAAAATACCAAAAATAGTCCTACCTAGGCATGTCATCTGTTTATCGATAACATTTACGGATCTAGAAATGTCATTCAACAATGACACGGATCTTTAAATGAAGCTCGAGCAGAAGTTATACTAATCAGTTAAAACATGTCTTAATGGCTTGCTATTACTTCAGATAGCAACCCGCGCTATACATTGGGGAAAGCTTGTCGCAAAAAAGACAGCTGTTCCTCCAACTGGGTGATGTTCACCTGGGCATGGATTACTTTATATCCATGTTTCTTCGATCTAATGTACGTTTCAGTGCGTCATTTCGTATATAAGAAGAGAAGTCTTCTTTGCTCAATTATCAGAAAACATTTAATCGGACACATTTTCTCCCAGAATTTTCTAACTAATTTAAATCAATTGGGATCACAAATCTCAAAGGGTTTGAAATTTTTGATCGGGGGAGAGAATGTGATTTAAATATGAAATCTGATAAAATGTGATGTTTTGGACATATATGTAAGCTCTCCCATATGTGCTAAACCATTTTGTATAACAATGCACATATTGAGGGGGAGCAAAATGTTTTGGATGTGGTAGGATGCTCTCCCATGCATTTATTAAGGGGGGGGGGCAAAGGATTTGGCATCTCATGTGAGCGTGACTCCGACTTAACAAATGAATTGACGAAACATATACTGTCATGAATCGAAAGGACATATCCTGGCCGGGTAATAATTTCAAGCTAGTATAACTAGTGATGTAAGCGTGTCTCGAAAAGGATGTGTCTGAGTAGAGTGTACCATTTCGAGAAACTTTCTATGGACTTGACCAGGCCGGGTAATAATTTCAAGCTAGTCTAACTAGTGATGTAAGCGTGTCTCGAATCGGTCATGTTCACTGAAAGTGGATCAATTCAAAAAGTGCGAACTCCACCCAACATGTGCAAATTTATAAAACAATCATCCAAGCACATGTTGAGGGGGAGCATTTGAAAAATTCAAAACTCTTAAAGTGTTAGTAAAATGTGTTTCTTAATCATGAACACTTTGAGAGATTTTTCAAAAATTTGGTTAATGGCAATTTTGGGAGAACACCAAAGACCGACCATTTTATGTAGTGGAGTTATAAGGATGGTAAGGTTAGGTACAAGTTCCCATGATCCCGCCAGAGCCGGAGGGATCTACCCAGGGACAATCCACTAGTTAGTGTAGAAGTCCTTAGGTATGATTAAAAAGGAGAAAAGTGTGATTAAGGGAAGAGTGCCGACTGAGATGGAGCTAGTACTGGAACAAACCCAACAAGGTTCTAGTAATGAAGTCTCAGTAAGCGCTGAAGGGGTTGAAGAATGAAAAAGAAATGTAAAGATAAAGGGTGAAAAGAAAGAAGCCCTCCTTACACTTTAGGCAGAAACCGGGTCAATACATATGCTGTCAGAATCACTTAGTTGATTGCTGGCATTGAAGACAAAGTATCATGGACCCAGTGATACGCTGCACAACCCTCCCTAGCCACTCAAGGTCCCTCAAAGGACTCTTGTTTCAATTGTCATGGAGTACAATACATTTCTATTGTCTCTCTCACTCCGAGTTAGATGAGAGAAGTTATGAGTCCTACGCAGATCTTAGCAATCTGCCAGAACATTTGATTGCGTGGTTTTGTAACCTTACAACAGGTTTTACCTCTCGAGGGATCTCAAGAGGCTTACAACCCCACCAGGCAGTGTACCTGACCGATGTAGTATAGTGTAGTGGTAAGTACGGGGGATTGATCGTTCTCCACAGGGAATAGTGTTCGTTAGGTATGAAAGGCTACTCTAATTAGGTCTAAGGGTTGAGGAAGATTCTTTTTATGTTTTTATAATTTTATGAAAGCAAGTAAAATCTCGGGTTTGAAGGAGTGGGCGGAATTAGTTGCTAGTCAACTAACCCAAATGACTACGAATGCAAATAAAATAAAATAACAAAAATGAAAAGTGGTGAGAAACTTATGTGTAGAGGAATGTGTTTACTTAGATTTCCTTACTCCCTAACTATCTTTTACCGGTTAATTAGTGTGTATTAGTCGCGTGGATGACGGGTGTATTCCTTAATACCATTCGTGGGGTGGCGTACTTACTTCCCCAACTCTACAAGCTCCTACTTCACTCCTATGTCGAGCCGGCTAGGAAGCTCCTAACATGGGATCACTAGAATTCGCTTGTGCATTAAATACAACCATAAAAACCTTTAGTACGCGTTTGGTTCATGTTTCTTAAGACGTTCAAGCAAGTTACCGAATAGGAAGTTAGCCAGTTTTCTTAAGCCTAACATAGATAAACAATCATCCAATACAACTAACAACACACTAACAACCAATAATCAATAGCTAGGTTTCATTAGATCTAAGCAAACACAAGATAAAATTAGCCTAACATGTTAAACAAAAGACAAGCATAAGATAGAATCAAACAACACATAGACATATTGAATGATTAATTGATAACTTATCTTTCAATGAAACATGGAAGATCTCAAGGCAAAAAGCCCTGAAAAAGTAGCTAAAATCGTCTTAGGGTTTTATCCCAAAATTCCACACACTCAGCTCTCTCTTATGACAAAAGATTAGAAAACTATATATAGATTTTTGGATCTGACGGCGTCACCTTATGCATTGTGACGCCGTCACCTCGCCGCTTTTAGGGTTCCCGGGTGACCTTCTTGACGTCGTCCCTCTTTAGCTCTTCAAAAATCCATTCTGGCCTATCAAGGCTTGACGCCGTCGAACATTGAACGTGACGCCGTCCCCTTATGATTTAAGCCGTGACGCCCTTGATTTAGTTAAAGCGTGACGCCGTCAGAATTCACATGCTAACTCACTGGCCCGTCATGAGTAAATTTCACATCCCACTTTTCTTGCCAAGGCATGACGCCGTCAAGAGATGATTCTGACGCCGTCAAAGGTAAATTTCAGCCGATTTTGAGACTTTGTCGTATTCTTCACTTTAATGCTCCAAAAACGTCCAAAATGCCTCCTTTTCCAGATTTCTCCTCAAAAGTACCTAAAATGACAAAAGGAACGATTTAGGGCAATATTTGATCAAATAAATACGATTTCGGGCTTAAATGACCCCTTAAAAGCGGTACACTTTTCGCCTCATCAAATACCCTTACACTTGAGATTTGCTTGTCCTCAAGCAAATGCGCTTTTATTCTAATCAAAATACAAGTTAGGGGTCATTTAATGCTAACATAAAAGTAATTACAACAAATAATCGTTCCACTTCAATCATAATAAGCACGGAGATTATATACTAGCACCTCACAAATAGTGTTTAGATACTCACATCTCTCAAGTGTCGTCAAAATAAATCTCATAAATGAAAACGGAAAATATCTCTCACTACCTGTCATAGCAAATAGATTACCATAGGCTTGGGAAAGGATCGAAAACCTCCTCCACTAGGCGTAAGCACCTAAGATAAACTATCAAAGAGGGCTTTTAAATGGGTTATAACGTTAGGTGTAGGGAAAAGGAAAACACGGTTTTGTTGGATAAAGGATATTTTACTGGTGGCTAGTTAAAGATCTTGATCAATTACATGTACTATACAATGTTGCTAAGCCAAGACTAGACTCAATTTTAAGCTAGAAACAAAATAACAAAATAACAAAAACATAAAGATAAACATAAAATGAAACGGGATGGTAGTCCGTATGTTTTTTCTACTTTTCATTTTCTCATTTTTTTTTTGTATTTTTCTTGATTTTTTTTTTTTTTTTTTTTTTTTTTTTTTTTTTTTTTTGCATACACTTTTACCCTACCATCCAAAATAATACATCATAGGGGCGTTGCATTCCCCTTACACTTGAATTTTTACATAACTTTACAAATACTAATCTAATGACTCGAATTAAGATAATTGAAACACTTGGAGTACTTTTAAAACATTTAGCACATATGGGGGTAATAAATGATGTTCTTCCCCATTACTCCATTATACTAGTACTTTACCCATGAGTCCCAATCGTCCCAAAACAATATGTACAAGGATATGACTCGACTTAGCAACCATGTAATCAATTAGATAATTAACTTGGGTTTTAAACAAATGTTGTAACAATAATGCACTAAAAATGAGTGCATACAAGGTAGGCTAAGGCGATTTGGGTGTACATTTTAGTGGGGTGTAACAAATTCTTCCTTTAAGTAAAATGCTTAAAGGTCGAAACGAAAAGATAGGCTCTGAGGGGTGTACTAGGGGTATCGTGTACTAAAAATGAGTACAACGCAAAGGGTGTGGGAGAATTACTTGACCAATGTAGCCAACGTAATTATAACAAAAACACAGGTGTAAAACAATGGGTTAATCCTAATGCCTCTTATCATGTAGTAAATCTAACTACACGAATGTAGTCTCACTTGTGGCCTTGGAATGGTCCTAACGCAAGTTCTAGAATCTAAGTGCTACCGGTACACACATCATAGCATAAATGCTTTTCCTACCAATTCTAGGGGCGAACCTCACATATTTGGGGTGGAAAATTTTTTAGTGGTACGGTTTTTGTGCTAGTCATATAACTCCTATCCATGAGACGCTCATTAAGATCAAAGTTTCACTCCTATATGTTGTAAAAAATTTTAAATTTGGCACTAAAATTACCCTAATCAAGTATTTCTCTCAGTTTTATTACACATCTATTATTAAACAAACAAAAATCAAGCGCAATTGTATTCTCTAAAATCGTACTTTTACCCTCCCCTTACACTTAAGATGAACATTGTCCCCAATGTTCAAATAACAAGATGTAAAAGCATAAAGTAAAAGAATGAAATCAAATACTCCCCTGATTCGCTCGTTGGATAGTGAAATCACACGGTTAAATCTTCCTCCAAAGAGAATGTTGAAGCTCCATGACTAATACATCGCCATAAGCTTGATTCCATAAACATTTCCTTGTCCAAAATAACCTGTTAAACCTGAGAAAACAAACACGAAAACCTGCATAACATCGGCGGGATAAAATCTATATATAAGGATATAATGCTTGTGGAATGATAATTTTGCAGATTCCTGGAGATTATAAGTTGGAGATTTTAATAAAAACTTTTTATGAAAACAAAACTTTCAAAAAATTTCTGGAAATTAAATCTGACGCCGTCAGGTTATAATTCCTGACGCCGTCAGAAATGATCTGACAGAATTCTCATGTTAAGTTTCCGGAAAATTTCTGGAAAAACCTATACCTCATTTCCTGGAAATCCTGCAAAATATCATTATGACTCGATACAAGCATTTGACTCAAACAAATACTAATATGTACGTTAATTTAATATTATTATGATTCATGTTCATTTGTTCTAATAAACCGATTTGACTTTCCCTTACACTTATCTTTTGCAAAATACCTTTAAATGTAGTTAAGACGAAGTTAAAAACAAAATAAAGCATTTTTACAATTTTAGTTTTGAACATGAATCAATAATAATAAAAATTAAACATACATACGGAAGCAAATAAAATCAAACAAACAAATAAATAAACACACAAAGCAAATAAAGCTTGGGTTGCCTCCCAAGAAGCGCTTGTTTTTGTTCGAGTCACGAGCCTGACTCTACCCTTATTTAACGGATAAAGGAGAGGTTTTTCCTACACTTAGGATTAAGTGCGGGTGATAGTAGCGATACACACCAGCTCGGTAGGAGTATGCCACGTGAGGAAAGAGTGGTGGATGAATTATATTCTCAAAGGGGTGTGCTCCTTTCATCATAACCTTGCCTAGTTCACTTTGGTCAATGGGTGATTTTGAGTTTCCTCCTAAAAAGGGATCATCTTCTATCAACTTTGAGAGATTCCTAGTTGGGAATCCATCTTGACCCAATAAACCCGGTTTAAACCCATAGTGTTTCTTGTGATCTATCATGAATGGGTGATGTAAGTATGTAAGGTCATGGTTCACTCCTATATTAGCTTCCTCACTACAAGGCTTAATGTCTACTACCTTAAACTTAAGATTACTCGGACTACATGGTTTGATGGGTGGATCGGGACCTAATTCAATTCCTAAGTTCACATTTAAGGATGGAAGATTAGGTAACGGTTTTGGTTTAGGCTCCGGTTCATCAAAACTAGGAACTTCCATAGAACTAAGAGTAAGGTTGTGATCACTAAAAGCA
Source organism: Artemisia tridentata subsp. tridentata (assembly GCA_021014915.2). Classification (NCBI taxonomy): domain Eukaryota; kingdom Viridiplantae; phylum Streptophyta; class Magnoliopsida; order Asterales; family Asteraceae; genus Artemisia; species Artemisia tridentata. The sequence goes on along the minus strand of CP139509.1, from coordinate 181,987,401 downwards.
TTCAAACCTATATCCTCTAGTTGTGTTTGGTTCAAAGGTTCTACCACTATTGGGGTTCCTATAGTCTCTTCTACTTCTTTCGGGTAAGTCACGGGCGGTGTATGTGCCTCAAATGATGGTTGGACTTGTGAGGTACTTGGTGGTCTTAGATTACTTACCTCATCATTCCTTATGTCAAGACCACCTATATCCTCATCATGTGTTTTATTAGAATCTAACCCTAACATTTTCCCTAGTATCTCAAGTGCTTCTCTAGGCATCTCAACTTCTATATCCGAATCATAAGGATCATCCTCAATATTCTGACTGCTATATTCAAATTGCCCAAAAGATTCATCATGTGTTTCTTGAGATTCATCATCATCGATCATAAAACCTAGGTCTTTTTGATCAATGTGATCATGCTCGGCTAGATCCTCCATCACATCAAGATAACCTATGTGTTTGTTTTGTACTATGGCATTACATGACAACCACTTAGGTATCTCAACACTAATGTATTCATCCCCAAACAAACTTGTTTCATGATCCAGGAAATTTATATTCAATTGACTTGTACTAACGTCTGTTGGGTTGTCTACCCTATAATAATATTGGGCACAATCTTCTATGGCATCCCATGCTTCTTCAGCACTTAATTCCCTAAAGTCCCCATTGGCAAAATCCTCAATGCGCATTTGGTCATATTGGCCAACACGATAGTAAAAGGTTCGGGTTAGGGATGCTAAAGCGAAACTATGATGAGGGAATTTTCGGAGTAAATTTCTAAAACGAGTCCATGCATCATATATGGGTTCATCTCGATATTGTTTGAAATTCGAGATGTCAATAGGGTAGAATGGCCTTTGTGGTTGGTGGTATGGTGGATTCGCGTACTCCATAATGGTGAACGGAAGAGTCAATGGAAATTACGAACAAACACACAAAGAAAAAGATAGACTAAAGAAAACCTAGAAAAATAAAATAAAAATCTCACTAGAAAGGAACCTAGTGAGTAGACCTAATAGAAATAAAAATTCAACCTAAACAATAACTATTCCCCGGCAACGGCGCCAAAAACTTGATTGCGTGGTTTTGTAACCTTACAACAGGTTTTACCTCTCGAGGGATCTCAAGAGGCTTACAACCCCACCAGGCAGTGTACCTGACCGATGTAGTATAGTGTAGTGGTAAGTACGGGGGATTGATCGTTCTCCACAGGGAATAGTGTTCGTTAGGTATGAAAGGCTACTCTAATTAGGTCTAAGGGTTGAGGAAGATTCTTTTTATGTTTTTATAATTTTATGAAAGCAAGTAAAATCTCGGGTTTGAAGGAGTGGGCGGAATTAGTTGCTAGTCAACTAACCCAAATGACTACGAATGCAAATAAAATAAAATAACAAAAATGAAAAGTGGTGAGAAACTTATGTGTAGAGGAATGTGTTTACTTAGATTTCCTTACTCCCTAACTATCTTTTACCGGTTAATTAGTGTGTATTAGTCGCGTGGATGACGGGTGTATTCCTTAATACCATTCGTGGGGTGGCGTACTTACTTCCCCAACTCTACAAGCTCCTACTTCACTCCTATGTCGAGCCGGCTAGGAAGCTCCTAACATGGGATCACTAGAATTCGCTTGTGCATTAAATACAACCATAAAAACCTTTAGTACGCGTTTGGTTCATGTTTCTTAAGACGTTCAAGCAAGTTACCGAATAGGAAGTTAGCCAGTTTTCTTAAGCCTAACATAGATAAACAATCATCCAATACAACTAACAACACACTAACAACCAATAATCAATAGCTAGGTTTCATTAGATCTAAGCAAACACAAGATAAAATTAGCCTAACATGTTAAACAAAAGACAAGCATAAGATAGAATCAAACAACACATAGACATATTGAATGATTAATTGATAACTTATCTTTCAATGAAACATGGAAGATCTCAAGGCAAAAAGCCCTGAAAAAGTAGCTAAAATCGTCTTAGGGTTTTATCCCAAAATTCCACACACTCAGCTCTCTCTTATGACAAAAGATTAGAAAACTATATATAGATTTTTGGATCTGACGGCGTCACCTTATGCATTGTGACGCCGTCACCTCGCCGCTTTTAGGGTTCCCGGGTGACCTTCTTGACGCCGTCCCTCTTTAGCTCTTCAAAAATCCATTCTGGCCTATCAAGGCTTGACGCCGTCGAACATTGAACGTGACGCCGTCCCCTTATGATTTAAGCCGTGACGCCCTTGATTTAGTTAAAGCGTGACGCCGTCAGAATTCACATGCTAACTCACTGGCCCGTCATGAGTAAATTTCACATCCCACTTTTCTTGCCAAGGCATGACGCCGTCAAGAGATGATTCTGACGCCGTCAAAGGTAAATTTCAGCCGATTTTGAGACTTTGTCGTATTCTTCACTTTAATGCTCCAAAAACATCCAAAATGCCTCCTTTTCCAGATTTCTCCTCAAAAGTACCTAAAATGACAAAAGGAACGATTTAGGGCAATATTTGATCAAATAAATACGATTTCGGGCTTAAATGACCCCTTAAAAGCGGTACACTTTTCGCCTCATCAACATTTATGAGAGAAGTTACAAATGTAATTCTCAATGATTGAATGGAAATTCCTTCCAGGGTCAACATCAAACAGCCCTGAAAGCAGGTCACTTCGGTAATTCTTTATGGATTACGCTTAGTGGTCACGGCGGTTTCGAGCGGTCTACAGTCGTGGAGTGATCTCCAGCGACTCACCTAATCGTTGATTTACTACGGTAAGATCTTAAAAGGCCCTCTGTGGGTTTTCGATTAGGAACGGTCTTGGTAAGGATTAGAGAGAGTTTTCACACTATGCTGTTAACAATCTCGAAGTCCAAACCTGTAAGTACCAGACGTTTTATTGCTAACTGTCATATGCAGGAACTTCTAGCGGTTGTAGCTGTTGGATGCTGTAGCTGGTTGCAGTTGTAGCTGGTTGCAGAAAAGATGTCAGTCCACCACCACAAGTTCACACTACATCATCATTATAATCAAATAAGTCATGATCAATCGAAAAGACCTTCAACACTGCTTCCACAACTCTAAAGCTGAAGATCATGATCCAGATAAGTGTGAGCATGTTGGCGCAACAAACACAATCCATCACCACATGTTCGCTCTACTCCATCATCATGTTCAATGAAGTCATGACAACCTAAATGACCTTCAACACAGCTTCTGCTAACTCTGATGCTGAAAGTCATGACCCAGAATAGAGTGAGCATGTCGGTTCAAAGAGTACCACATCACATTGAAACATACCACTGAAAGATGACATGGAAACACATGGTGGATGATAACTCCAAAGAATCAACAAAGATCATCCAAGACAGAAGAAAAAATCATCTGAAGATTTGCTGCTGCACAATGATCAAGGATTGTGAAGAATCATTGTTTAACGAGCTATGAAGTCAAGAGCCACGGATGAAGTGCAAAAATTCAGAACATTACTTCAGGGGTGACCTCCCTTAGGGGGAGATTGTTAGGAATATGAATATTCAGTTGAAGACTCGGTCACCCCGAGTACTTATTAGCACATCATAGCTCGTAGGATAACTAGTAATATTAGTAGTAGCTTAGTTATTATTATTAGTATTGTGGAGTGGGTTGGGTCTTTACCCACTGTCAGCTCGCTCCACAGCCCGCTAGGGGCATATTATGTAAGAACTATAAATACCCTTTCCCACACAAGGGAAAGGGTGGAACTTCTCACTATTCTCTAATCTAATACACATTCATTTCTCTCTCTAAGTTCCCACCTTTCTCTCTCAAACTTCTCATCTAGTTCGATCCATAACAAGCTCCAATCTTGTGTTTATGTGTTAGTAAATATCCTACAACAGCTTATCAAGATAAGCTGTCAATCCAATTTTATTTTTCCTATATTCCTCAGTGTTTAAAGTACTTTTCCTAAATTTTTCATATTTTTCTTAAATAGTTTAGTATTTTTAATATTAATTTTATATTATAAAGTGTTTTTAATTAATAATAAATAAAATAAAAAGCAAAAAAATATAATTCTTTTTTTCTAAAATTATTTTTAGTCATTTAGGACTTTTAGCAATCAAATTTACACATCTAGGGTTAATTTTTGATTTTTAGGTATTCTTAGGCTCGTTTAATTCCTGTTAAAAGCCCGTTTTCAGTTTAATTTGCGTTTTTGCTTATTTGTGCTTTACTTTCTTGTTTTATATGCTTATTAGTTGCTTTTTAGTATATGTTCTCTGTTTTCTATCATAATTCCAAAATATCTCAATTAATCAAATCATCCGATCACGAACGGAATTCGAAGTTCCATTCACACTTCGTCGGGACTTAACGACCCGGGAATAAAAGCTACTTCCGGAAAATATTTGGTTTGATTTTCTTTGACCTCTCGGTATATTCACTCTTGGTTAGAGAGAGAATTGACCTTTTGGTCGGGTTTTTCTTGCTAATATATATATATATATATATATATATATATATATATACTTGTGCACGTTGTTAACCATGTTGTTCATAGTTCATACAGTGAAATTTCAAAGCAGGGGTCCTGGCTCCGATCCCACCAGCGAAATGTGACAAAACATGCATAATAGTTTTCATTTTTAGAAATAAGCACTTGTTAATTTTGGGGGAAATTACATATATAACCACTAAAACTCGTATATTTGTATATTGGGTTAATGACATGTAATACCAACGTATTTTCCTATTTGTTCACATATAGGAACCCAAAAAAAAGTACCACAATACCCATCCAACTTTCAAATTTTGTTTCATTATCATACGTTTTAGAGTAAAAAATGTTTTCTTTTTTGGGTTCGTATCCGATATGTGAACAAAGGGAAGTTGGATGGGTATTGTAGTATTTTTTTGGGTTCGTATATGATATGTGAACGAATGAAAAAGTACGTTGCTATTACATGTCATTAACCCTTGTATATTTACCCAAAAAATGCTTAAAGAGCATATACATTATGTATTAAAAACTTGTATTTTTGGAAAATATGCAAATATTCAAGTTTCATTGGGTATATATGCAATTCTCCCTTAATTTTTCAGTGAAAAGGAAACACAACAAGAAAAAGTAGAACGGGGGACGAATTTTTCGCGAGGACTCTCCAAAGGCCTACTACACGACAAAAAAACCGAGTCTAAACTTTGACCATGGCTCGCTTTTGGTAGAACTTTTTGTGCCTTTAGCAAACAAGCACTCTCTTCTTTGATGTTTAACATACAATCGCTAAGGTATATGTGGGTTCTTGATAGAGATTATCACACTTTTTTTGGCAAGGACGATGTCTGAGTGGGTTCTTGATTGCAGTGAGCGTACTCTTTTAGCAAAGACTCGTCTGAGTTTTTAACAATGTTTATGCAACCAAAGGTTTTTTGGCCCAGCGGTATATGAGTGGCCTAACAACCTAGAGGTTGTGGGTTCAAGTCTCGTTGGAGACATGTGATAAAAGGAGTCTTAATAAATTTAAGGGTAAAATGGTCCGAAAATACACCATAGTGACGGAATTTAAAAGTTTAGTACATGAATTTGCAAAAAAAAAAAAAAAAAAAAAAAAAAAGTTTGATACACATATCTGGAATTTGTGACAAGTAAGATACATTTTAAATACATTAGCCCATAAATTTATGTCCAGTAGTTTATCCACAATAATCCTAGATTCCTAGACCGCTTATCATGTTATAAAATGCGACATGTGAGGTTTAGTTTTGTTGCGGGCTAAGCTACGTTGTTCATACAGTGAAATTTCAATAGGCAAGGGTCCTAGCTCCGATCCCACCCAGAGACATGTGAAACATGCATGTTAGTTTTAATTTTTTGGGAAGATGTTAAACATGCATGCTAGTTTTAATTTTTTGGGAAGATGTTGATGTAAATGATAGTAAGAATTATGTTGAATCACAATGGTTATGGAGAAGGTAATATGCCTTCTATTCAACAGGGACAAAGAACAAAACATGAAATAATCTAATAAAGTAGGAGCAATTCAAATTGTCATAGTAATTTGACATGTAAAGTTGACACACAACCATTTGAATTAACAAGGAGAAGGAGAGGATATTTAAGGCCATCTATGTGGTGATGTAGGATTTCATTTTCCATGAAATGAATCCATATCTTGAGGATGATCAGCTAGTTGTTGATTTGTGCAGTTTTTACATGGATAATGCCTGAAATAACTATGCTTGTAGCTAGTTAACACGGGAATGAAGTTCATCACCCCAAGATATGTGATGAACTTCCTCATCCAAGACTAAAGTTACCATCTTAATTTTATCAAAAATAAAGAATGAAAAAACCCAAATCTACCTAGAGCTTCTCAAGCAGAAGACAGTGGTACTTTCATTTGATACAAACACGTTCCGTGATTGAGATTGAGAGTCGTTGTGACTAGTATGGAGACCATCGTCAGTGTAACATCTAATACTAATTCTCCATCCATACCACCTTATCCATACCACCTTAGATCAAGAGCACACCCTTGGTCCTTCGTAAGTATTTGAGTATGTTCTTAACGGCTATAAACTTTGTTCGACACCTAAATTCATTATGTTTACCAATCTACTCATTTAAATCTCAAATTGGATTGATTTCTTAATCCTCTTTGTTAGAACTTGATATTTTCAATCCATTTTGTTATAGATCAACTTTTATGTTTTCTTTCAATAAGCAAGAAGGCAATGGCTATGAACAATCTTGACAATTTTCTATATTTATGATCAGGTTTACTACAACAAAATGTAAGACGGGCGAGGACGTTTTTGGCGGGGACGCCCATGTCCCCGCCGAAAGTCGCTAAACAACAAAAACGGCACTGAGCTGGCACACAGTCTCGCTGACCATTTACTAAATTTTCAACGCAACCTTTTGGCGGGGACATGTCCCCGCCGAAAGTGTTTTTCATATTTGGCAAATTTTGACCAAAATAGTAACTCTTAATTGTTCCCGGGGTTTTTTCCCGCCCTCACTTTTAGCGGGGACATCCCGCTAAAAGTGTAGATGCACAGAGCTAGTTTTTTGGCGGGAACATGTCCCCGCCAAAAGTGTTATCCATTTTCTCACCCAAAAATTACTTTATCCCGCCAATATTTTACTAATATTAGCTTTTGGCGGGGACATGTCCCCGCCAAAAGTGTTGGCGCCAATTTATCCCGCCAAATTGCAACTATATCCCGCCAAAGTTTACTTATATATAACCTAACCGATCATCCTCAAATCGGCGAAACAAAATTAACCAAATCGTTAATTCCCACAAAACACACATAACAATGGCTGGTTACACACCGGAAGAGGAGTGGTCAAAGGTTTTATCGTCGGAGGGTCTCTTTAATGAAGTTCTTAATACATATGGCTACGAAATTTATGATGAATATGGTTCTTATAAGAACATTAGCCCGTGGATGAGAGACCATATTCTGGAATGGTTGAGGAAAAAGCCGTACTACAGAGAGATGTTGGACGCTCAAGCTGATGATGTTGGAGGAGAAAGCACGTTGGAAACCAAAATTGATGATCTGGGAAATAGGATAACAAATCTTGAAGCTATGTTTGAACATTTCATCAAGCAAAGGAAAGCAAGGAAGGGAAAAGATGGTGCAGGTTCTAGCAAAGTGGGAAGTAGCAGCAAAAAAAATGAATGGGCGATGTTTGTTATGGTCTATGTCGTGTGTTTCGTTTGCTTGTCGAGTTGTTTCGTTTGATCTGTTTCGTTTGCTTGTCAAGTTGTTTCGTTTGAGTCTGTATGAAATGTATGTGGTTGAGAACTCTTGCGTGTTTTAAATAAAAGGTTTGCCTTCGTGTTTGTTAATTGTGATATTGTTCCTTCAGTTCCATTCTTTATGGTTATGGTTGCATGATGATTATGGTTGAATCTTGATGGATAGAAAGGTGGTGCAAAAGGGTTTAGTTGACGTTGGTCTAGTGAAACTGTGAATTTGTGTGTGTGATGGTGATGGAGTGATGGCAAGTACTGAAGTGAGAGTGAAATGAGGTTTAAGGGTGGTATAGGGTTATGAGTCAATGATGAGTTACATAGGTAGATCACCGCCGCTAACGAAGGTGCACGACGGCTGTTAAAGAAGCCTCATGAAATACTTAAGTTTTCACAACAACAACAACATTTTATTAAATAACAACAACAACAACATTTTATTAAACAACAACAATAACACAAACAACAACAACAACAACATTACATATGAAGATTGTCCAAGTTACCTAACAACTCACGGAGTATTGCAGCCGACTGACATGCGTGGTCGTGGTCGTCGGGATTCGTTGCCATTTCAAGTCTTGCCTCTAGCATCCTTACTCTTGTCTCTAGCACCTGTTTTTGTGATTCCAGCATGTTTACTCTTGTCTCTAGCACCTATTTTTGTGATTCCAGCATGTTTATCCTAAGATCTTTGGCATTACAGTTTGAGCACTCTGTTGGTGCAGATCCATCACCTTGAGATGTTGAAGCAGAAGAGATTACTCATAACCGGTTATCAAATTCACTCTTCCACATAAAATATCCACATCCATAATCTTTTTCTCTTGGATGTTACATAAATAAGGAAATGTTATGATTGTTTGTATATTTACATAAATAAGAAATGTATGATTGTTCACCTTCGAAAGAGGACATGCATAATATTCCCATCCAAATGTATCTTTTTATGTGATTTTCTTAGTTTTATATTTCCTGTTCCACAAGAACACATAAAAGGATTATATCGCTGCATCTCAGGTTTTGAAATTGGTGTGAAGATAAGAGGTTGTGAGGTTGAGTGTTTTGAGGATAAGAGTGTATATAATGTGTTTGTGAGGATAGAGCAGATCTGCTAGCTTTTGGTGGGAAGTTTTGGCACCAATATTTTGGTGGGAAGTGTTGACGCCAATATGTTTGTGCAGTAGAAGAAAGAAGACAATAGAAGTTGTGTGATATAGAATGAACGAAGATAATTAATACGGAGTAACCTAAAAGCTGAATTTTCTTTAATGCAATTGTGTAGTCGAGATCACCACCTAGACACTCATTCGTTTAACATCTCATGTACAACCATATCATCTCGACTCATTCATTTAACATCTCATGTACAACCATATCATCTCGGCTCATTCGTTTAACATCTCGTGTACAACCATATCATCTCGGCTCATTCGTTTAACATCTCATGTATAACCATATCATCTCGGCTCATTCGTTTAACATCTCGTGTACAACCATATCATCTCACCTCATTCGTTTAACATCTCATGTATAACTATATCATCTCGGCTCATTCGTTTAACATCTCGTGTATAACCATATCATCTCGGCTCATTCGTTTAACATCTCATGTACAACCATATCATCTCGGCTCATTCATTTAACATCTCGTGTACAACCATATCATCTCGGCTCATTCGTTTAACATCTCGTGTACAACCATATCATCTCGGCTCATTCGTTTAACATCTCGTGTACAACCATATCATCTCGGCTCATTCGTTTAACATCTCGTGTACAACCACATCATCTCGGCTCATTCGTTTAACATCTTGTGTACAACCATATCATCTCGGCTCATTCGTTTAACATCTCGTGTATAACCTGATGAAGCGAAAAGTGTACCGCTTTTAGGGGGTCATTTAAGCCTTAAATCGTATTTATTTGATCAAATATTGCCCTAAATCGTTCCTTTTGTCATTTTAGGTACTTTGGAGAAGAAATCTGGAAAAGGAAGCATTTTGGACGTTTTTGGAGCATAAAAGTGAAGAAAACGGCAAAGTCTCAAAATTACGCTGGAAAGTACCTTTGACGGCGTCAGGAATTGGTCCAGACGGCGTCATGGCTTGGCAAAATAGGTGGATGTGAAAATTACTCATGATAAGCCAGAGAATTTTGCATGAAAAATCTGACGGCGTCACCCTTTAATGTGATCAAGGTCGTCACGGCTTAAGCTAAAGAGGGACGGCGTCAAGCACTAATCTGACGGCGTCAAGCCTTGATAAGCCAGAGCGGATTTTGGAGGTCTAAAGAGGGACGGCGTCAGGAAGGCCATCCGGGAACCCTAAAAGCGGCGAGGTGACGGCGTCAGGATCTACAACGTGACGCCGTCAGCCCTTAAACTCTATATATAGTTTTGCAATTTTTAGTCATTAGGGTGCAACTTTGTGTGTAACCTTTTGGGAGGAAACCCTAAGACGATTTTAGCAGCTTTTTCAAGGCTTTTTGCCTTGAGATCTTCCATGTTACATTGAAGATAAGTTATCAATTAATCATTCAATATGTCTATGTGTTGTTTGATTCTATCTTGTTCTTGTCTTTTGTTTAACATGCTAGGCTAGGTTTATCTTGTGTTTGCTTAGATCTAATGAAACCTAGCTATTGATTGTTGGTTATTAGTGTGTTATTAATTGTATTGGATGATTGTTCATCTATGTTAGGCTTAAGAAAACTGGCTAACTTCCTATTCGGTAACTTTCTTGAACGTCTTAAGAAACATGAACCAATGCGTACTAAGGTTTTTATGGTTGTATTTAATGCATGAGCGAATTCTAGTGATCCCATGTTAGGAGCTTCTTAGCCGGCTCGACATAGGAGTGAAGTAGGAGCTTATAGAGTTGGGGAAGTACGTACGCCACCCCACGATTGGTATTAAGGAATACACCCGTCATCCACGCGATTAATACACACTAATCAACCGGTAAAAGATAGTTAGGGAGTAAGGAAATCTAAGTAAACACATTTCTCTCCACATAAGTTTTACCACCTTTTCATTTTCAGTTATTTTATTTTATTTGCATTCGTAGTTATTTGGGTTAGTTGATTAGCAACTAATTCCGCCCACTCTTTCAAACCCGAGATTTTACTTGCTTTCATAAAATTATAAAAACATAAAAAAAGAATCTTCTCTCACCCCTAGACCTATTAGAGTAGTTTTTCAATCCTAACGACACTATTCCCTGTGGAGAACGATCAATCCCCCGTACTTACCACTACACTATACTACATCGGTCAGGTACACTGCCTGGTGGGGTTGTAAGCCTCTTGAGATCCCTCGAGAGGTAAAACCTGTTGTAAGGTCGCAAAACCACGCATCAAGTTTTTGGCGCCGTTGCCGGGGAATAGTTATTGTTTAGGTTTCAAATTTTATTTTATAGGTCTACTCACTAGATTCCTTTCTAGTGAGATTTTTACTTTATTTTTCTAGGTTTTTCTTTAGTCTATCTATTTTCTTCGTTTCTTTGTTCGTAACCATTACCATTCGACATCATGGAAGATGGTGATATCCTCGATCCCAACATCCCACCACCACAACAACCACCACCACCTCCTAGAGCCCGTACCTTAGGAGACTACTCCCGTCCTAGCCACCATGGCTATCGAAACACCATTGAGCTCACTCAAGGAGCCAATGTCACTCCCTTGCGATCCGACACCATCCGGTTGGTGCAAAGCGGATGCGCATTCCATGGACTTCGTTCCGAAGATCCTAATCAACATCTCAAGGACTTTCTCAAAATTGTTGATTCCATAGACCTTGATGTTGCCACTCGAGAGACGACCCGACTGCGTCTCTTTCAATTCTCTCTGCGGGACCAAGCTAGTCAATGGCTAGAGCGTCTACCCGCAGGATCTATCACCTCTTGGGATGATCTCACTACTCGTTTCCTTGCTCAGTTTTTCCCACCGGGAAGAACTACCAAGCTAAGGAATGATATCTTGATGTTCCAACAACGTCAAGGCGAAACCCTCTACGAGGCATGGACTCGATTCAAGGACTTACTCCAAAAAGTCCCTCACCATGGCATAGAACTTTGGCTCCAAGTCCAAATCTTCTATGACCATATCAATCTTTCCACGAGGCAAACCATTGACCAATCGGCCGGTGGTAAGCTACATGATCTAAGTGCGGAACAATCATGGGCTCTCCTAGAAGATCTTGCTCTTTATGACAACGAAAGTTGGAGTGACCCCCGTGATTTGAATAAAACGGTCAAGGCAATATCTTTGCCTTCGAACAATTCAAGCACTTCCGACCGTAGGATCATAGAACTTGAAGACCAAGTCAAGTTTCTTATGAAATCCTACGAGGCTCCTAAACCTTCAAGCCAAGTGAACAAAATCACTTCTTCGTGTGAATTATGTAGTGGTCCCCACAACACTCATGATTGCATGGAACTCCCCAAACAGGCTTTCAAAGAATTCGCATCCTCACGAATCGATAAGGCGGGAGATAAGTGGCTCACTACTAATTATGGACCCAAGAATTCCAAAGATAGGTATGAGGCATGGAAGAGTAAGCCAAATTTTAGTTGGAACCAAACTCGAAGCGTATCATTCAATGACTCTCCCCCACTCACCTGGTCTGAACATTATCCTCAGCAACATACGCATAAACAACAAAATCTCGAGGAATCACTGCAAAAATTCATTCTCTCTCAAGAAACACAGCTCTCCAAACTTGAGAATCAATTCAGACAACAGCAAGTTGATATGAACGACAAGGTTGATAACCTGTTAAAGGTTATCAATGATCGCCTTGCTGGCAGGTCAACTTGTGAGTTGGCACGAGTTAATGAGATCAAATCTGTCACGGTGACTCACCAAACACCCCCTCCTGTAAAAATCAAGCACCCTAGTAAACTCTTCAAACACATATCACAAAACGGAAAAGAAACTGGAGATACTCATACCCCTTCGAAACCTCTCCACTTCGTGAACACCATTACAACAATACCTGTTCCTAAACCCAATCTGGACCAACAATTAACCGAGAACGTGGACAATGAAATGGAGTGTGAAGTTCCCGAAAAGAACCCCGATGCGCCCGACGACTATCTAGACTCACCAAAGAACTCGAGTACAAGAGAGGTGAGTGATGAGGAGGGCTCGGAAGAGAAATCTGAAATGCCTCATGGGCTCCCAGGACTGCTAGACCGCCCCCTGGTGGAGGAACTTGAGAGGGGCACAGCAAAGCTGCCTATGGGATTTGGAGAGAGAATAGAGGATGGCGCTCACAGGGTCTTTAAGGTATCTTGCACCACTAGGAAAAAGTTCATTAAAGATGCCTACATAAACCCCAACTCTTCTATGAATGCAATATCCCTTTCTCTATATAACGAAGCCTTCACCGAACAGGTCAAATATGAAGGGTCTAATATCATCGGGGTAATAAGAAGGGTACCAATTGTGATAGAAAAGTTCCTCTTTCATATCGAGCTAACTGTATTTAATAACATGGACTCTATCATCAGCCCATCCTTAGCTAGCCTTGTTCTAGGCAAACCATTCATAAACGCAACGGGAGTGATACTCGATGAGGATGATAGTAGTGCATTATTTACCGATGGTGTCAGGAAAGTGATTTTTCGGGATGGCAGTGAAGAAGTGTATGAGTATCAACCATCAGCAATTTGCAACGCATGGGGGCTACACGGTAAAAGGCCTGGCCGAATTAAGCAACGTGATCCGAATAATCTCAAAATACCTTGCATGATTGGTCACAAGCATTTTTATAATGTTTACATTGACACATGTTTACCCAAAAATGTGATGTCCTTGTTTCATTATAACAACATTTGCAGAGGGGGAATGATTCATAAAGGGATGGATGACGTTGGCATAGATGATGATGTACAGGTGTTTGTAGGAAATATGACATTCACTATGAGCTTCGCAATCGTCGATAATATCGAAAAGTACATCGATCCCAGGTTATCACAAGTTGTTTTTGGGGCACCTTTTTGCAAAACCACAAGCTTGGTTGTGGACGAGCTCAATGGGATCATGACTTTCACCGATGGGATTAGGGAAATCTCATACCAAACGCCTTACAAGATGAGAGAATTCAAGGAGATTGATTGTGGAAGGCTCAATGGGTTAAGTTCCCAACTCGTGTTATGTGATGATGATGTGAGAAGAGGATGTAAGGGTACTTTTGACCTGTCTAGTGAATTCTTTAAGCAAGTTAAGGAGCTTAGTTCTAAATACCAAAACAATCCTTTTGATCTCGAGGACCCAAAATACCTTTACTATGAAAGTGATCCTGATAGAGAATCAAAGGAAAATGCCCTAGGAACCGTGACCAATGATGGAATCACGTAATGTACGTGACTTTGAGTCTAGCTACAAGACTCGTTAATAAAGAAAAGCGCTCCTTGGGAGGCAACCCAAGCTTTATTTGTTTTGTGTGTTTATTTAATTGTTTGTTTGATTTTATTTGTTTCCGTATGTATGATTTAATTTTATTATTATTAATTCATGTTCAAAACTAAATTGTGAAAATGCTTTATTTTGTTTTTAACTTCGTCTTAACTACATATAAAGGTATTTTGCAAAAGTTAAGTGTAAGGGAAATCCAAATCGGTTTATTAGAACACAAATGAACATGAATCATAATAATAATAAATTAACATACATATTAGTATTTATTTGAGTCAAATGCTTGTATCGAGTCATAATGATGTTTTGTAGGAATTCCAGGAAGTAAGGTGTAGGTTTTTCCAAAAATTTTCCGGAAACGTAACATGAGAATTCTGTCAGATCATTTCTGACGGCGTCAGGCTTTACAACCTGACAGCGTCAGGTTTAATTTTCTGAAAATTTTTGTAAGTTTTGTTTTCATAAAAAGTTTTTATTAAATCTATAACTTATAATCTCCAGGAATCTGCAAAATTATCATTCCACAAGCATTATATCCTTATATAGAGTTTATCCCGCCGATGTTATGCAGGTTTTCGTGTTTGTTTTCTCAGGTTTAACAGGTTATTTTGGACAAGGAACTGTTTGTTGGATCAAGCTTATGGCGATGCATGAGTCATGGAGCTTCAACATTACTTTGGAAGAAGATCTAACCATGTTACCACATTATCCACCGAACGAATCAGGGGAGTATTTGATTTCATTCTTTTACTTTTTTCTTTTACATCTTGTTATTTAAACATTGGGGACAATGTTCATCTTAAGTGTAAGGGGGGGGGGTAAAAGTACGATACTTTAGAGAATACAATTGCACTTGATTTTTGTTTGTTTAATAGTAAATGTGTAATAAAACTGAGAGAAATACCTGTTAGGGCAATTTTAGTGCCAAATTTAAAATTTTTTACAACATTTAGGAGTGAAACTTTGATCTTAATGAGCGTCTCATGGATAGGAGTTATATGACTAGCACAAAAAACCGTACCACTAAAAAAAAATTTTCCACCCCAAATATGTGAGGTTCGCCCCTAGAATTGGTAGGAAAAGCATTTATGCTATGATGTGTGTACAGGTAGCACTTAGATTCTAGAACTTGCGTTAGGACCATTCCAAGGCCACAAGTGAGACTACATTCGTGTAGTTAGATTTACTACATGATAAGAGGCATTAGGATTAACCCATTGTTTTACACCTGTGTTTTTGTTATAATTACTTTGGCTACATTGGTCAAGTAATTCTCCCACACCCTTTGCGTTGTACTCATTTTTTAGTACACGATACCCCTAGTACACCCCTCAGAGCCTATCTTTTCGTTTCGACCTTTAAGCATTTTACTTAAAGGAAGAATTTGTTACACCCCACTTAAATGTACACCCAAATCGCCTTAGCCTACCTTGTATGCACTCATTTTTAGTGCATTATTGTGACAACATTTGTTTAAACCCCAAGTTAATTATCTAATTGATTACATGGTTGCTAAGTCGAGTCATATCCTTGTACATATTATTTTGGGACGATTGGGACTCATGGGTAAAGTACTAGTGTAATGGAGTAATGGGGAAGAACATCATTTATTACCCCCATATGTGCTAAATATTTTAAAAAGTACTCCAAGTTTTTCAATTATCTTAATTCGAGTCATTAGAATAGTTATTTGTAAAGTATGTAAAAGTTCAAGTGTAAGGGGAATGCAGCGCCCCTTTGATGTATTATTTTGGATGGTAGGGAAAGAGTGTATGAAAAAAAAAAAAAAAAAAAAATTAAGAAAAATACAAAAAAATGAGAAAAAGAAAAATAAAACATACGGACTACCATCCCGTTTCATTTTATGTTTATTTTATGTTTTTGTTATTTTCTTTTTAGCTTAAGATTGAGTCGAGTCTTGGCTTAGCAACATTGTATAGTACATGTAATTAATCAAGATCTTTAACTCGCCACCAGTAAAATATCTTTTATCCAACAAAACCGTGTTTATCATATCCCTACACCTCACGTTATAACCCATTTAAAAGCCCTCTTTGATAGTTTATCTTAGGTGCTTACGCCTAGTGGAGGAGGTTTTTGATCCTTGCCCAAGCCTATGGTAATCTATTTGCTATGACAGGTAGTGAGAGATAATATCCGTTTTCATTTATGAGATTTATTTTGATGACACTTGAGAGATGTGAGTATCTAAACACTACTTGTGAGGTGCTAGTATGTAATCTCCGTGCTTATTATGATTAAAGTGGAACGACTATTTGTTGTAATTACTTTTATATTAGCATTAAATGACCCCTAACTTGTATTTTGATTAGAATAAAAGCGCATTTGCTTGAGGACAAGCAAATCTCAAGTGTAAGGGTATTTGATGAAGCGAAAAGTGTACCGCTTTTAGAGGGTCATTTAAGCCCTAAATCGTATTTATTTGATCAAATATTGCCCTAAATCGTTCCTTTTGTCATTTTAGGTACTTTGGAGAAGAAATCTGGAAAAGGAAGCATTTTGGACGTTTTTGGAGCATAAAAGTGAAGAAAACGGCAAAGTCTCAAAATTACGCTGGAAAGTACCTTTGACGGCGTCAGGAATTGGTCCAGACGGCGTCATGGCTTGGCAAAAGAGGTGGATGTGAAAATTACTCATGATAAGCCAGAGAATTTTGCATGAAAAATCTGACGGCGTCACCCTTTAATGTAATCAAGGTCGTCACGGCTTAAGCTAAAGAGGGACGGCGTCAAGCACTAATCTGACGGCGTCAAGCCTTGATAAGCCAGAGCGGATTTTGGAGGTCTAACGAGGGACGGCGTCAGGAAGGCCATCCGGGAACCCTAAAAGCGGCGAGGTGACGGCGTCAGGATCTACAACGTGACGCCGTCAGCCCTTAAACTCTATATATAGTTTTGCAATTTTTTGTCATTAGGGTGCAACTTTGTGTGTAACCTTTTGGGAGGAAACCCTAAGACGATTTTAGCAGCTTTTTCAAGGCTTTTTGCCTTGAGATCTTCCATGTTACATTGAAGATAAGTTATCAATTAATCATTCAATATGTCTATGTGTTGTTTGATTCTATCTTGTTCTTGTCTTTTGTTTAACATGCTAGGCTAGGTTTATCTTGTGTTTGCTTAGATCTAATGCAACCTAGCTATTGATTGTTGGTTATTAGTGTGTTATTAATTGTATTGGATGATTGTTCATCTATGTTAGGCTTAAGAAAACTGGCTAACTTCCTATTCGGTAACTTGCTTGAACGTCTTAAGAAACATGAACCAATGCGTACTAAGGTTTTTATGGTTGTATTTAATGCATGAGCGAATTCTAGTGATCCCATGTTAGGAGCTTCTTAGCCGGCTCGACATAGGAGTGAAGTAGGAGCTTATAGAGTTGGGGAAGTACGTACGCCACCCCACGATTGGTATTAAGGAATACACCCATCATCCACGCGATTAATACACACTAATCAACCGTTAAAAGATAGTTAGGGAGTAAGGAAATCTAAGTAAACACATTTCTCTCCACATAAGTTTTACCACCTTTTCATTTTCAGTTATTTTATTTTATTTGCATTCGTAGTTATTTGGGTTAGTTGATTAGCAACTAATTCCGCCCACTCTTTCAAACCCGAGATTTTACTTGCTTTCATAAAATTATAAAAACATAAAAAAAGAATCTTCTCTCACCCCTAGACCTATTAGAGTTGTTTTTCAATCCTAACGACACTATTCCCTGTGGAGAACGATCAATCCCCCGTACTTACCATTACACTATACTACATCGGTCAGGTACACTGCCTGGTGGGGTTGTAAGCCTCTTGAGATCCCTCGAGAGGTAAAACCTGTTGTAAGGTCGCAAAACCACGCATCATAACCATATCATCTCGGCTCATTCGTTTAACATCTCGTGTACAACCATATCATCTCGGCTCATTCGTTTAACATCCTCTGGTTTAGAACCCCCAAATCCACAATGACAATGATTGCTTCAAGGTCCACCTCTTAATAGAAGACCCGATCCATCTTCTCTTGAATCTCGACATTTCATCCAAAGAATAGAAAATGGTTAACACATGCCGATTGGAGAACGTATTCCCTTCCCAGCTATTAGTGAAACAGGGGCCATCACTCTAATACGAATCGAAAGAATCACTCATTCGTTTAACATCTCATGTACAACCATATCATCTCGGCTCATTCGTTTAACATCTCATGTATAACCATATCATCTCGGCTCATTCGTTTAACATCTCATGTATAACCATATCATCTTGGCTCATTCGTTTAACATCTCATGTACAACCATATCATCTCGGCTCATTCGTTTAACATCTCGTGTACAACCATATCATCTCGGCTCATTCGTTTAACATCTCATGTATAACCATATCATCTCGGCTCATTCGTTTAACATCTCGTGTACAACCATATCATCTCGGCTCATTCGTTTTACATCTCGTGTACAACCATATCATCTCGACTCATTCGTTTAAGATCTCATGTACAACCATATCATCTCGGCTCATTCGTTTAACATCTCGTGTACAACTATATCATCTCGGCTCATTCGTTTAACATCTCGTGTACAACCATATCATCTTGGCTCATTCTTTTAACATCTCATGTACAACCATATCATCTCGGCTCATTCGGTTAACATCTCGTATACAACTATATCATCTCGACTCATTCGTTTAACATCTCATGATTTAACTTTATTAGGTAAAAGTGATGTAAATAATTTTAAAAAGTTTTAAATTAATTAAAGATGATTTAGAAAAAATTTAATTAAATTTAAAAGATTTAATATTGATTTGAGTTAGTTAAAATAATATAAAAGAGGGCTTTTTTTTTTTTTTTTTTTTTTTTTTTTTTACGAAAACTGCTTTCGACGGGGACATGTCCCCGCTAAAAGATTTCACAAAAAAAAATTGTTTTTCCCTCTTCGCATTTACTTTATCCCGCCAAGGTTTTTGGCGATTAGTAAAAACTTTTAGCGGGGACATGTCCCCGCCAAAAGGCTGGCTAAAAGACAAATTTTCTTTTAGCGGGGACATGTCCCCGCCGAATGTAATCGCTAAAACCTAACCTCAATTATTAACAGATCTGGTTTACACTTAGTAAAAAAAAAACTCATCTCTCTCATCGTCTTCCTCTCGACCTATACAGCACGACCATCTCCACCAACACCACTAATCACCACCACAGCACCACCATCTCACCACAGCACCATCATCTCCACCACATAAACCCACACTCGCACCACTGTGCACCACAACAGCCCCTCCTCAAACCCTCTCCTCGTATAATTCTTTCCTCAACCCCTCTCCTCATTTAATTCTCTCTTTCTTCCTTTATCCCTCTCGTTTACAAAACCCAGATGATAATTTTTGTTAATTTAATTTTTTTGTTAATTTTTTTGGTACAGTTGCTGCTGAGAACCGAAGTCGAGACCCGAAGCCGAGAACCGAAGCCAAGACCACAGGTTTATAGTGATTAATTTGTGTTTATGTTTGTACCGGGGACATGTCGCCGCCAAAAGTTTATAGTCATTAATTTGTGTTTATGTATTTTTTTTAGCTCCCTGTTGAGACCGAGTTCGCCTGTTGAGACCGAGACCGAGACCACTTGTTGTCGAGGCGACAGACTTGACCATAGTAAGACCACAGTAAGTTTTTTTCTATAAACCTTATTGTTGTTTTTAGCATTAGCAACTTAGCATAGTGTTGTCTTGCGGATTATAGCAGACCCGACTGCTTTGCATAATGTTTCATGCATGAATCACTATGGCACAGAAATATTGTGAAGAGGATCTTGTTTGGGGAGGAAGGGACTCATGGAGTCTAGTGGTGAGTGGTGGCATTGTTTTGGAATTAGAAAATGAGTATTAGCCTTTATCCTCATATAAGAAATGAATAACGAAGTGTGTAACAAAAAACAGTACTACTTGGCTACACTCTACAGTGTGTATCATGTATGTGATATGGAAATTATGTTTTGTATGTTGTATCCTGTTCGATAAATGTACATGTGCCCACCTATCTTCTCACAACCAAGTTAGGGATTTTTAACCTATTCTGATGCTACAAATGCCACACTACGGACCATCATGAGTATCACTGTATTGAAAGGACCATTCGTTAGGCTGCTCACAGTGGTGACCTATATTGCATCATCTTTCCGGCTGCCACCTCAGCTTTCTCTCTCCTCAACCTATATTCATCTCTCTCATCACAGTGGCAACCCATATTGCATCATCTTCCTTTATTTTTATTTTATTTTTAAAAAAAACATCTTTTAACACAAACACAAATTTTATTAATAAAACGTAAACATTACATAAACGAAACGATACGGAATTAAACAACTAAAAATTAAACGTAGACATTACATGATATTCATAATTCAAATGTAAATTTTTTATTAATAAAAACATAAACGTTACATAAACAGAAATTAAAACATTACAATAATAATTTAAAAACTAAAACTTCAATTATAATCTGGGCGATCCCAAGTCTGCGAGTTGTCGGAGCGGAAACCGTCGTCATACGAATCAAAGCTGGCAAACCTCTCTGCTTCCAACTCAGCTTCCATCCTGCTCAGCTCCCGCTCGTCCTCAGAGTTCAAATCATCAGCAAGTTTCACATTCTCCTCAAAACTTAGCTGAAAGTTATCAAGATGAGGTTGCGGTTGTTGTGGTTCAACAACCCTTGGTGCAGATGAACTTGATGCACCTTGCACAAATTGTTGTTGTTGTTGTGGTGCATCAGCAGCTGCCACATTCTCCTCAAAACTCCAACGTATCTTGTTGGATTTCTCGTTCTCTATCTTCTGCACACAACCCCACAATGTTTCAACAACATCAGCGTTCTTTGCGATACTCATCGTCCAAAAACTGGTCGATCACATATTTTCTCTCGACAGAGATATCTTTGCAAGCTGCGTATCGTGTTCTCAGGCGTTGTTTGCGTAACTTCGCCAGCTCAAACTTCTTAATAACTTCGACAATTGCATCTTGGCGTTCCTTGTCGTCTATTTCGACTTGTTTTTGGACATAGTTTTGAACTTGTTTGACAGTGTGTGGAAGGTTACAAGCCATTTTTTTGTGTTTAATTTGTTGTTTGAATTATGTTTGAAAGTATATGTTTGAAAGTGGGTTTGATTTGGGTATTTATAGGATGAAAAGTGGTAAATATTTTGGAAAAAAAGTTTTTTTTTTTATGCAACAAACGGTTATATTTTGAAAAGTGGTAAATTGTGTTGGAAAAGTTTGATTGAATATCGGTTGGAAATCCGAACGATTTGTGTTTATTGATGACCGGCGATCGATATTGCTACACATGCCCACAGTGGTCACGATCGATCTTCAAATCGATCGATCGATGTTGGCGAACGATATTTTCCGAGCCATTGTGAGAAGCCTTATATTTTCCTTTTTCTTCAGTTTTTACTTTGTCACATACTGTAGAGGTATACTCGAGTACTCAACTATCATGTGTCCCTGCCAAACTGTAGAGGTCTACTCGAGTACTCAAATATCGCCGAGAACATGATTATCATAAACACTTGAATAGCTGGACCTAGTTGTTTGGCAAATCTATGCCATTATTAATTTTTCTCGTCATATTTAACGCTAGTATACTACCTTTTTGAAATGAGGACTCAGAACTGTGAACATCATTGATGATCAGGGAATTTCTGTGTTTTCTGCCACCTATTGCTCTCAAGATGGAATTGATGCATCCTGCTCTAGATTCTAGATTCTTTGTATGCTGTATCGATTCCATTGAAATATCATGTTTGATTGGGTACACAGTGTTAAAAGAGTTTGAATATTGTGGACACACAGTTGGTTAATAGGTAGCTCTACCTTGAAATATGCAAATTAAGATGATTATTCCAATTTACATTTTTTCTGGGATAATATAAAGTTCTAATTGTTTCAAAAATTTACATTAGGATGATTGTTTTTTCCTAAAAATCCAATGAGATAACATCATTGTAATATCATAAGCGTTATTGAGGAAAGATGAAGATGATTAGGAACAGCTGCCCCGTGATAATGCGTGAAAATATATTTGAAAGAAGCCAGTATTAATATACTATGTGGGAAACTAGAAGGGGGGGTTGAATAGTTTACCGGTTTTAATTTCTTTTAAAAATCTTGTTTTAAAAGTTTGCTATTGGAAACTTTGATTCGAACTCTATGTGTAATCAAACAACACCAATATGAACTACACACTAAACTAACAAATGGTAAATAATAAAAGTAAAGAGTAGAGTTGGAAAGATCAAACCGAGACAAAGGATTTATAGTGGTTCGGCTATGAAGCTCTTCTTCGCCCTACTCCACTCCCCGAGTACCACACTCGAGAGTTTCAAACACTATATCAACAACCTCCCTTCAGGCGGAGAAAACCGTACACGTCGCTTATCCTATTACCGACACTAAGCTAGATGTCGAGTGCTAATCTTAGCTAGCACCAATCTACCAAGGTCCACGTGACCAATCAATCAAGCCCAATGGCTACACGAGATCACCAAGATCTCAACACGATCACAATGATCAACACTCTCTCAACTAACACTAATCTATCGACCCTTGATCTTCTTGATCAATCACACAAGCCCAATGGCTTTAAGAGATATCCACTATCTCTATAAGATCACACTTGATCTTCACTCTCACTCACAAAAGATAAATAAACTTGATGTATGCTATGATACAACAAGGTTGTAACAAGTGTTACAAAAACCTAACAACTATAACTCTTGTATCTTCTTGAATACTTTGAGTTCTTCTCTTGCTAATGAAGAGGAATGATAACACCTTGTATCAACTTGGATACTTGTGTTCTTCTCTTGCTAATGAAGAGGATCTCTTGGTGGATGATTGGATCACTCTTAAAACAAAAGAAAACTAATCTAAATGATCTAAAGAAGAGAAAGGTGTGAGAGGTTTAAACTCAGAAGTTTTTCTGTGTGAAAGGGTGCCTAAAAACTGTGAATGGGGTTGGTTTTTATAGGCAAGAAAAATCTGAACGTTACAGAAAATTTTGTACGGACGGCTCCACTAAACATGCCACGGCTCCACTAAATTTAGTGGAACCGTGGAGCCGTCCTAGACTAGGACGCTCCAAATTTTGTCTTTTCTGGTGAAAACTTATTTGGGGAAGGTTGGAGCTGATTTTGGGGGGGAAAATAGCTGTGATTCCTCCCTTACAGTCAACTATTTTCAACCAAGAATATCGGTCAACTAAAGTCGAACCGTAAGGGAGAAAAATGCAATTTAAATCCGTGGGAGTTAAGTACATGAGTACAGAAAAGTGCATCCCCGGGTCGTTATGTCCCAACGAGGTGTGTAAAGTGTAATATAACGAATGTGTGTGTTGAAATGATATGGAATATACAAAAACAGGAATCTGATTGACTAACACTAGGAATGTGAATAGTCATAGCTCTGTCACAGCTGTATCGTTAAAAACGTACAATCAGAAACCTAAAAACGTAGAAGATATACAAACATACGTTTAACTTAAATTAAACGTAAACGTATAAAAACAAAACGGAATAAAACAAACATTCCCAAAGAGGGAATTTGCATGCCTTAACGGCTTAAATGCAAATTAAATAAAAATAAAATAAATAACTATATTTACAAAGTTAGTTAAAAGTTAAGGAAACCTAAAAACCTCGCGCGGGTTAATTTAAAAATTACGTAAGTGCGCAAGTTAAAATGTGAATTTTATGAAATATAGACACTATGGATATAATTATATTTTTTATAGGTTCTATTTAACAAAAGAAAATTTAGAAAAAAGATTTATATTTTTTTGACTATTATTTAATTTATTATGATTTAATTACTATTTTACAAATAAAAATACAAAATAAATACTAAACGTATTCTAAAAAATCTGAAATTTTTTACTTAATTACTTTACAACATTACTGATTTATTAAAAATAAAAACACGCAAACAGCTTATTCGGATAAGCTATAATAAGCTAAAAAAGGAAAATAAGCTAAACGAGAAAAAACAAGGTTAAATAGAAATGGGTTGTAAACAATAACAGAACTGGTGCTCCAGAGCATTTGGGAAGGGGGTGTGTGTTATGCATGTTATACTAGCCAAGAGGTCTCAGGTTCGAATCCCACACCCCACATTTTTGCAATTATTTTATTTTTTTGATTTTTCTTTTTACAAAACTTAAAAACAGCTAATTATAAGCAACTTTTATAAAGATGGATTTTTCAAAACTTAGCAATAAGCTCTGTAAGAGCTTATTAGCTTAACAGTTACTTATAAGCCAAAAATTAAGCTTCTAAATAGAAGCTATCACTTATTGGCAAAAGTGGTTCTTTTTGGTTTTTCTGATTTATAGATTATTAGTATACTGATATTATACATATATAGTGAAAATGAAAGTTACAAAACTAAAAATAAGCAAATTGTGAGCTTATGAGTCCAACAGTTAAGCTTTTGGCTTGACTGTTGGAACTCAAGCTCAAAATAAGCTTGAAATAAGCTATGCACAGGGAACAAAGTGGAAAATAAGGTGTAAACAAGTTTTATGAACAAGTATGAACAAGAATGTGTGCTGAGAATCACTCAAAAAGCTCTAATAAGCTAATAAGTACTTCTCAGATACACACAGTCAAAACCAAGGGCTGCAACTTATTTGAAATGCCATTCTAGCTGACGGGTTAAGCTCAAAATGGAAAAATGAAAGTTGGAGTTGCAAGTTGGCCTGGTGAGCTTTCCAAAAAGCCCAAGCTCAAGTATTTTGGTTCACATATGAGCTTGTTAGAGGCTTTTGAAATTGGCTTATTTCCCTTAATCTCTCAGTGTATACTGAGAATGGGGACAAACAAAAAGCTATGAGCAGCCCTAGCAAATAAGCTAGGGCATGGAAATTAAGCATTGGGACTTGCTGACTGGTTGATAAGCTCCTAAAAGAAACAAGAATCACCAGCTGGGTCCCATGGATGAGCTTTTTATTGGCTTATGAAGGTGCTATGATTCTGCTGATAAGTCAGCAGAATCAGAATGGTGATAAGTCAAGCTTATTGCAGCCCTAGTGAATGGGCTGCAAAGGAAAAATTAAGAGCTGGACCTTATACTTGAGTGGATAAGCTCCTCAGGGAACTAAGTCACACAAGCTTATGATCTCTAATGAGCTTTTAAGAGCTTATGGGTAATGGTGCAAGTTCAAGGGTTTGAACTGTTGGGAATGGGCAAACCAAAGCTCTTATTGACTTATCAAAAGTGCTCACAAATGCTCAACCTCACTTAGCTTTTGAGTGTGGTTAGATTGGCTTCATAAGAAACCAAAATCCACAAGCTCAAGCTCAATGGGGAGGCTGTTTAAGAGCTTAGTAACAAAACTCAACCTAACTGATTGCTTCAGTTAGGGAGTTTGGGTTGGAACAAAATAAGGGGTGGTTAAGCTATTCTAAAAGCTAAAAACTGAAAAGATGAGAATGAACATAACATACAAACTACAAAAACAACACAAAGAAGCCAAGCACACCAGCTAAGGGCAAATCATAAGGGTGATGCAATAGGACTGCCTAAGCAGTGGTGCAGGGCAAAAAAAAGCACAAATAAGCACATGAAAAAGCATATAAACATGAAAACTAAGATTAAGCAAAAATACAGTGATAAAGACAAGCAGCAAAACTATAAAATCCTAAAAGCATTAAACATAAAACTGAATAACAAAGGCACACTGAAATTATGAATTTTATTCTAAAACTGAAAATTGAAAATTTGACTTTTACTAAGAACACAAAAGTTTGACTAAAATGAATTTTAAACCTAATCTAATGACTGATTATGTTATATTATGATACAAGAACATGAAATTAACAAATATTAACAACATTTAAACACTTAAGCAGGATTATAGGATCAAACAACCTCAAAATGCTCATAATGAGACAGTCAAGTGTCAAGTTGACTATCTACCATGCTACACTCTTTGGTTAAGGATTTTCTGAGTTACTTAGGACATAACAAGTCTACATCAAACAAGAACAAGGCTTTATACAGCCTATAACACAGAATCACCAAATGATCCAAACAATCCTTAAAATGGACTGTTATGAGGTTTTCAAAGCATATGACTGTGTAAACAAATTCTATCCAATCCAGAGATCATAATGTGTCAAATTAGATCTTTTTAAGCTTTAAACAAGTAGTCACACAAGCCTTGGCCTAGGATTCTCAAAAACTTACATATTGACAGTCACAATACCATATCAAACCACAAACCAATCCAACACATACAAACCTTATATTGAGCTATAATATCATTAACTAACAACAAAGAAACACAGAAACATGAAAATTAAAGCACAATAAGCACTGAAACAGTAAATGCATAAAATGGTAAAAATGAAGCTTACAACTGAAATCCTGCTTGAAACTGAGAACCAAGGATCAGAAACCACTCCTAGCTTGTTGTCAACAAGCTAGAAACCAGAAAGCCATCCAGATTAGCTTCTATTCCCCCAGAACTCCTTATTGGATCACAGGTTGACTTTTATTGACTTTTTCTTGATTTTTGGTATTTTCTGAATTTTAAGTACTAAGGTATGTTTTAAGGGTTTCTACAAGCTTTAAAGCTTTTGTCAGGAGCTTATATGGCTTAAAGAAGTCCACTAAACAACTACAATACATGAAATTAAAGAACATAGAAATTTAAAGCATTTAAAGTAAAACTTTGAAACTGAAATAATACTTGAAATTAAACTGAAATTAAGGTTTCATTACACTAATTTAAGGAGTAATACTACTTTAAAACTGTAAATTACATTTAATTTAAAAGAAAGCATTTAAAATTATCACTACGTGACCAAGGCTAGCCCAAGGTACTACTTCTCATGCCTCTCTTCTCTTCTTTATACATCTCTGAGTTCCACTTGGTCTTCTGGTCAAATCCCACCTTTAATCTTGTCCATTGAATAAGCAGAAGTCATCTTAGCCTTTGAATTCACTTTTGGCGCCAAAAGTGATACTAGTTGATTGAGGCAGTTCTGCTGCAATTAATGAACCTTGGTGTGTTGTGGAGGTGGAGGGAACATGATTGGATAGGTTTAGAGGTCAATTGGTGGAGTGGGTAGCAAAAGCAGGGTATGTGAGTGAGGCAGTGAAGTGTTGATGGTGGGAATGCATTTATTGTGATTGTGGGCTGGTATAGGTGGTAGGGATGAGGTGGTGGAGTAGGTATACAGCTGGGGAAGACAGGTGGTGGTCAAGTGGTTGAAAACCACCACTGGTTTGTGACTCAGTGGTGTTGGAGGGAAAAAGGGAAGAAGAAGACGGGTCAAACTTTTGTTTGACCCTGGGTTTAAATAAAAAGGTTGGGTGGGTCGGGTTTGTTTATAATTGGGCTTGGGTTGTGTTTAGTGGATTGGTTATTGGATTTAAGGATTTGGATTTAATGGGTAATGTTTGATCCGGATTTGGTTTTAGATAAACATAGGGACCAATGTTGTCATTTCTGAATTCTTGAGGGATTAAACCTGTTACAATTCCAAAGTTATGACAAGGACCAATTATGCCAAGTTAGATAAACCAAAGGACCTATTTTGCATTTATTACAATTTAAAACACCCGAGGACCTTTTATGTAATTTTCCAAAGTTTGAGGGGTGAAATTGTAATTTTCCCAAAAGTTATCAAAAGGTTCCAAATTGTCATTCATGAATAGTACAAGGGTGATATTTGATAAAACTCCATTTTAAAAAACACCCAGGGACTGATTTTGCCAATTTTGATACTTGAGGGGTAAAAGTTGCCAAGTTGTGTAAACTTTTATCCAGGGACTATTTGTGAATAAGTTTGAGTTCCCATGGACTTAAGTTGACTTTTCTATCATTTTGAGTTTTCAGGGACTAGTTTTGCCATTTGCTGAGATTTCAGGGACTGAAAACGACAATTGTTGTGAAATTGATCATTTTTCACTTGTTTTTCAATCTTTTGTACCTGAATCACATAAAAACACATTTTGATGAATTTGTATCATTTTGTGAGTCATTTGTGTGTTTTTGGTCGTTTTTGTGGGTTCAAATTGTATAAAAGATATGTGTAATTAGGCACATATCAAATCCCCCACACTGAACTATTGCTAGTCCCTAGCAATCTTTTATTAAAAAC
This sequence comes from Artemisia tridentata subsp. tridentata, assembly GCA_021014915.2. Taxonomy (NCBI): domain Eukaryota; kingdom Viridiplantae; phylum Streptophyta; class Magnoliopsida; order Asterales; family Asteraceae; genus Artemisia; species Artemisia tridentata. The sequence goes on along the minus strand of CP139509.1, from coordinate 181,959,080 downwards.
TTAATGGATTTCAAAGACTCTTTACCAAAAGCCATCACTTCTGGAGTAGCCAATTGTTTCAGTTCAAGTAAGAACTTTGGTACAAATGATAACCAAATGATTTTGAGCAAACCATCAGCTGTTAACGGTTTTGATTTGTCTTTACCAGAAGCCGTTTGCTTCTGGACTAGCCAACTCTTAGATAAATTATTAATATTATCTTTGGTGAGCTGATTACCAATTATGGTTTTTCAACTTGCCTTTACCACAAGCCATAACCTTGCGGGCTAGCCAACTCTTCACTTATAAAGATATGGTGAGTCGAATACCATACAATTTTGGGCAAATTGCAAGCCATAAACGGATTTGATATATCTTTACCAAGAGCCGTTTGCTCCTGGATTAGCCAATCCTTATGTGGGTTAGACATGGTGGACTGATTACCATTTGTTGTGTTTAGTGCATAGCACTTCCACTAAATTTTTTTTTTTTTTTTTTTTTTTTTTTTTTTTTTTTTTTTAAATTTGGCCATTTTGGGGAAAAAGGGACTAAAATGGAACATTTTTGATGAAATTCGCCAGAATTTCCCCCTCCCCCCCACACTTGAACTGAATATTGTCCTCAATATTCAAAGTCTCGGCTATTATGCCGAATCCTTGAACGTAAAAAGATAACATTTCTAAGCCAAGTGGGGTAAACACAACAGTTATTCTGTTTTTTGGTATATACAATTTTCATTTGGTTTTCAGATCAATATACAAAATGTGGGGCACACCCCCACACTTAGGTGGTAGAAAGGGGTAAGAAAAGTGAAACACGGGTGAAAACCCATGTTTATGACTACTGTTTATTGATTACCGAGTCGCTAGCTTGACTCGACCTCGAATTAAGTTGTTCATGAGGAAGCTACTGTTTTTGATAACCGAGTCGCTAGCTTGACTCGACCCCGAATTAATTGGTTCATGGGGAAATGATTGGGTAAGAAATCGGAGTGGGGACCACTCACAGAATTATGAATAATAAGGTTAGGAGAATATTTTTGGCTTTTTGATTTTATAATGTTTTTGTATTTTTAAGATTTATATATATATATACAAAGAAAATGTAAAATATTTTTGTGTTTTATATTGTTTTTGGAAATGAAATATGATATTATATATAATATATACAAGGGATAGAAAACACAAATTCATTATACGCACCACACCTCCCCGGCAGCGGCGCCAAAATTTGATTCCTCCCAAACTAGTCGTCTTTTATTTCTCTATCACACAAGTCAACCACTTGTGAATGGTCAACCGTAATAAATGATAAAAGGCAAACAGCCTGGGAGAGAATGCAAGTTTACCAAGGAGTATAGAATTATATCCTCGGGTCATTATGTCCTGATAAGGTGTGACGTTCTGAATACAACGACTGTGTGTGATGAAATGATGTGGAATATACAAAAACAGGAATTTGATTGACTAACACTAGGAATGTGAATAGTCATAGCTCTGTCACAGCTGTATCGTTAAAAACGTACAATCAGAAACCTAAAAACGTAGAAGATATACAAACATACGTTTAACTTAAATTAAACGTAAACGTATAAAAACAAAACGGAATAAAACAAACATTCCTAAAGAGGGAATTTGCATGCCTTAACGGCTTAAATGCAAATTAAATAAAAATAAAATAAATAAATATATTTACAAAGTTAGTTAAAAGTTAAGGAAACCTAAAAACCTCGTGCGGGTTAATTTAAAAATTACGTAAGTGCGCAAGTTAAAACGTGAATTTTATGAAATATAGACACTATGGATACAATTATATTTTTTATAGGTTCTATTTAACAAAAGAAAATTTAGAAAAAAGAAATATATTTTTTTGACTTTTATATAATTTATTGTGATTTATTTATTAATTTACAAATAAAAATACAAAATAAATACTAAACGTATTCTAAAAAATCTGAAAATTTTTACTTAATTACTTTACAACATTACTGATTTATTAAAAATAAAAACACGCAAACAGCTTATTCGGATAAGCTATAATAAGCTAAAAAAGGAAAATAAGCTAAACGAGAAAAAACAAGGTTAAATAGAAATGGGTTGTAAACAATAACAGAACTGGTGCTCCAGAGCATTTGGGAAGGGGGTGTGTGTTATGCATGTTATACTAGCCAAGAGGTCTCAGGTTCGAATCCCACACCCCACATTTTTGCAATTATTTTATTTTTTTGATTTTTCTTTTTACAAAACTTAAAAACAGCTAATTATAAGCAACTTTTATAAAGATGGATTTTTCAAAACTTAGCAATAAGCTCTGTAAGAGCTTATTAGCTTAACAGTTACTTATAAGCCAAAAATTAAGCTTCTAAATAGAAGCTATCACTTATTGGCAAAAGTGGTTCTTTTTGGTTTTTCTGATTTATAGATTATTAGTATACTGATATTATACATATATAGTGAAAATGAAAGTTACAAAACTAAAAATAAGCAAATTGTGAGCTTATGAGTCCAACAGTTAAGCTTTTGGCTTGACTGTTGGAACTCAAGCTCAAAATAAGCTTGAAATAAGCTATGCACAGGGAACAAAGTGGAAAATAAGGTGTAAACAAGTTTTATGAACAAGTATGAACAAGAATGTGTGCTGAGAATCACTCAAAAAGCTCTAATAAGCTAATAAGTACTTCTCAGATACACACAGTCAAAACCAAGGGCTGCAACTTATTTGAAATGCCATTCTAGCTGACGGGTTAAGCTCAAAATGGAAAAATGAAAGTTGGAGTTGCAAGTTGGCCTGGTGAGCTTTCCAAAAAGCCCAAGCTCAAGTATTTTGGTTCACATATGAGCTTGTTAGAGGCTTTTGAAATTGGCTTATTTCCCTTAATCTCTCAGTGTATACTGAGAATGGGGACAAACAAAAAGCTATGAGCAGCCCTAGCAAATAAGCTAGGGCATGGAAATTAAGCATTGGGACTTGCTGACTGGTTGATAAGCTCCTAAAAGAAACAAGAATCACCAGCTGGGTCCCATGGATGAGCTTTTTATTGGCTTATGAAGGTGCTATGATTCTGCTGATAAGTCAGCAGAATCAGAATGGTGATAAGTCAAGCTTATTGCAGCCCTAGTGAATGGGCTGCAAAGGAAAAATTAAGAGCTGGACCTTATACTTGAGTGGATAAGCTCCTCAGGGAACTAAGTCACACAAGCTTATGATCTCTAATGAGCTTTTAAGAGCTTATGGGTAATGGTGCAAGTTCAAGGGTTTGAACTGTTGGGAATGGGCAAACCAAAGCTCTTATTGACTTATCAAAAGTGCTCACAAATGCTCAACCTCACTTAGCTTTTGAGTGTGGTTAGATTGGCTTCATAAGAAACCAAAATCCACAAGCTCAAGCTCAATGGGGAGGCTGTTTAAGAGCTTAGTAACAAAACTCAACCTAACTGATTGCTTCAGTTAGGGAGTTTGGGTTGGAACAAAATAAGGGGTGGTTAAGCTATTCTAAAAGCTAAAAACTGAAAAGATGAGAATGAACATAACATACAAACTACAAAAACAACACAAAGAAGCCAAGCACACCAGCTAAGGGCAAATCATAAGGGTGATGCAATAGGACTGCCTAAGCAGTGGTGCAGGGCAAAAACAAGCACAAATAAGCACATGAAAAAGCATATAAACATGAAAACTAAGATTAAGCAAAAATACAGTGATAAAGACAAGCAGCAAAACTATAAAATCCTAAAAGCATTAAACATAAAACTGAATAACAAAGGCACACTGAAATTATGAATTTTATTCTAAAACTGAAAATTGAAAATTTGACTTTTACTAAGAACACAAAAGTTTGACTAAAATGAATTTTAAACCTAATCTAATGACTGATTATGTTATATTATGATACAAGAACATGAAATTAACAAATATTAACAACATTTAAACACTGAAGCAGGATTATAGGATCAAACAACCTCAAAATGCTCATAATGAGACAGTCAAGTGTCAAGTTGACTATCTACCATGCTACACTCTTTGGTTAAGGATTTTCTGAGTTACTTAGGACATAACAAGTCTACATCAAACAAGAACAAGGCTTTATACAGCCTATAACACAGAATCACCAAATGATCCAAACAATCCTTAAAATGGACTGTTATGAGGTTTACAAAGCATATGACTGTGTAAACAAATTCTATCCAATCCAGAGATCATAATGTGTCAAATTAGATCTTTTTAAGCTAAAAAACAAGTAGTCACACAAGCCTTGGCCTAGGATTCTCAAAAACTTACATATTGACAGTCACAATACCATATCAAACCACAAACCAATCCAACACATACAAACCTTATATTGAGCTATAATATCATTAACTAACAACAAAGAAACACAGAAACATGAAAATTAAAGCACAATAAGCACTGAAACAGTAAATGCATAAATTTGGTAAAAATGAAGCTTACAACTGAAATCCTGCTTGAAACTGAGAACCAAGGATCAGAAACCACTCCTAGCTTGTTGTCAACAAGCTAGAAACCAGAAAGCCATCCAGATTAGCTTCTATTCCCCCAGAACTCCTTATTGGATCACAGGTTGACTTTTATTGACTTTTTCTTGATTTTTGGTATTTTCTGAATTTTAAGGACTAAGGTATGTTTAAAGGGTTTCTAAAAGCTTTAAAGCTTTTGTCAGGAGCTTATATGGCTTAAAGAAGTCCACTAAACAACTACAATACATGAAATCAAAGAACATGGAAATTTGAAGCATTTAAGTGAAAAACTTGAAACTGAAATTAAACTTGAATTAAACTGAAATTAAGGTTTCATTACACTAATTTAAGGAGTAATACTACTTTAAAACTGTAAATTACATTTAATTTAAAAGAAAGCATTTAAAATTATCACTACGTGACCAAGGCTAGCCCAAGGTACTACTTCTCATGCCTCTCTTCTCTTCTTTATACATCTCTGAGTTCCACTTGGTCTTCTGGTCAAATCCCACCTTTAATCTTGTCCATTGAATAAGCAGAAGTCATCTTAGCCTTTGAATTCACTTTTGGTGCCAAAAGTGATACTAGTTGATTGAGGCAGTTCTGCTGCAATTAATGAACCTTGGTGTGTTGTGGAGGTGGAGGGAACATGATTGGATAGGTTTAGAGGTCAATTGGTGGAGTGGGTAGCAAAAGCAGGGTATGTGAGTGAGGCAGTGAAGTGTTGATGGTGGGAATGCATTTATTGTGATTGTGGGCTGGTATAGGTGGTAGGGATGAGGTGGTGGAGTAGGTATACAGCTGGGGAAGACAGGTGGTGGTCAAGTGGTTGAAAACCACCACTGGTTTGTGACTCAGTGGTGTTGGAGGGAAAAAGGGGAAGAAGAAGACGGGTCAAACTTTTGTTTGACCCTGGGTTTAAATAAAAAGGTTGGGTGGGTCGGGTTTGTTTATAATTGGGCTTGGGTTGTGTTTAGTGGATTAGCTATTGGATTTAAGGATTTGGATTTAATGGGTAATGTTTGATCCGGATTTGGTTTTAGATAAACATAGGGACCAATGTTGTCATTTCTGAATTCTTGAGGGATTAAACCTGTTACAATTCCAAAGTTATGACAAGGACCAATTATGCCAAGTTAGATAAACCAAGGACCTATTTTGCATTTATTACAATTTAAAACACCCGAGGACCTTTTTTGTAATTTTCCAAAGTTTGAGGGGTGAAATTGTAATTTTCCCAAAAGTTATCAAAAGGTTCCAAATTGTCATTCATGAATAGTACAAGGGTGATATTTGATAAAACTCCATTTTAAAAAACACCCAGGGACTGATTTTGCCAATTTTGATACTTGAGGGGTAAAAGTTGCCAAGTTGTGTAAACTTTTATCCAGGGACTATTTGTGAATAAGTTTGAGTTCCCATGGACTTAAGTTGATTTTTCTATCATTTTGAGTTTTCAGGGACTAGTTTTGCCATTTGCTGAGATTTCAGGGACTGAAAACGACAATTGTTGTGAAATTGATCATTTTTCACTTGTTTTTCAATCTTTTGTACCTGAATCACATAAAAACACATTTTGATGAATTTGTATCATTTTGTGAGTCATTTGTGTGTTTTTGGTCGTTTTTGTGGGTTCAAATTGTATAAAAGATATGTGTAATTAGGCACATATCAAGCTGTTGTGATTTTCAAACTTATTTTTCCATTAAAACATTTCTTAATAATTCAAAAAAAATTTGTCATGTGTATTTTTGAAAAAATGTTTTATCCCATTAAAATGTGAAGTCTCAAAACACAAATTCACTTCTTTGATCATTTGTCAAGTTGTAAATTTGTTCTAGAGTGATTTATGTAGAAACGGGATCTTCCGATTAAAAACTTGTTTACGTTAATTTTAACGTAACGTGATTTCACATTTTGTCATCCTCAAAACGTGAAGTAATCGAAAGATATAAATAACGTTTTTAGAACATTATTTGCATCAACATACTAAAGTAGTAAAAAGGTTTCTCCTTTAAGATGAAGAATATTGCGTCAAGTAAAAAAATGAATGAAACAGTTGCCGTAAAACTTTTCTTAAAGAGACACTTAACCACTAATCAGTTACTTAGCATCATGCTGCTATTGAAATTCAAGTGTCCATTTGTTTTGAGATTGCAAAAAAGGTGGTCAGGCAGGTTGGGTAAGGGGTCAATATGGTTAGCTTTCTAATGCTGGTAAAAACAGGTTGGGTGGACTTGACAGCACTTGGTTATCCATTTTCTTGAAGTTTACAGATTATGAATCTATTAAATATGATTACAGAAAAAATTATATACTAGTAGTAATTTGTAAGTATTATTTGATGAAGCAATGTTGGAGGCTGTAAGCATTTGAATACTCTTTGGGCGACATTCAGTTTGCTTGACCAATTGAATCCAGTCTCCTGTTTCATCTTTGCATAATGCGTTTGTAAATATATGAAAATGATTGTGCGAATATGTTATGTGCTTATAATTTTTTTATCTAATTGTGTTAGACTATTGTCAATGATTTTAGGACTTTAGTGATTATTTATTTATTTATTTATTTATTTATTTATTTATTATTATCTTTTTTGGTATATATTATTATTTATTTGAATGTGTGTATACATATATATGCGTATATGTGTTTCTTCACTAATTTCTATGTTATTGTACTAGTATGTTTATAGATGGTAGATTTTGTGGCTAGGAGCCACGGTGGCGATGGAGGTAATGAGCCACCCCGTGGTCCCTCGAGGAGGATAGGCACTAACTGTCAGCGTAAGAATTTCTCGATTATTTTAATTAAACTTGATCATTATTTGAAATTGATAACTTGTTATTTTATGTCATCATCACTTGAATTTGATTACTTGCAGGGTCTAATTCCAGACCTCCCAAGCCCAATGCCAAAATTGGCAAAGGCGGGAAGGTGGTGCGTGGTCCCACAAAGAACGCGAAACTCCACCAAATGAGGAATGAGACTGGTCGTCCGGTATCGATCAGATTTCGGAAGAACGAGAAAGGGATGTGGGAGCATGTTGGCGATCACTCTTCGTGGTTCTCCAACATGGTCGGGACGTTGTTATGGGAATCAATTCCCATGCATTACGATTCGTGGGATAAGGTTCCCGAGACCACCAAGGCCCACATCGATAACCAGCTCCACGTAAGTTTTTTTTATCTTTTATTTTTTTAATTATTGTGTTTATTTATTTTAAATGTGTTTATTTATTTAAATTTGTCTGTTTATTTAAATTTGTATATTCATTTTAATTATATTTTATTGCAGCATTTCTTTGATCTCGGCGAACACCTTGTCGGTCCGGATGGAGACGATATTGTCAGAAGTATCGAAGCTTACCTCAGAAAGCGATACGATGACAACAAATACAAATTCAAAAGGCAAAATTTTACACGGCAAGGTGGGGTTGAGAAAGTTGAAGAGATCAAGAATAAGCGTCCGGCGAACCAGACGCTTGAGGATTGGGAAAAACAGGTAAATTACTAGATCGACATGTTATTATTATTATTATTATTATTATTATTATTATTATATTTTTTTTTTTTTTTTTTTTTTTTTTTTTTTTTTTTTTTTTTTTTTTTTTTTTTTATAATAATCATCACTTTATTGAAAAACAAATAGGATTTTACAAGAAATTAGTGGGGAGCCGAGATACCAACTGGGCCCCCACACCTCTAGCTACAGCAAAACCAATCCTACTAAAAATATGTGGAGCGGCTCGTGCTCCAATGTCTTGAGTCATAGAGAATCGTCTAATGCGTTTTTAATAAGGTCACTGCATCCTTTTCAAGTTCTCCAAAAGAAGAGAATGAAAAGGGGAGGAATCCATATCCGATATCAGCGCATTTAGCTGCATACTTGACACGTTTACGTTGTGCGGCTTCAATAACCGCCCGACCGGGCATAAAATCAACCATACACGAACGCGTCAAAGGTGACGATCCTGTAAGATCAACACAGACATCAAGGCCACCATCCCAAGAGTAAAGTAGCATATCGGCCGGACGTAAGGTTTTGTCCCTCTCTCCACGCAGCCCAATATCCACCTCCTTACGAACTGAAACTCCCGACCGAGAACATATATCAACAAGAACATCACGCACAACATTGTGCCGATGTTTAATACCAACTAAGCCTGCGCACGATACAGCATGATCTCCAAAAATATCTCCCGGAAAAACCTTAGAACAAGCTGAACATGGCATCTGGACAGTAAAAAGAGGAACACCCAACCGGTAACACAAAACACATCTGTAAGTCCTGGCATTCATAGTCTGTCCCAAACCGGATATCGGTGCCACCTTAAGCCAATCTGACGTATAATCCTCTTTTAAAGAATTCCATAAAGCCATCTGTCTAGAGGATAAATGGAAAGTGGATTCAACCGTTTGGGCAACACGTGCGAAATGTATATCTGCCAATTTCTTCATAAGTTTGGGGGCAGCGATCTCACTAGGGTTACTCATAAGGTCAATATCCATATTCACATTAAAAGTACACAATGCATCATCAAAAGAGGGACCAGTAGACACAATACCAGAACTACGGAGAAGCTTAGTCTGTAAGCTGGCAGATTGAAGTCTAGAAGCAAGGAAGGCATATTGCAAGACATCACCTGCAGAATACACACCAAGTCCCCCAAGAGCAAAAGGTAGAGTGGCGAGTCTCCATTGCCAGTCACCAAACCCAGGTCCAGAAGCAGTGACAATACGTTCCAAAGAAGAGCGAAGGGCTGCATCAAAAGAAACCTGAGCACTCTCAAAGACCCGAGGAGGACATGTGCGCATAGAAAAATACAACTTGGAAATACCGGCACATGCACGCAGTAACAACAACTCACACTGAGGATCATTAAGCCTAGCAACAGCATCCATAAGCTCAATAGTTTTAGCAACCCTTTTCACAACAAGCTTACTACTAAACTCAAAATCCACACCGGCGGGGCCCCCTAATAATTTAACACCATGCGAAGGTCGAGAAATATTAGGGGGAAAAACACCAACATACCTGCTCCTTGGGTCTTCCTTCGGCCAAAAGACCTCAGTTTTATCAACATTAAGGTGCAAACCACAACTAGGTCCATCCATCACTTTATTATTATTATTATTACTATTATTATTATTATTATTATTATTATTAAACATATTTTTTTTTATAAACCAAAATTTATTATTAAACATAATAAATTTTACATAAATTTATTATTATTATTATTATTATTATTATTATTATTATTATTATTATTATTATTATTATTATTATTATTATTATTATTATTATTATTATTATTATTATTATTATTATTATTATTATAAACATCATTTTATTATTATTATTATTATTATTATTATTATTATTATTATTATTATTATTATTATTATTATTATTATTATTATTATAATAATAATACTAATAATAATAATAATTCATTTATATAATAGTTTTTATTATTTATAATAAGTAGGTGAAGCACTGGTCAGACCCAAAGAAGTTGAGGATCGGGGCGATCAACAGGCAAAACCGGCTCGCGAGCACGAGTTCTAGCCTTCATGGATCCCATTCGTTAGCTGTTATACGCGATAACTTCGTAAGACACTTTTTAATCATTTTATTTATATATATATATAGTGTTGGGTGAGTCTTGATTGATTTTATTTATAAACAGTTGAGCCGCCTCACCAACTCAAGCGATGGTAGAGACTTGATCGAGCTTTACAGACACAACCATACGAGAGGCGACGTCTTTGAGTCTCCAGTGTCCGAGGCTAGATACGTAAGTATAATTTATTTCCAAAAACTCACCCACATTAATGCAATATAATAAATCACGACTTATATATTACGTTTCTTGTTTTCTTTGTAACTAAACAGAAAGAGATGATACGGATGTGGACAGAGAGCACCTCCTCTGGGACTACTATGATTGACCTTGATATTATGCGCCACGTGATCGGTGGTAAGCAGCGCTGTCATATTCCTGGCGTAGGTCCAGTGTTACCCGGCGGTGGTCAGAAGACGACCCTCAGTGCCTCACGAGCTCGCGAGCAAGCCTCCTCGTCCTCGTTGCAAGAAACCGTGCAGAAGCAATCCCAGGAGCTGTCCACGCAAAGGACACAGATTGATATTTTGCTGGATTGGGCCAGGAGTCAGCCGGGTTTTACCGAGCAGCTAGCGAGTGGCTTGCCGGGGACATCGGGATCACAAAATGCTTCACAGGGTGAGTCTCGAGGTACCGGGGAGGGGAGTGGGGGTAGTGGGGAGACTGGGGAGTAGCGTATGGCTTGTTTGGGTCCGATGGGTCGGTTTATATTTGTTTTGGGGTTATGGACAAAGTTGTGTAGATTTACATGGATTATTATGTGTTTATGTAGTTTATGTGTTAGGATTCCCGCTAAATTGTTCCCCGCGTATAGTTTTGGACCATTTTGCGGATAGCTAGCTTATGTATAGTTTTTGGACCATTTTGCGGATAGCTAGCTTATGTATAGTTTTGTAGATGATCATGTGATCACGGTTTTTGAACCGTTTTTGGCGAATTTGGATACATATGATTATGTTTAGCGAATTTGGATATATATGATATTATGTTTAGCGAATTTGGCGATGTTGTAGCATAAAACAGGTTCTAAAAACAGGTTGTGATGTTGTAGATTTTTTTCGGAAAAAATCTGGAAATTACCCATTTTACAGCAATACTGATGAACTCAAATAAGTACATTTTATTACTATCATTTATCCTATTAATTTGACTTGTTTTACTATATTATGTATGAGGATTGATACTTAATCGTTTACTTTTGTAATTCTCAGGTAAAAACAAGCATTTGGTGAAACTTGGCGATTTTGGACTAATAATGGAGCAAAACGTGCATAAAGTGAAGAGTCTACTGAAATGAAGAAGATCAAGACTAATCTGCTCCAGATGCGCCGCATCTCACTATCAACATGCGCCGCATCTCTATCAAGATATCACCAGATACGATCCAAGATACAAGAGGACATGCGCCGCATCTAATAAAGAGTTACGCCGCATCTTCTGGCGGTGTACGAATATTCCTGAATATTATAATCTTGGACCCCACGCGAAGTTAAGTACATGCGCCGCATCTACTTAAGTAGATGCGCCGCATCTTCCCTCAGACACAAACTATAAATACCCCGTAGACCAGACGCATTAAAGAGATTCGGAGATTCGGAGATTCGGAAGTTCGAAAACCTAAAGACCGAACAGAAGAGAAGGACGAATTCAGTCAAGAGGCAGCACAAGACACACCCAAATCGAAGATACAAGAGCTGTAAGAAGGTGCTGCATGTATTTAATTCATTAAGTAGTTTTGTTTTATTGTTTTAGCAAACTTTAATTCATCAGGATTGGTGGCTTGTGTAATGTGACAACGGAAAGATTGCACTCCCTTTAATACTTGCTTTCCCATCAATTAAAGTTTATATGTTGATGTCTTTGGTTACTACTTATTAGTGCATTGACCACCTCTGTGTTTATTAGTGGCTTGCGGGCACCCGACTGCGGGACAAGGTGTGGCTCCCACGGTTGTTTCTAAATTGATCACTTAGGAATAACTTTTAGACATAAGTCGTCATTAAGGGTTTACTCGCCGATAAGAATAGGACCAACTAGAAAGGGTTAATTACATACACTTCATATAAAGCTATCAATAAAACAAGTGACAATCTACTTAATCATAAGGACAGCCCTCTTATTGTCTCTAGTATCTATCTGTGTACGTGTGTGCTACTTGCTGATTCGTGCCTATTTGTTTATTTTATTATTTAATTGCAAACAAAACTGTGCCAGTCTCTCAGGCTGAAACCCCCTTGCGTTAGGATATTAAAATACTGATTAGATTAGCGAGATTATACGTTCCACTCTTAGTGATCGACACTCTACTTACCATTATCTTCATACTGACCGGGTACACTGCTCGTTAAGTGTGTGTGTTATTGATAAGTCGGCTAAATATAAATTTAAAACTTGAGTAGGCATTAAAACTGCTAAACCGCAACGACACATCACGCGCATCAAGTTTTTGGCGCCGTTGCCGGGGAGTGAATTGTTATTATCTGTTAATTTGATTAGTATTTTAATTAGGTTATTTTTCTTTTTATTAGATTAAATTGCATCATTGTACTATTTTGCATATTTGTTGTATTGTGTGTTATTTGTTTGCTTTTGTTTTTATTTTTGTGTGTTTTATTTTTGTTTCGTGTGTTTTATTTTTTGTTTTTATTTTTCGTATTTTTCTGTTCTGCTATCGTTGTACTGTGCTAAATCAAACGATACGGCGCATCTGATCTCTCAGATACGGCGTATTGCGTTTAATTTTTTTAATACAACGCGTTTAATTAATTCGATACGACGCATCTTTTCCCCAAGATACGGCGTATCTGTTTTTAACAAGAAAATTTTTCTAAGCGATAAAGTAATACGACGCATCTGCTTTTGTAGATACGGCGTATCTGTTTTGATAAAAATTTTTTCTAAACGTTAACGCCATACGACGCATCTTCTTTTGAAGATACGGCGTATCTATTATTTTAATTAAAAACAGTTTGCGAATTATTAAACAAAATACGGCGTATCGATTTCCGTCGATACGGCGCATCTTACTGAATCAAAAATCTTTTATTTTTAAACGTAACGAAAATACGGCGCATTAACTTTCGTTAATACGACGCATTTAATTTTAATTAGATAAATTGATTTTTGATTGATTAATTCGATACGGCGCATTCGTAAATTCTAAGCGGCGTATCTATTTTCTGAATAAAGTCTGATTTAATTTTAACGATCATAAGATACGGCGTATCCAACTCTTTGGATACGGCGCATCGTCTGCAGATATCAGTAACTTTAATTTTTCGTATTCCGTTTTCGTTATTAATTATCTGATATATTACTTTCTCGAGCATACCCTACTGATGCTTTTGTGATTGATTTCAGGAAGTGCATGACCAGGAGTTCTACGAAGAACTTGATTCAACCTTTCGAAGATCCTGAACGAGCCCTACATTCGCTTAAAAGGCTTTTCAACACAAGAAGCTTTGATCTTTCAAGTTCACTCGAGCTTGATTACTTTTCTGAAGAAAAAGAGGAAGTTGAAACAGAAACAATGGGCGAAAACACTACTATGGAGGAATACATGAACAATACCCGTGCTGATTACACTTCAGGAGTTGCTAGACCTAAGTTTGATGACAAGTCAAAATTTGAGTTGAAGGGACAATTTCTCAAAGAGCTCAGAGAGAATGCTTTCAGTGGGACGGAACAAGAGGATGCTAATGAGCATGTTGAAAAGGTCCTGGAGATTGCAGATTTGTTTACTACAGAAAGTGTCAATACCGATCAACTCATGCTAAGAATCTTCCCAATCTCACTAAAAGGAGCTGCTAACAAGTGGCTAAGGAATGAACCTGCTAGTTCAATCACTACGTGGGAAGGTTTGAAGAGCAAATTCCTGAAGAGATATTGTCCACCTGCTAAGACTGCTAAGAAGATGGAGGCTATCAATAGTTTCAAGCAAGAGCCTGATGAAACCCTTTATCAAGCTTGGGAACGATTTAAAGATTTATTGATAAAATGTCCTCAACACTATCTAACCCCTATGCAGGAAATAATATTGTTTTATCAGGGATTGGACGTGCCTACTAGACAGATTTTGGATGCTAAGGGAGCTGTACCTCAGATGAGTGCAACTAATGCTAGGAAAGCGATCCAAGAAGCTGCTGATCATTCTCAGAAATGGCACGATGGGACCTCTACTAGATCTAAGAGAAGCACTAATTTTGATGGAATTGCTGCTATTCAAGCTCAATTGGATAAAATTAGTAGAGAGATGAAGAAGCGAGATGAAAGAGCATATGCTGCCCAAGTTGGATGTGAAAAATGCGAAGGACCTCACTACACTAAAGATTGCCTGAACAAGAATGAAAGTGAGACGTTTGAAGAAGCTTATTACACCCAATTTGGACAACCATTCCGACCTTCAGCAAGATTTAGGGAAGCTAGTCCGGGATTCTATCAAAAGAACAACTTCAATCCCGCTTATCAAGAGAGGAGGCAGACTTTAGATGATACTTTAAAGCAAATTATGGCCGATGCTGCTAAAAGACATGAAGAGAATACTGCTATGATCAAGGAAATTAGAGCTTCAACGGACACTACTACAAGAAATCAAGGAGCTTCGATCAAAGCATTGGAACAACAAATTGGTCAAATGAGCAAAGTTCTTCAAGAAAGGGGATATGGAAGTTTACCGAGCTCAACTGAAACCAACCCAAGGGATCATGTCAAGGCCATAAGCACCACTGAAGAAGTCACTCCTAATATACCTAGAAGATCGATGAATGGTAATGATGGTGCAAGACCCGAATTTTTCTTTAACTCTTCAATCAGCTTAAGGAGACTACTAAAAGAGAAGACAAAAATTGAAGAGGAGATCAAGGCAACAATGAAAGAAGAGAGCCCTGCAACCGACTCAAATGCCTTGCCTCATAAAGAAAGAGACCCAGGAAGTTTTACTCTACCTTGTTCTATTAATAATATATCTTTCAATAATGTGTTGGCTGACTTAGGAGCTAGTGTTAGTGTTATGCCTCTTAAGACATTCGCTACCCTAGGACTAGGAAAATTAGCACCAACTAAATTACTTATTGAATTGGCTGATAAAACAGTAAAACGACCTGAAGGGATTGCTAATAATGTGCTAGTTAAAATTGAGCAGTTTATTTTTCCCGTGGACTTTATTATACTAGACATGCCCGAGGATGTTAAGATTCCTTTAATCCTCGGAAGACCTTTCTTGTCTACTGCCCATGCTAAGATTGATGTGTTTAAGAGAAAAATTTCATTAAGGGTAGGGAATAATAAACTAGTCTATAAGTGCCAAGATCCAGTTAAAAGCATAATTAGAGGTGTTTATGTGCTAGGATTAAGAGAGCGTATGGACCTCGATCTTGAAGCTAGACTTATGGGAGAAACATTGATTCAAAACAACTCAGCTAATCCTAATCATGAAGACTTTGAGGAATTCATTGACCTTAATGTACCTACGGAACTTAGACGCGATATTGTTAGTGATTCTGATGATGAGTGGTATGATTGTGTAGTAATTAATAAACGTAGGAGAGTAGTTGAGAAGACGAATTTGAATAATGATGTGTTTATTGAACTACCACCCCACCTTGCTTATTTGTGCCTGTATGATAATAAGAATTTCCCGTCTATCATTTTGTCATCTCTGCCCGAAAGGGACAGGACTTTGTTTATACAGATATTAAAGAAAAACGGCGTGGAAATTAAGGACGAGCAAGGAGTGTTCAATATTACTAAATTGGGGATGAAGGAGCGTGATGTTTCCGACTCCTTCAATGATCGAAACTAAAGTGCTGAACGTAAGTCTAACTTGAAGACTCTGGAATAAAGACAAGTGCTGACCGGGAGACAACCCGGATTTATCTTTTATTATTCTGTTTTCTGAGTCGAGTCAGTCCAGGCCGCACGAAGATACGGCGCATCTCAGTCCTGAGATGCGACGCATCCTCTGCAATGGTCATATCTTATTTTATTTTTCTGCATTTTTATTTTTCGACTTTAAAACTATTTATCAGTTTATTTTAATGCGGCGCATCCCTGGTTAAGGATGCGGCGCATCTTTATTCTGATCCGTATTTATTCCAGGCTCGATACGGCGTATCTTCTTCAATAAGATACGGCGCATCGACTGACCTGATGATTTTCAGTTTTAATTTTTAAGTTTTATTTTTCCTAACTACTAATGTATTATGCAAGTTGAACCTTTCTTATCTTAGGTGTGTTTTAAAAGTGTTGGTGGTATTATAGTTTCCTGGATTTCCTGTGGATAAATCAAGTATGAAGCTTTAACGTTCTAATCCACAAGAAGTTGATTTTTGCTCTTACACTAATGGAGGATCATACCGAGCAAATCTCAGGGGAGTTTTTCCGTTCTAATTCTTTTTATTTCCAGTTTTTAACCTTTTATACAAACAACGAGGACGTTGTTTAACTTAAGTGGGGGGATAGGAGAATTAGAACACTTAACAATTACTTGTCCTAAACTTTTTCAAAAATTATGCTTAAAATGTGCTTAATATATCAAACTTAAAAAATTTTTAGCATGTTTTTGTTTAAGATCTAAGTTGCATAACTGCACACAAGACGTTATTTTCAAAAATTGTGATTTTTACAAAATTCACAAATCTATGAGTGTGCCGGTGACTTGTAAACTTTAGAACTTGGCTTGTATACTATTCGAGACCACCATAATGAGTATTATTTATTTAATTGGAATGACTTGTCTAAATTGGTAAAATTCTAGGATTACACCAAATAGCCTTTATATGTTATGTGTTATTAACTAGCTACACTGGTTAGTTAACCCCCGTATAAACCCTTTTGTTACTCTCATTTTTAGAGTAAGATACCCCTAGAAAAACACTCAGAGCCATTCCTTTCGTTTCTTACACCTATGTTTAAAATGTTTCGTTACACCTTAAACCTTAGCCTACCCTGTAGATTAGAATCCGTGGTTGGTTAATTGCTATAGGCAGAGTGTGTTTCCTTACATTACCTGTGTTCGCGTGCGTAATTCATTATATATGGTTAGGTCGGGAAATTGCACAATGCAAATTGGAGTGAAAGTAAATATTGTATATTTTTGAGTTTATTTTTCGTGTGTTTACTACTTTCACTATTACCGTTATTTCTGAAAGTATGAAAAGTATGAATAAAAATTATCCGGAAAGAAAGTTGTAGTGATGTGGTGAAATTTTACACATCTATGTTTATGTTTCAAAAAAAAAAAAAAAAAAAAAAAAAAAAAAAAAAAAAAAAAAAAAAAAGAGTTGGATGTTTATTTTAAGCCAACGATGTAGAGTTATGTAAGTGGTCGATATCACCACTATTTGTTGTATTATATCTATGGATTGAATGGGAATTGGCAGTTATGGGAATGCCAATTAAGGATTATTCTTTGATTAAGATTTTGTTGAGTATAATTCGTGTCTACCTAAAGCGTGTGTTTCAAGTGTTAAAGCGTGAGTTATTCAATGATATGAGTCTTATTCATGGGATGGTTGGGATAGTGATTAACCACACTTAGGATTTTAATTTATTTGTTTTGTTTATTTTTATTTTACACCAATTTATATCCCAAATGTTATCCATACCCTGTATTGTTCTTTATCCAACCGAACCTTTGATTTATTGAGATTAGGGATTTGAGCAATCTTAAGTATCGTAGTCGTGGATTCGGCTATGTATTTATGATTTTGTCGCCCTTTTTGATATATTATTATTGGTGAAGTTTGGACCTATCTTTAGCCTATTCGAGTTAAGGATTTGAGCAATTGCAAGTATCGTGTTCGTGGATTCGATCATGTATTTGTGATTTTGTCGCCTTTTCTGGAATTTGAGATCGATAGTGAAATAAGAATAATTAACCCTTAAGCCTAAAAACCCTTTTTACCGCTTTAGACTTGTTATTCCTTAGCTTTAGTGGTGGAGATGTGTATACTTGCCAAGCTTATGATAGAATATTCGTCGCGACTGGACAGTTAAACGATTAGATTTGCTTTTATCGACTTATTTTATTTTACTTCTAATTCGTTAAGTGTTTAGTTGTGTGATTACGAAATAAACGAATACATGCTTAAATATAAAAATAAATCCTAACATCTTTTAGGATACATTTTCATGAGATTTAATCTAAGGTTTACTTGGGGACAAGTAAAGTTCAAGTGGGGGGATATTTGATGAACTCAAATAAGTACATTTTATTACTATCATTTATCCTATTAATTTGACTTGTTTTACTATATTATGTATGAGGATTGATACTTAATCGTTTACTTTTGTAATTCTCAGGTAAAAACAAGCATTTGGTGAAACTTGGCGATTTTGGACTAATAATGGAGCAAAACGTGCATAAAGTGAAGAGTCTACTGAAATGAAGAAGATCAAGACTAATCTGCTCCAGATGCGCCGCATCTCACTATCAACATGCGCCGCATCTCTATCAAGATATCACCAGATACGATCCAAGATACAAGAGGACATGCGCCGCATCTAATAAAGAGTTACGCCGCATCTTCTGGCGGTGTACGAATATTCCTGAATATTATAATCTTGGACCCCACGCGAAGTTAAGTACATGCGCCGCATCTACTTAAGTAGATGCGCCGCATCTTCCCTCAGACACAAACTATAAATACCCCGTAGACCAGACGCATTAAAGAGATTCGGAGATTCGGAAGTTCGAAAACCTAAAGACCGAACAGAAGAGAAGGACGAATTCAGTCAAGAGGCAGCACAAGACACACCCAAATCGAAGATACAAGAGCTGTAAGAAGGTGCTGCATGTATTTAATTCATTAAGTAGTTTTGTTTTATTGTTTTAGCAAACTTTAATTCATCAGGATTGGTGGCTTGTGTAATGTGACAACGGAAAGATTGCACTCCCTTTAATACTTGCTTTCCCATCAATTAAAGTTTATATGTTGATGTCTTTGGTTACTACTTATTAGTGCATTGACCACCTCTGTGTTTATTAGTGGCTTGCGGGCACCCGACTGCGGGACAAGGTGTGGCTCCCACGGTTGTTTCTAAATTGATCACTTAGGAATAACTTTTAGACATAAGTCGTCATTAAGGGTTTACTCGCCGATAAGAATAGGACCAACGAGAAAGGGTTAATTACATACACTTCATATAAAGCTATCAATAAAACAAGTGACAATCTACTTAATCATAAGGACAGCCCTCTTATTGTCTCTAGTATCTATCTGTGTACGTGTGTGCTACTTGCTGATTCGTGCCTATTTGTTTATTTTATTATTTAATTGCAAACAAAACTGTGCCAGTCTCTCAGGCTGAAACCCCCTTGCGTTAGGATATTAAAATACTGATTAGATTAGCGAGATTATACGTTCCACTCTTAGTGATCGACACTCTACTTACCATTATCTTCATACTGACCGGGTACACTGCTCGTTAAGTGTGTGTGTTATTGATAAGTCGGCTAAATATAAATTTAAAACTTGAGTAGGCATTAAAACTGCTAAACCGCAACGACACATCACGCGCATCAAATACGCTGCAAAATGGATCAGAGGCTTTTGGCGGGGACATGTCGCCGCCAAAAGGTTGAACCAGTTTTATCTGGTTAAGCTTTTTGGCGGGGACATGTCCCCGCCAAAAGAATTTACTGCAACAGTGTATTACACTTTTTGGCGGGGATATGTCCCCGCCAAAATAGTTTACTGCAACAGTGGATGGTTCTTTTAGCGGGGACATGTCCCCGCCAAAAGACTTAATTAATTATCATAATCCCTTAATTAAGTGACTTTCTAGTTAATTAACAGAATTTTTGGCGGGGATATGTCCCCGCCAAAAGTGATGTCACGTTGAACCAAGTTTGACCAGCTCAAAGGCTGTGGGACCCACATGTCCCCGCTAAAAGTATTAGTGGCGGTCTTGTGGCGGGGACATATCCCCGCCAATAACTTTCAGCGAAGACATGTCCTCGCTAAAAGGGTCAAATTGTCCCCTTCGAAAGGGTCGAATGTTGTAGTGGTTCTAAATATATCTACGTTTGGATGATTCTACAAAGTCAAGTCTATCATTTCTATGAATGGTTGTAATATCATGGCCTAAACCGTTGTCAATGTAGGGATTTAATAATTCTAGGTAACCAATTTAGCTACGAGTGAGCAGCGGATGGATCTAGTTATGACAAATAGGTTAACACAATACGAATAATAAAAGCGTACCTTTTAGCGATTATTCTTGAATATAAAGTATCTAAAATAGATACCTCTACGGTTGCTCACACAACACGTCGAACAAGCACGCCACCATGCTAGTAGTTACTTCACGAT
The DNA here is from genome assembly GCA_021014915.2 of Artemisia tridentata subsp. tridentata. Lineage (NCBI taxonomy): Eukaryota > Viridiplantae > Streptophyta > Magnoliopsida > Asterales > Asteraceae > Artemisia > Artemisia tridentata. The sequence goes on along the minus strand of CP139509.1, from coordinate 181,938,684 downwards.
TACTAAAACAACTTGTGTTTAATACTTGTTCTAGATCCGATCCAAATACCAAGTGGTATACGTTTGGATCGAAACAAAGAAACAAAAAAAGGAAAAACCCCAAAACAGACTATCATGGGAACCGAACCCAAGTCTGTTACTACAACACCAAGTAACATAACCATTGGACTATAACTCCTTTGATGTTACAATAATAGAAGCAATCTGGTTTTATTACAAAAACATGCATGCTTATTAATAACAAGTATGCATATGTTCACCAATTGCATCTGTGTATGGTATATGTATGATAACCAATTGCATGCATGTATGGTATATGTTTTCTGATTTATCGAACACGAAGAACAAAGAAAACATACGGCTTAGTTTTATTTTGTGGCGTTTTTCTTTTAGGGTTAATGAATGTCATGTATGTTGGCTGTTTAGCATAAGAACACCTCAAGGGTGTTTATATAGTTGACAAAACTTGTCCAATAATAGCTTTTATAACTACCCAGTTACGAATAGCGTTTGACTAAAATTAAAAAGTAATATCCACACATGCAAGATTGGCTTGCATCTCAAGTCTAACGACGATTAATAAAACCACCATGCGAGTTTACCCATGACATGGATCCATAAAGTAAATACTCGACGGTTGGGGAAGTCCAATATGCATCCCTTATGAATAACATATGAGTTTGGTGGGAAGACAATCCACAGATTCAAAATGCATAACCAACACTCACATTTGTCTTAATTTAACAATATTCCCATATTGTCAATCGACAATGGACAAATTTAGAATAATTAAATTATTCAAGGATTAAACATGCAAATAAAGAACACAGTAGTATAAATGAAAATGATCATACCAGGTATATTGTAAAACCCTAAAATCCGTAATCACATTTTTTTTTACTTGGAAATTTGGATATTAATCAGGTTTGATATTTAACTTCTTAAATTTAAATTATAGGTTATAAATATAAGTCCTACACTTTACATTATAAGTTAAATGTCTAAATAAAACCTAAATAGATTGGAGTATTAAATAAATTCGGTTTACATCTTATTATATGCAATCTTGAACCGAAATATATGCCATCTCCTACTCCTATCACATGTCTAAATGAAGAAATCCTATAACCATATTCAATTTTAACTTAAATAAGAGATTTGGTCTTCCAAAAATTATAGCATAAATCACGGGGAAACAACCTATAATCTCGACCCAAATTTTCGTCATCAATATCTTAATGTGCACTCTTCACACGTTTTATAAGAAAACTCTTTCTGTCTCCACTCAAAGATTAAATACGACCTGCACATGTACGTTTAAGAAAGAACACAATCAAGTATATGCAAAACCAAACCGATCCATTTGATTCTTCCAAGAAAGCGAGAAGGTTAGACAGGGTTTGAAGAAGGTGGGGTCGAGGGTAGCAGTTGGGGTTCAAAATTCGTAGGCTTTATTTCATTCTTACTCGGTTCCGTTCATATATCCGACCTAAGGTAACCTCATCGTCCTCCTTGTTGCTCTTTTCCATTCGATATACACGTGTAAAGAATACACCCAGAAAACTGAAAAATGTCATACGATCTTAAATGTTGTTTAAGTACTAAGCGGTTATCTATAATACAAATAACTATATTATACGTCGCTTGGAAACGTGAATCTACAACTGGACATATAGGTCGACTTAAATTCTGTTTTGGAAAGGCGTTAGAATTTGTTTTAGGTACATGTCATGTCTGGTTTTTAAGTCCTATTACAACCTCAGTAAATACGACTACAACTTGGAATTTTATTCAAACTCATTAAGGGAGAGACGTGCATGTTTATTTGCGTGAATCAAGGGCTTGGTTGAGTGCGATCTTATGCAGTTTTGGGCCTCATTATCTCTGTGTTTGTGTGCTTGTAGTATGTGGGGGTTATAAGGGTTAAAACATGTGAGTATTAATGAGAAAAATGGGGACTAAAACAGGTTGTAACTGATGTGAAAAGGGTGTGTTTTCATGCAATCCGATTGAATGTTGTGGGCATGGGTGTGTCGAGCATATGGGACTGTTTATTTTGATACAGTATATGCAATCGAGTCATGTGTGTGGATGTGTAACATATGTGTGTGGTCATTAAAGGCTGGAAACGTCCGTGTGATCAGGTGCTTGGTCTTGTTAAGCTTAGTTGTCGAGTCGTGTGATTGTGTGTAAAATATTGGGTGTGTTATGGAGTTTTGAAATGGGTGGCTTTATGTTGGCTTTGTGTCATCAAAATGTTCAAGAAAAGGGGGCTAGTAAAGATACTGACATAATGTCTTTCTTTTTAACTCTTGCATTTTATATTGTAAAACAACAACCTTAAATTCCAAATGCCATGACGTCGATATGGTTAGTGTGAAAGTGCATGAGTAAATGTATGAAGTGATTTAAATTATACACGTATGAGAATTTACATAAAATAGGTAATTTACAAGCAAGCCTCTGAACTTTAATAAAATGAAAAGTGTAAACCCTAAATTACTAAAAGTGTCATAGTAAACCCAAACTATAATGTTGATCATTTTAGGTCCTTAAGTTTACTTAATTATCATTTATAACCCTAAAAGTCATTAAATCGGGAAATTTACTAAAATAGAAAGTTACTTAATCTGGAAGGTTACTAAAAATAGAAGGAAACCATAATACGTTAATCTACTCAACCACAAGTGATGAATCAGTAATAACTTATGAAATGGTTCTTAAATAATAAGACGATCGTTAATTCATGTAGATTCGCTGAAGAAGGAGTAACTTCCGATCTTTATGATATGGTTTCATTTGCGGATTAAGGTACAGATATTCTGACCTTCCTTATAAGGTTTCTCATGATCTCTTCCATTTTCTGATCTGTTAGTTTCTGAACTGATGCCATTGCTATGATTCCCTTTGCTTGAACCTTCTCTGTTGATCCCATTTGATATGACCTCTGTTATGAATCTATGTTATGAAAACCTTTTTTAATTATACCATGGAAATGATTTGAGAAAAACCGATTTAAAAAGATGTTTTTAAATGATGCGAAACTACTTTTATATGAAAGGTTACTAACTTTTATGAACACTATATTTTGAAGACTAGCTTTATGAAAAACCGTTTTGAAAGACTATTTTTATGAAAACTACTTTAAAGGATCGTTTTATGAAAATCATGAATTAAAGGATTGTTAAAATGGACTTTTGATAGAAATTTCTGAAACGGACTTTTGATCTGAACCATGTATTGATTATTGAATATGAACCTTGATCTGATAAACTCTTATTTGGACCTTGATATTACTTCGGAGATATTTGTTATGAACCATCTGTTATGTACCATTTGATATATGAACCTTTTGATATGACACTCTGGTTTGATATGATATCTGACTCTTAGTTTGATACCCGAGCCAAAATCTGTGACCCTAGGCATGGGGGTTCCATGTCCATGTCTGTGATGCACCACTGGCATGACTCTAGTGTGTTTGAGTGATGTTACACACCGTCCCCTTATCTGTTATCTGATATGCGCATTATATTATTTTGGCCACTATTTGTCTGCGGGGGCGTATGGATGCATCCTAGATCTGTTCTGTTTAGTGGATTATCTATATATGATTTATTATTGTCTGGTGACTGGTGCTTGTGTGCAATACACGCCTTTCACATATATCTGGGAGCTAGCTACTCCATTTGAAGAATGAGGACACCCCTCATATTATCTGATTATCTGAGAGGTCTCCCCTCTATATGATTTGAAGATTTATGGTTACGATATGATATGATCTGTTTCTGGGCTCGTGGTGGATTACTATCCCTTTTCTCTTTCCTTTATACTTATTCATTGACTTATCCCTTGAACCATATTATATTCTGTTTGACCTTTGTTTCTGTTACTCTGTACTATTTTCTACTACTGTTGTTATCGTTATATCTGTTCACTGAGCTCTCGTAGCTCAGCCGCATTTCTTTTCCTGCGGCAGGTTTTAGTAGGAAGCTGGGAATGAGTGGAGAGTACCTTTGGACTTAGAAGACTTGATAGCTATTCTGGATTAGAATTGACTAGAAGTTATATTGTTTTAGAATTAGTATTTATCGGAAGTTTCATTTGTAACCTTGTAATTTCAGTATTTCAATTGTAACCTTTGAAATTTCTTGTATTACTATAGATGTATGCTTTGTTTGATCTGATATGAAACCATTATCGTGATATCTTAACCCTTGCCGGGTTGGGGTGTTACATATATCAATTCATTATTTAATATAACTGCTTACAGTTCCATTATCCAAATACTAATAAACAGATATGCATAAGACCACTTAGTAAGTTGAAATCCAATGTTTCCAACATTCTCAACTCTTTTGGTACAAGACATCTAAATAGTCACCTGAGTGAACTTTTCGAATACTTGTTTCAAATTCACAAATTGTGAAGGATTTGAATAATATGATGAGTGTCATATTGTACGTGTGCATACTATTATAAGTATGGTATTACCACAGTACTCTTCATAGGATATTTGAAGCCAGCAACATACCTATCTGAGACAATCATCTTAACAGTTTCTCAAAATGTAAAGTATTCTTATTCTTTAATGTGTATTGCAACAATAGTCTTAGCCGAGCATATCTTGTCAGCAGGTTCATCATAAATGATGAAATCCTACCTTAACTAGGATTAAGTATCCTCTAGCATCAGTGTAAACAAACAACACTATGCCTTATATAATTCGTAAACGATTTAACATTTCTTTGGTAATGTTTGGCGCCATTCTGAACTCCAAGTTCGTTGGCTATGATTATTGCGTCAGATTCGTCGCAATAACTATCCATAGGTTCTTCATTACTTGGCATGGTTCCAAACTTAGTAATGAATTTTCCTAATCCAAACAACTTCCAATTCAAAAGTTTGTTTTATCAGTTATCTAAATACTGTCAATTAGATACTGATGTTGTTAGCTCATCTTGCAATCGTGCAAAAGTAACAACCAGCCCTATACACAATATAATGTACATGATGAATCCTTAGTAAAACACAAGGTTTCCATTCATGTATCAAATTATCGCAAGTGGAATATATCCTTTAAGACTTGCTTCAATGATATATTGCCATGTGATGGACTTAATTACCGCATATGTCTATTTCAATACACATTTATTCCAAGGTCATATATTTAATTTCCTAAACTCTCGAGGTGAAGTTTCATTCCAAGCTAAGGGATTAACATCTAGCTTAGATGGAATGATGTTTTCAATATGTTATGCAACATATGAGATTTAAGGAAACAAATATAGTGCTCCCATTTGATGTCAGGTGTACTCAGTAGTTATCTTATTTTAATCAAAATCAAACAGCAGATCTTAGAATTAAAATTAAGATCTTAGCTCCTAGACGCATGTTCTAATCCACACTTGGATTCTTTTATCTTGTATACTTTATAAAGATTATCTGGACTCATAACCTTTTTGATTACGCACCGTCCTCGCAAAGGTAATCATTAGGAAAGAGTTATGAGCCCTAATTGCCATATTTCAAATTCATGAAAATATGTATGACAATTAATTATCTTTATTTAATTAATGCGTGTAGAAAGGAAAATTTAATCACAGTCAATTGCTTGAGTATGATTAAAACTCTTATCACAAGGCATGCATTAACACGTATACAATTTTGTCCTTATGAGTCTTTCTTCAAAAGAACTCATTCCTAACCTCACATTTTTACTGTTTGGTAAAAGATCAATCAAGTTCAAACAATGATTGTCTTTCAAGGACTGCATCTTATCATTCGTAGTTTTAATACATTTTTCAGATTCAAGATGTGATAATGTATCTTGGCAGTTAGAAGGTTCACTATGATCATCTAACTTATATTCCTCAGCGTTGATATTAAAATATCACTCAAGTGATGAGGCATCCTTTCATATTTATGAATGAGAGTAACATTATACTTTGGTTTGACATTTACATGTTTAACCTTAGTATGAAATCAACAAATGGATTTAGAAGGTTATGTATTTTGCTCTTGAATATCTTCAAGATTTGTAGATGCTCCCACTTACTTTTGTAAGTAGAGATAATTCTCTAAATACTAAGTATTTAAGCAACAATAAATTGTTCTTAATTGGGATACTACAAAACACATTTTAAGTTCTTATCTCAAGATTGTTAATAATACGCTTCATAAGATTTTAACAAATTCAGAACTTTAATCAAGACATAATGGGATTCCTTCCAAGAACCCTAATTAGGGTTTGTAGCAAAACCCTAATTCTTGAATCACCCTTTAACCGAAAACCTTAGCAAAGGTTTGTGTTATGTCGAGCTAGGAGGAACACCAACACTACAATCGTTAAGCTAGAAAGTGTAGGAAAATTGAAAAACCAAAAGGTTTTAGGATTCGAATGGTTTGAGTGGTAAAAAACGAAAATCCCTAAAGGTTTAGGGGTTTCAGTCGTGGGTTGTCTTGAATACCTTCTAGGTTTGAACCATATTGAGTTTACCCATGACACACACGTTGTCTTGAATACCTTCTAGGTTTGAACCATATTGAGTGTACCCATGACACACGCAATTTTCTGACCTTGATAGATTTTAGAGGTAGAGCAATTAAAGTTATCAAACAATATGAATATCATTTGTTTCAACCCATTAGACATACCATAATAATTTGGTATTCTATGAGTATTGGAATTGTGAGACTATATCAGAATTCCATAGATAACTTAATTCTCTTTGGATCAAATACTTGTCAATTGGGTCATGCCAAATTGCATATTCAGTATTTTCGAACCAAGTGCATGCTCTAATGTATATCTCTTGAATAATACAAGAACCCTATGTTCATATGTTCACAAGAAGACAAAACAGTTCAATAATTATATGTTCATGTGTTTACAAGAAAACGGAACATGTCAATATACATTATAAGTCTTTGAATAATTCAAGGACCTCATGTTTATGTGTTAACAAGAAGACATAACAATTTTATTACATACTTTATGATATAAGTCATTGAATAATTCAAGGACTTTATAATTTATGTCTTAACAAGAAAACATAATTATAATAACTAAAGTAATCATGAACACAAACTCTTGAGTTCAACAGTAATTTCAAGTTAATTTTATACTTCAAAATTATGATTATTCTTAACATAACCATAATTATATTGACTAAGACATGTAGTCAAAATGTTGAAGTAGCTTTACATTATATCATGACATTTGAATGTAGTAGGGCAACAAACATCTTGTGTGTTCAAGTCCTAGTAGAATTATTAGATTTCTTACCTTGCGGTCAGGTAAAACCAATAATATGTTGTACCTTACACACACTTTGAGATTTCTCCCACTTGTGTAAGGCACAACATCATATTATAAAGGCAAACAACACAACTTGTGCTTGATTGTGTAAACAATATGATAATGTCATAGATATTACAAGTAGATTTAGAACTATATCGTTTAATAAGGAATTGTGGATTATTATTATATAGATAACGTTTCAGAAAGCTGCATCAGAAAGGCAATGTGTTATCTAATAAAATAAAATGCAATTTTCCTTCAAACAATGGTTGTTCATATTCGGAAATTAATGAATTATTTCAAAGCAAACTATAAATAATATGAGTGACTAACAAGGAAATAAATCCCATTGCTCCCACTGAAATTTGCAACATTACATGAATGTGATCTCAGTAATAAAAAAAAGGCAAAAACTCCCACTGGATTTGTCAACATTGTAAGTGTTACATCACCAGTAGAAAGCAAATCGTAATTTGTTTACTTTCCTACTCTCTTAGAATGCCTACAAGTAGCAATGTACTTAGGTATTGTATAGAGTATATGAATTTCTACGTATGTAGATGAGGGACTAGCAATTCATGCTTTCATTTAACTTGAATATTAGCATGCAATTCCTCCTTTATCGTCTGCATAGCCACTAGGGTATTTAGCACTTTAAGGAATAACGAGAGTCCAAGAAAAATACCTAGTGCAATGCTAGTAAATTTTGTACTCTTTGCGGTTTAAACTCATACATCGTGACAAGTGCAAGATGTTTTATTTTGGTAGCCGTAGACAAAATATTCTCTAGCTACACAAAATATTATATCTTCCATTATTTCATGACCATAAAAGGGTATTGAAAGATCGTAAATGAGTTTGAAAAGATAGGATTAAGTCTCACTCTTCTTACCAGGAAATGAGACTATGTTTGTCTTTTCAGAAAAACAAACTTCCGTTTACGAATTATGTTGCAACAACACAATTAATCTGAACTTAGAAAGTTCAATATTAGTATTTTCGATAATTAAATTCTTAAAAGAATTAACTCCCCAATTAATTACTAATAAGACTAAGATCCAACTTGAACTCCCACTTATTACCGGAGGTCTGACCAGCGTGTAAACAAGTAGGGCAAGAGGTAAGCGTCGAGCGTTAATTGCATAAAATGCAACTCTTAGACTTATGAGACTTGTCAAGACATTAGTAAACAAGTAATAATGTCATGAGCATGTTTAGTCTCATCTTATGCCTCGGGTCCAAGGTTTGACTAAGCATACTCGAATTAAGTCGACCAAGCAAGAATGTGCAACGATCACTAAAGGTCTGACTGATGAGTGTCTAAATACTCATCATTTTTACCTAATCTGAGCTGCCAAAACATCCAAAAACACTCAGAAATGCATCATAATACTGAAATTATCACAGAATTGTGTTTTATATGTTTCAGATGCAAAATGTTTAAAAACAGATAAAAAACGAACAAAGTTTGCATAATTGGCAGTTTCAGTCCCTCAACTTTCAAAAGTTGTCAAAACTAGTCCCTGGTTATTCTAAAAACATGAAAAGTCATCAAAGGTCCTTTAAGAATCATAAAATTACATAATAAGTCCTTTGGTGCAAAGTTTCATAAAATTACAAATTTAGTCCCTCAACTTTGAAAAATGTCAAAAATGGTCCTTAAGGTTTTAAAAATGGAGAATTATCAAAAATAAACCTTTGAACTAATCTTTGGCAGGAATGGTCCTTGGATGGAAAATTTGGAGAAAGTACATGTTTGGTCCCTGGAATTACAAATTTGGCAGATTTAGTCCTTGTGATTTATCTATAAACCAAACCGGACCACAAATTAAAATAAACCCAATCCCTTTATAACCCAACACAACCCAACCCATTCCTTTATAATTAAACACCAGCCCAAGCCCAATCCTTAAATAAAATAACCCGACCCAGCCTGGTATTTAAAACCAGAGTTTGACTCTGGTCAAACTCTTCTTCCTCACACAAACCCGCCAAAACCACCTAGCCCATAGTATCTCTGCAATAAAACCCCCCTCCTATCCCACTCACCTAACAATGCCAGGTGCATTGAATGCTTCTTCTCCACCTCCCTGAAATACATTAAATGCTATAAACCTGCCCAATCCACTATCTCTAATTTTGGCGCCAAAATCCAAATCAATGGCTGAGATCGATTTGAGACAATTCAAGGGTGCAGATGAGTTCAGAGAAGTCGGCTAGGGATTTCCCAGTTGTATTTTGTATATATAGATCAAATGTAATAGGAATTAAGCAGTAGTTAATTTATTTTTAATCGTCTTTTATTTATTTGTCTTTTCTTATTGTAATTTTCATTTCAGTCATCAATATAGTCACTTTACAGTCAATTTGATCTCATTTTAAATATATCTTGTCATTTAATTTCAGTCAATTTACAATTTCATGCTTCACTGTAATTCGTTTTAATTTAAATGTTGTTTGGAATAGCTTATTTCTCTGTTTAAATAAGCTCATATCAGCTTAATATAGCTTTTAGTGAGTTTATTTTAGTTCTATATGTTCTAACTCAAGATTTGAAGAAAAGTCAACAATAGTCAACTCTGTGGCCATTAAGCAGTTCTGGGGGGGGGGGGAGAAGCTAATCTGGATGGTTTTCTGGTTTCTAGCTTGTTGACAACAAGCTAGGAGTTGTTTCTTATCCTTGGTTCATGTTCTTTAAGCCTACACAGTTGTAAGCCTTTTCTAAGTTTTTGCTTAATTTTCCATTTTACTGTTACAGTGCTTATTAGTAGCTTATTACTTATATTTCTTGCTTATTACTAGTTTATAAGTGTATTTCATTAGTTGTTTCAGTATTTAATAGCTTGTGTCTTAGATTTACTTAAAAACTCTAAAAAAGTCAAAAACAGTCAACTCTAGCATAGCTTATTCTATTGCTTAATTTTGTTTTGAAAGTTGATTATCATAGTTCTTATAAGTTGTTTAGTCAATAATAATCAGTATTCATAAGTCAAATTTTCTATTTTCTTTGGAAATCCAAAACAGACTCAACCAAAAGGGTTGTTTGGTTTAGCAGTCAAACTAGGTCAAACCTTGGTTTTACTGTGCATTTACCACAATCCCAACTTTGATTAAGCTTATTTTGGCCATTTTAAGTTGTTTTTAGGATTTAAAAAGTCATTTAGATAGAATTGGCCCTTTTTCATACCCTGTGGGAATTTTAGCAATCAAAAAGCTCAAATAAGCCAAAAGGAGCTATAAGCTCTTTTGGTCCTTTTTCTTGGGTTCTCTGAGTCCTTTGTGGTCTATTTAGAGTAGAGACATCAGGTGGTTTGCAGCCCTAAGGCTTGTGCTACTCTGCACAGACCTGCACAAAGCAACTCAGTATACACTGAGTTGCTGAAGCAGCTGATCTCACTTGATTTGTGGCTTATTTATAAAAGCTATGGCCTTGTTTCTTGTTTCTATGAATAGCCAGTAGTACTAGCTCAAGTTTGCCCCCATAAGATTGCATCTCAGTGCTTATTTAGAGTGCTTAAATTGCCTTGAAAGTTAGCAATTTTCTGAGCTTTCTGTTTTAGTTTTGTTGCTGCTAATCGTCTTTCTAGCTTAATTCATAGTGCTTATTTGTATTTTTCAGTTGTTTTGTGTTTATTTAAGTATATTAAACCTTTCCTGAGCATTTGGTTGAGTTTTGAGCTCATTAGCTTATTTCTAGCTTATTTGCTTATTGCTTATCTGCCCAAATCAGCTCTCCAGGCTTATTAAACTTTTGATTTTATTTTTCATAGCTTTTAAATATTAATTTTGACTTATCCTGAATTTTTCAGATTTTTCCTAAGTCATTTAATATTTTTAATCTTTTTTATTAGTTTCTATTAGTAATAAAATCATAATAAATAGAAAAATAATCAGAAAAAATAAATCTAATTTTCATAATTTTCTTTTGTCATTTTTAATCTAGGAAAAATATAATTACATTTTTAGACCTTAAGAAAAACCAAAAATAGAAATATAGTGATAGCTTCTATTTAATAGAATTTATCTTTTTAAATTTTAATTAAGCAAGTTTCATTTTTATAATTTTATTAGCTTCTATTTACTTTATAATATTTTTAGAAAAATTTTTAGATTTTTGTTTGTCCATTTAGTATTTTTTATAAATTTAAATAGTTTAAATAAGTAATTAAATAATAAATAATTAATAATAATTAAATAAAAAGTATAAAAAATATAATTTAAGTTTTTAAATAAGTTTTAAGTCATTTTACATTTTTAAGTTTTAATTTTCTAAAATTTCAGTTTTAGTCCCATTTTAGCTTTCCCGTTACGCGTTTTAGTTTATTTTTATTCGCGTTTAATTTTATTGTGTATATTTGTTTTAATTTGTTATTTAGAATTATTAAAAAAGCAAAATCAAAAGCAATCTAAATCATCAATCACTCTAATCCTAGCTTTTCACAGTTTCCCATTCACATCTCGTTGGGAAACGATCCGGGTGATCACTTGCCTGGTTTCACACTACACACGAGTATTCGTTCTGAGACTGTTTATATTTATATTTACGTTTTCAGACGGATCAAATTTTGGCGCCGCTGCCGGGGAGGTGTGCTGCGACAGTTGTGTAAGTTTTAGCGATTAGTGATTCGAGATCCTTCTTCCAAGAAGTTCCTATTTCTCAAAAACAATATAAAATACAAAAATATTTTTCTTTTCTTTTCTATATATATATTATTATTATTATTATCATATAAAAATTAAAAACCCAAAAATATTTTCCGTTTTCTTTAATAATAAACAATAAAAATTAACCATCGAGAACCAAGACTGAGTACTACCTAACTGGGGGTACGGCCATAATAAGTTCCCAAACCTAAGATAAAAACTTGCCTTTGTATCACTTGCGAATATCGACTCACCTTTGATTGATAAACAAACTATAACGGAGGTTTAAGGATAGTCTGACATTAAATTGTCGGACTGAAAGATGCGGGTTTTTAAGGAGCATTAATTGCCCACCTCTGCTTCTCCGCCACTCTGTGCGTTTATCTTTTAGAGAGCTACCGTATGCTTGTTGATTATTGGTTTAAGTTCACTTGTGTTTTTTCTCGATCTTGATTTTAATTGAAAAATTTTGCTAAGTGCATGCGCACTCGTTCTTCTAGGTCATCAAGCCCTTTTCGTGAGCTTGGAAAAATACCTCGAAGACGTCGTAGACGTTCTGCTCCGTCAGTCGTACCCGAGTTACGTACTGATCCCAAAACCCCTGTCATCATGGCAGAAGACCGTCCTATGAATTAGCTTCTCCAAGCTCCCACCATTGGGTACGGAGATGCCATTGTTGTTCCAGCCATCGTGGCTGAGAATTTTGAGCTTAAGACTGGGTTAATAAACCTGGTAACCCAGAGGCAATTCTATGGTTTTGACAGGGACGATCCTCAAGATCACATTAGATGGTTCAATAAAATCACATCCACCATCAAATGCAAAAATGTCCCTGAGGAATCAATCAAACTTCTTCTTTTCCCATTTTCCATCGATGGGGCAGCCCGAATTTGGCTTGACAAACAACCCCCTCGATCAATAACAACATGGGAAGATCTGGTTCAGAAATTCGTGAATGAATTCTTTCCTCCGTCTAAAACCACGTATCTCAAAAATGAAATCATGAAATTCTCTCAAAGGTTTGATGAACCATTTGGAGAAGCATGGGAGCGTTTCAAAGAATTGCTCCGCAAATGTCCTCATCACGGTTTCACCGATTTGATGCAAATGGACACTTTCTACAATGGGTTAAACCCATCTGACCAAGATTCTCTTAATGCCTCAGCTGGAGGTAATTTTCTGAGCAAATCCACTAAGGAAGCCATTGCACTCATTGAAAATAAGTCAAAGGTCCGCATTGCACGAGCCAGACCATATAATTCTCAGGCTGGTGCTGGTCCTTCCACTTCATCTCCCGTGAGTCAGTCTAGTACTGATACTCAGCTTGCTGAACTCACGAAGGTTATTCAAGCTTTGGTTTTCTCCACACAAAAGAAAGAGTCCGCTCCGCAAACTTCTCACACTGCTGAAATAAAAAAGATAGAAGTTTGTGTTACTTGTGGTGGCCCTCACGCTTACTACAATTGTACTGCCACCGATGGCAATGCATTTGAAGTCAAAGCTTTAGCCGGATCTTCCAATCAAGGAGGTGGTCAATACCATCCTCAAGTGGAAACAAATTACCGTGCTAGCAATCAACATGGACCACCCGGCTTTCCTTCTCCTAATAATCCAAATAGGAATAATCCTAATCAGCAAAGAGGGCAAAACACGCAGAATCAATATCATGCCCCGAACAATCAATACCCACCCCAAAGGGGTAATCAAGGGTATTCAGCTCCTAATTCCCAAAGACCGATCTTGAATGAGCTTGATAGCTACATCAAGGTTAATGAGACCAATATGAAGGCAATGCAAAATCAAATCTCTAATTTGAAGAATGAATTTCAGTCCTCAATACACAAGCAAGGAACTGAGCTTTCAAATAAAATCGATCATTCTCAAAGCGAAGTTAAAAATATGTTTGCCAGTCTCATGGACCATCTTAATCCACCTTCTACTTCGGGAGGTCTTCCAAGTAACACTGTTGTCAACCCAAGGGGTGAACTCAAAGCTGTCACTACACATAGTGGTAAAGCTCATGATGGACTCAAGGTGATAAAGGACCCGGTTCTTCCCACTAACAATGGAAGTGCTAAATACGTCCAACCTTCAGTCATCCAAAATTCTACACCCACAATTGCTCCTCAACCGTCAAGAATAGATCCTACTCTATCACGATTTACGGTTAAAAGTTTTTCAACCAAACTTAGTGAGCAAAGAACAGCCAGATATTATTCCGAAATGCTCAATGCTGTTCCTGTCAGTGTACTTGATGACAGTGATGATGATGAAGATACCACTTTCGTCAAAGCTATCACCACTCGGAGTGGTGCTGCTTATGAGGGGCCCGCTGGCCCTATTCCTCCTCCGTTGTTTGAAATGGAAAAAGAGACAGAGGATACTGTTAAGATTCCTGAAGTCCATCCTCCGGGTGTCCCTAAAAAGAAATCCAAACCAGGAGTTGTCTTTGAATCTGTTGAGACTCCTGAAGTCATTGCCCCTAAATCCAAACCTTACATTCCTTACCCATCGCGCTTAAATGAGCAAAAGCTCCGTGAAAAGGCTAGTCAACAAATGGACAAATTCTTTCAAATCTTTAAAGAATTACATTTTGACATAAGTTTTGCGGATGCTATCATTCTGATGCCCAAATTTGCATCAACAATCAAACACTTGTTAAGCAACAAGGAAAAGCTGATTGAAATGGCTAAAACTCCGTTAAATGAGAACTGCTCAGCGGTTATCTTAAAAAAAGCTTCCGGAGAAGCTTGGAGATCCTGGAAAATTTCTACTACCTTGTGTATTTCCGGGAATGGTTGAATGCTATGCCTTAGCAGATCTAGGTGCAAGCATCAACCTGATGCCTCATTCAGTATGAAAGAAACTTTCTCTTCCGGCTCTTACTCCTACCTGCATGACTCTTGAGCTTGCAGATCGAACCATATCTCATCCTTGCGGCATTGCCGAAGATGTGTTTGTGAAAGTAGGTAAGTTCCATTTTCCAGCTGACTTTGTGGTTGTTGAATTCGACGCAGATCAAAAGGTTCCTCTCATTCTTGGAAGAGGATTCCTAAAAACGGGCCATGCTCTTATTGATGTATTTAAGCATGAGATCACATTGCGTGTTGATAAGGAAGCTGTTACCTTTAACCATGATCAAACTTCGAAGTACTCCTCAAATTATAATTATGCATCGGTTAACCGAATAGATGTCATTGACATTACTTCAGAGGAGTACTCTCAAGAAAGTCTTGGTTATTTTCATAATTCTGTGAGTGGTAATCCCACTCCATCTTCTCAACCTATCATTTCCGACTCTTCCCCTTCTTTCCCTCCGTTTGAGGGAAGTGATTCCAATTTGGAAGAGATCGAGGCTTTTCTCAAGTGTGATTCATTTCTGGAAGGAATTGATAACGCTGAGATTGATTTGGAGGGAGATATTCTTCTTCTTGAGAAATTGTTAAATCAGGACAATTCCCCTCCTCTCCCTCCCGTTGAACTTCATAAATTTCCGGAGATCAAGATTAAGGACTTGCCTCCTCCACTTGAAAATGCAATTCTTGAGGAGGAAGTTCTTATCTTAATTGCTGTTCAGATCTCTCTTCTTCCCTTCACCTACCCAGTGATTTCCCCTATCTTTCACTCATTTGGGAGTGAGGATATTACCTTTGACCCCGGCATTGTCCATCTAACATTGGTTTAAATGCCGGATTTATCTCATCGGTGTGGAACTTTCTTATGCTCAATTGGTTATCCAAGCATCTTGAATGAAAGTCCGATAGAGATGGTTTCTTCCACTTACTTCCCCATGAACCAATGAATTCAGGGTCGAGTCAAGCTAGCGACTCGGTTAATAAAAACAGTAGCATAATATGGGTTTTCACCCATATCTCACCTAAGTGTGGGGGAGATGCCCCACATGTTGTAAATATGTACAGTAAAAAAAAATGTGTGTGCGTATATAAAATAATGGCTATTAATATTTCCCTTTCACGTTCTAAGTGTTGGTTTCACAACCGGTTCTTTGAATATTGAGGGCAATATTCAGTTCTAAGTGTGGGGGAGAATTCTAGCGAATTTGATCAAATGTACCATCTAGTACCCCCATTTTAGCCAAAATTTAAAAAAAAAAAAATTCTCACTTAGAACGCAATAAATGGTTATCAGTCCGCCATGTCTAACCCATATAAGGATTGGCTAATCCGAGAGCAAACGGCTCTTGGTAAAGATGTCTCAAATCCGTTGATGGCTTACAATTTGCCGAAAATTGTATGGTATTCGACTCACCATATCTTCATAAGTGAAGAGTTGGCTAGCCCGCAAGGTTATGGCTTGTGGTAAAGGCAGTGAAATTCCATATTGGTAATCAGCTCACCAAAGATAATATTGATAATTTATCTAAGAGTTGGCTAGTCCAGAAGCAAACGGCTTTTGGTAAAGACAAATCAAAACCGTTGACAGCTGATGATTTGCTCAAAATCATTTGGTTATCATTGTACCAAAGTATCACATACTAAAACATTGGCTACTCCAGAAGTAATGGCTTTTGGTAAAGAGAGAAATCCATTAAAACTTCATAAAAGATTGCTAGGGACTAGCAATAGTTTAGTGTGGGGGATTGATGAGTGTCTAAATACTCATCATTTTTACCTAATCTGAGCTACCAAAACATCCAAAAACACTCAGAAATGCATCATAATACTGAAATTATCCCAGAATTGTGTTTTATATGTTTCAGATGCAAAATGTTTAAAAACAGATAAAAAACGAACAAAGTTTGCATAATTGGCAGTTTCAGTCCCTCAACTTTTAAAAGTTGTCAAAACTAGTCCCTGGTTATTCTAAAAACAAGAAAAGTCATCAAAGGTCCTTTAAGAATCATAAAATTACATAATAAGTCCTTTGGTGCAAAGTTTCATAAAATTACAAATTTAGTCCCTCAACTTTGAAAAATGTCAAAAATGGTCCTTAAGGTTTTAAAAATGGAGAATTATCAAAAATAAACCTTTGAACTAATCTTTGGCAGGAATGGTCCTTGGATGGAAAATTTGGAGAAAGTACATGTTTGGTCCCTGGAATTACAAATTTGGCAGATTTAGTCCTTGTGATTTATCTATAAACCAAACCGGACCACAAATTAAAATAAACCCAATCCCTTTATAACCCAACACAACAAAACCCATTCCTTTATAATTAAACACCAGCCCAAGCCCAATCCTTAAATAAAATAACCCGACCCAGCCTGGTATTTAAAACCAGAGTTTGACTCTGGTCAAACTCTTCTTCCTCACACAAACCCGCCAAAACCACCTAGCCCATAGTATCTCTGCAATACAACCCCCCTCCTATCCCACTCACCTAACAATGCCAAGTGCATTGAATGCTTCTTCTCCACCTCCCTGAAATACATTAAATGCTATAAACCTGCTCAATCCACTATCTCTAATTTTGGCGCCAAAATCCAAATCAATGGCTGAGATCAATTTGAGACAATTCAAGGGTGCAGATGAGTTCAGAGAAGTCGGCTAGGGATTTCCCAGTTGTATTTTGTATATATAGATCAAATGTAATAGGAATTAAGCAGTAGTTAATTTATTTTTAATCGTCTTTTATTTATTTGTCTTTTCTTATTGTAATTTTCATTTCAGTCATCAATATAGTCACTTTACAGTCAATTTGATCTCATTTTAAATATATCTTGTCATTTAATTTCAGTCAATTTACAATTTCATGCTTCACTGTAATTCGTTTTAATTTAAATGTTGTTTGGAATAGCTTATTTCTCTGTTTAAATAAGCTCATATCAGCTTAATATAGCTTTTAGTGAGTTTATTTTAGTTCTATATGTTCTAATTCAAGATTTGAAGAAAAGTCAACAATAGTCAACTCTGTGGCCATTAAGCAGTTCTGGGGGGGGGGGGAGAAGCTAATCTGGATGGTTTTCTGGTTTCTAGCTTGTTGACAACAAGCTAGGAGTTGTTTCTTATCCTTGGTTCATGTTCTTTAAGCCTACACAGTTGTAAGCCTTTTCTAAGTTTTTGCTTAATTTTCCATTTTACTGTTACAGTGCTTATTAGTAGCTTATTACTTATATTTCTTGCTTATTACTAGTTTATAAGTGTATTTCATTAGTTGTTTCAGTATTTAATAGCTTGTGTCTTAGATTTACTTAAAAACTCTAAAAAAGTCAAAAACAGTCAACTCTAGCATAGCTTATTCTATTGCTTAATTTTGTTTTGAAAGTTGCTTATCATAGTTCTTATAAGTTGTTTAGTCAATAATAATCAGTATTCATAAGTCAAATTTTCTATTTTCTTTGGAAACCCAAAACAGACTCAACCAAAAGGGTTGTTTGGTTTAGCAGTCAAACTAGGTCAAACCTTGGTTTTACTGTGCATTTACCACAATCCCAACTTTGATTAAGCTTATTTTGGCCATTTTAAGTTGTTTTTAGGATTTAAAAAGTCATTTAGATAGAATTGGCCCTTTTTCATACCCTGTGGGAATTTTAGCAATCAAAAAGCTCAAATAAGCCAAAAGGAGCTATAAACTCTTTTGGTCCTTTTTCTTGGGTTCTCTGAGTCCTTTGTGGTCTATTTAGAGTAGAGACATCAGGTGTTTTGCAGCCCTAAGGCTTGTGCTACTCTGCACAGACCTGCACAAAGCAACTCAGTATACACTGAGTTGCTGAAGCAGCTGATCTCACTTGATTTGTGGCTTATTTAGAAAAGCTATGGCCTTGTTTCTTGTTTCTATGAATAGCCAGTAGTACTAGCTCAAGTTTGCCCCCATAAGATTGCATCTCAGTGCTTATTTAGAGTGCTTAAATTGCCTTGAAAGTTAGCAATTTTCTGAGCTTTCTGTTTTAGTTTTGTTGCTGCTAATCTTCTTTCTAGCTTAATTCATAGTGCTTATTTGTATTTTTCAGTTGTTTTGTGTTTATTTAAGTATATTAAACCTTTCCTGAGAATTTGGTTGAGTTTTGAGCTCATTAGCTTATTTCTAGCTTATTTGCTTATTGTTTATCTTCCCAAATCAGCTCTCTAGGATTATTAAACTTTTGATTTTATTTTTCATAGCTTTTAAATATTAATTTTGACTTATCCTGAATTTTTCAGATTTTTCCTAAGTCATTTAATATTTTTAATCTTTTTTATTAGTTTCTATTAGTAATAAAATCATAATAAATAGAAAAATAATCAGAAAAATATAAATCTAATTTTCATAATTTTATTTTGTCATTTTTAATCTAGGAAAAATATAATTACATTTTTAGACCTTAAGAAAAACCAAAAATAGAAATATAGTGATAGCTTCTATTTAATAGAATTTATCTTTTTAAATTTTAATTAAGCAAGTTTCATTTTTATAATTTTATTAGCTTCTATTTACTTTATAATATTTTTAGAAAAAATTTTAGATTTTTCCTTGTCCATTTAGTATTTTTTTTATAAATTTAAATAGTTTAAATAAGTAATTAAATAATAAATAATTAATAATAATTAAATAAAAAGTATAAAAAATATAATTTAAGTTTTTAAATAAGTTTTAAGTCATTTTACATTTTTAAGTTTTAATTTTCTAAAATTTCAGTTTTAATCCCATTTTAGCTTTCCCGTTACGCGTTTTAGTTTATTTTTATTCGCGTTTAATTTCATTGTGTATATTTGTTTTAATTTGTTATTTAGAATTATTAGAAAAGCAAAATCAAAAGCAATCTAAATCATCAATCACTTTAATCCTAGCTTTTCACAGTTGCCCATTCACATCTCGTTGGGAAACGATCCGGGTGATTACTTGCCTGGTTTCACACTACACACGAGTATTCGTTCTGAGACTGTTTATATTTATATTTACGTTTTCAAACGGATCACTGACCAAAGAGTAAAAGTCGCCATGGGTTGGAATGACCCTAATGTCTGACCAAAGAGGCTAAGCCAAATGCACGTGTTCTTGGGTGGCTGGCATAGACTTAAAATTTACACATAAGGGTATACACATAAAGTGATAAAATGGCATGTAGATTAACAAGTAATTAATACTTCTTTTAATACTATATTAACTTTTAATATTTAATTAATGCAAGATCTAACATAATATTTTCTTTATGGTAAAGATTTGCATATCTTGACCATATTAACAATTAAACATATAATAAAGAAAAACAATAAATAATCGCAGCGGATAATTAAAATCAAATATAGGCGTGTATCTAGGCGTATATTCCAATTTTAATTTGTGTAACCCTAGATGCCAAAACGATTTGACTCGTAATGCCAATATTGGGATTTAATAATTGTAGGTAACCAATTTAGCTACGAGTGCGCAGCGGATGGATCTAGTTATGACAAATAGGTTAACACAATACGAATAATAAAAGCGTACCTTTTAGCGATTATTCTTGAATATAAAGTATCTAAAATAGATACCTCTACGGTTGCTCACACAACACGTCGAACAAGCACGCCACCATGCTAGTAGTTACTTCACGATTACTAAAACAACTTGTGTTTAATACTTGTTCTAGATCCGATCCAAATACCAAGTGGTATACGTTTGGATCGAAACAAAGAAACAAAAAAAGGAAAAACCCCAAAACAGACTATCATGGGGATCGAACCCAAGTCTGTTACTACAACACCAAGTAACATAACCATTGGACTATAACTCCTTTGATGTTACAATAATAGAAGCAATCTGGTTTTATTACAAAAACATGCATGCTTATTAATAACAAGTATGCATATGTTCACCAATTGCATCCGTGTATGGTATATGTATGATAACCAATTGCATGCATGTATGGTATATGTTTTCTGATTTGTCGAACACGGAGAACAAAGAAAACATACGGCTTGGTTTTATTTTGTGGCGTTTTTCTTTTAGGGTTAATGAATGTCGTGTATGTTGGCTGTTTAGCATAAGAACACCTTAAGGATGTTTATATAGTTAACAAAACTTGTGCAACAAGTTCTTGTATTTAACTCCTCGACACTTTTCGAAAACCGACACTTTAACCCTTCTCTTTTTATTTAACGTGTATTTATTAGTCTATAACGTCTAACGGTTAAACTAACAATTCATTAAATATATTTCGTGAAACATATTATATTTTTAATTAATAAATATAAACGAGTTACATATATTAAATACATAATAAACATACTCTTCATGTCTTAAAGTGTGTGCCCCCAATAGACTCACGTAATTCTAGTTGCATAACGTGCGTATCCAACTACCATATTCCAACCGTCAACATAGACAAATCTCAAGTTTCTTACAATTACAAGAAGATATCCCGTACAACAACTTAGAACACTGAACCTGATCGACATCAAACTTTAGTTATGGAAGTGGTGATTTTAAATTTTTTAACCCGTTTACCTACAAATGGATTTATAGCTCGCACGCATAATTTCACTACATTACTATTCTATTTCTTCGTCGTTATATTGCATTCAAATAAACAGTTATAGAGTGAATGCAGAATATGAATTATAGAAATAAGAAAATTATAGATCGCAGCAAATCTTGTGTGAAAAAAAGATTGTAGCAAACTTTAGATGTCGTTAAAAGTATACACCAATCAATAGGCGATATTCATGGTTTAAGGAATAAATGCAAATTCTTACATGCTAAACGGGACATTATATTCATATTGATCCCACATATACAAGACTTACAGATACGGAGTCTTCCATTATGCATATGTAACACGTGGACAAATAGTTGTATCTATAGTGAGTAGATCATCCTTTTTACCTGAATCACTTTTGGAAGCCAAATTATGACCTATACATACACTTGCCCATGATATATCCATGAATTTGATCAACCAATTGTGTTGGGACCTATGCACCATGTTAGTTAAGGTGCACGGTTCCTGTTAGCTCTTCCGAATATAAAAGAAAAATACTTGTTTTGTGTCGATTTATTCGGTTTGAGCATCTTCACTCACTACCGTAATAGCCTCTTCAATCGCTTGAGTGAAGGTGGCAATCTTGTATGTAAAAAATCCCACTAGCATTGGAATCAATTCTAGGTGCATCAATCCATATTCTGGAACTACAATCCTGGAATTTCAAAATAAAACGAGAGAGGGTGTCATAAAATTGGTACTAAAAAGGATCATTAAAACACATCTTTCTGTAAGTGATATCTTTTTCAATATTCAGTTTAAAATAAAGCATATTAATGTTCCTTCCTTTTGTCCCATGAAAATTGAGACATTTGTTAAACACTTCACTTGATAAAAGTACTCGAGTATCAATCAAATATCTAAAATCCCTGCTTTAGGTATTATTCCATTGTCTAAGGTATATAGGTGTTTTAGTTGTTGCTCCTGGAAAATGATTCCCTTTCAAATATATAAAAATTCTATCAAATGATAGAAAGGCTTACCCATTCCACCGGTTATAAATCATGACTAAAGCAACAGGGACCAACAATCTCGGCTGCCCAATAGCTCCCCTGAAAGTTCATTATCTTGTTAGCACAAGTAATTATACATTTATATGTATGCTACATTTTAGTTTTTTTCTTTTGACTATTTTACTTCATTTGTCCCATCAAAAAATTACCTCAAATATGATATAATAGAAAAAGTTTACGTGTCAAAAGCAGTAATAGCCACAAATTCTAATAATAATGGATAAATAAGTAATTTAAGATTGAAGCTTCGCTCGAAAAGGGTACTATCCATGTTCATGGGACATTCCCAGAATGAAAACCGCCTTTAGAAGGACCGAGAGAGTGTCAATTCTACAATATTCAAGTCTTTATTCTAGAAAGTCCAATGATATAAAACTCCTCCTATAATACAAAGATTATATCTCGGGCACTTGAACTCGTGCTTAAACCACCTTTTACCGTCTAGTACATTCTTGTAATCGATAATCACAAGGGTACAACGCTAAGAGTACAATTGTCATGAAATACTTGTTTTGGTGAGAAATAGGAGAAGTAGGCAAAAGTTGAATAAAATATTAGACACATATAACTTTAGAGTAGCTACAAGTATGAATGATAAAAAAATTACGAAAAATTATGGTGTGATTATAATAAAGGCTCATGTTGAGTTATTTACAAACTAAGTGTGGTGAACGCATGATCAGCTCTACTTGAATTGCATCAAATAATAAATTTTGGTCAGATAAGTACTGTAGATGAATGGTTCTAAAATGGTAACTCGTAGACGCAGAAAAGGTGAATCTTTAACACATTTATAAATGGGCACACATACTTATAAAAGGGTGAATTTACTTATAAATGGGTTGATTTGCAATTTTTCGCCATGTTATATTCTCAGATGGTTCAAAATGGATTGAAGTAAACAACTATTTAAATGAAAAGAAAACGAATCAAGTGGGTCGAAGTCATCCAAAGTTTTCTCAAATGCATAAAACCATTTGTTACAGTAAGTTAGATATTATTGCAACAGAAGCTTTTGGAAATGTTTGAGGTTGACCCAAACGTGTTAACCCACGTGACACGTTTTGACCCATCCCCTAACGCTCTAAACTGCCCATTTTTTCTAACTCTAATTAATATATGAGACCAAAACATATACTGACAAACTTACTTGATAGCACCTCGGGCGCCACCTGCCATTCCATCCATGCTATTCCCAAGCATGCGCATATATACTAGAGAACCAACTAATCCAGCACCAAAACTGAATACAGATGATAAAATTAATATCAAACATTATGTTAGTTTATTGAGAAAATCCTCCTAGTTTTCTTTTTCTGTAAGCAGGGACTTAAGATTAAAAATCATAACTTCTCCAGATCATCTAAACAGTATATATGAGTCTGCAATTGAAAATCGATTTTTATTTTAGGTATATTTTAACCCACAATAGCGAAGTTACCTAGCTGCAATCTCAGGAGTGTAAGATAAATAAGCTGACACAAGCCCAACACCACCTATTGCCAATGTCAGAGTCTGCAACTTCTTCTTTAGCTGAAACCCAATAAATATGAGGATAACCAGCATTGTAAGTTTATGAATTTGTAGGTTACTTAAAAAGGATTGCATATATCAAATATTATTTAACCTTTAAATATTGTTCCCTCGACTTAGCAGCTAGAACTTTTGGATCCCCTTTAGGCTTTCTCAGTTCTCTGAACATTACGTCCTATATACAAGAGGATTACAATATAGATTTCAGCACAGATTTATGTTAGTATCACCAGATAACTAAAGGTGGCCAGTATAAGTTTATAACCCATCTATGAAAAAATGGTTCAATTTGGGTGATATATTCTTGCCATTCACCTGCACACATACACTTTTCGGAGGTCTTCCTAGAAGCAGTCTCCCTACTCTCGGGTTTACCCTAGGGTAGGGGTATGATCTGTCTAAATTCTACCTCCCCCATACCCCACTCTAGCGGGATTGGGTATTGTTGTTGTTTGTTGTTTGTGGGTCAAATGGGTAAAACCGTTTTGCTCAATAAAATTGATACATTATGCAATAATAGTACTCTTTTTTTTTGATAATCATTATTGATATGATGCTTATTTATGAAATTGAAAATTTTGTCAGCTAGTCAGCCCAGCCCAACCCAACCTAACCTTGAGACCCACGCTACAACTTTACTTGTTTTGACCCAAATCAGTTTAACTTGTTACCAAACCTTACATAAAAATGACCGATATCGACCTACTACCCAACCCGCCCATCTTGCCACCCTTTACATTACAAGATCAGGAGAAAGAGGGAAACAAGAAGCACAAGTGAAACGAAAGCATACACTGCCTCCAGTTGCAGCTTTAGTTGCTCTATCCCATTTGTCCTGCTCACGTCGTGTGGGTGCTGGTCTCCATTTTACAGAAGGGATGTTTGCAGCCTAACATCATTTCACACCAAATAAATTATCAAAATAAAACATTGAAATGGTTGACTGCTAAATTTGGAAAGGAAAATAACTTTAATAATTTAAGTATCTTACTTGAGCAGCCTCAACTTGCTTTTCTATGATTGGATTTGAAGTCTTTGTTAGCTCCTTGCTCAAATCAATGTCCATACTATAGACCAATATCATAATAATGTCAAACGGATAAAAAGAAAAGGGTCAAACTTAACTGGAATAAAAACAAAGGATATGAGGGAAATTCATGCCTGTCAAGGCTCATGACTCGGTTAAAACTTAGAAATCCAGATGGCTCTTCCTGTTTACAAGTAAACACAATGCAGTAGCATGATGAGATACATATACAAAACACTGAATTCGTAGTTTATTTAAAGATCAACATTATTTGTACTCTCTAACTCTCTGCATCTCATAAGAGTCCACATTTAAATTTTGGCCATTGACGTCTATTCTAAGTTCAAAAATTCATATAAACTAACAAGTTCCTGGAAAATCGGGAACTAAAATAAGAAATCCAAAAATAAAAGTGGCAATTACAGTACAAGTTTTGGAGTGGCCATATTTCACATACATGTGGTTATCCGACATATTTGACTAGGTATGATCTTATAAAATAGATCTGGTTATCCGACAAGCATACTCAAAAGTGATATCGACTACAATAAAGATCACAATATCATTTCCTAATGTACCATATATCTGATAATTAGTTTTTTACACAATTTATCATTCAAATTTACTATGCATTTTATATGATCAACACATAAGTTCAAATTTAGTAACTGCTAATTTGCTCATCTGCTTATTTTTAACCTAAAAAAGTTTTAAGTGTTATCTACATAACCTACACAAATCTTTCTCGAAGCAGTCTCTCTACCCTCGGGTGGGGGTATGACTCCGCCAATCTAACCTTACTTAAACAGCTTATGCTAATTCACACTAAAATAAGCCCCTTAAAAATAAGCAATCCAAAACACCCTCAAATGCCAAAACCATCTCATTTTAAAAGTCTAATATCTCAAAGGGGGTGTTTGTTTAAGCTTATTTGGCTGGCTTATGGGCTTATTGAACTTTTGATAAGCTCATAAGCTCCAAACTTTGGGCTTATGAGCTTATGAACTTCAATAAGTCATAAGCTCACAATTTGGAGCTTATGAGCTAATCAAAAGTTGAATAAAAGCCCATAAGCCAGCCAAATAAGCTTTAAACAAACACCCCTGATTTATTATTTTTTTTTTTTTAAAAATAAATTAAATAAAAATAAGTAGCTTAATTGACCTTAACAGTAGTCAAACGAGGGTCATCAGAAACATTATCCTTATCATCACCAATGATTCTTTTCATATGAGGCATAAAATCTCTGTTCCAAATCAGCTCATCAGAAGTCAAAGGGTCTTCTTTCTCACCACCCCAATATTTTCTTAGCTTTGTGGTAGTGGGGGGGCCACCATAGTCTCCAGGTGCAACCCCAGTGGACCATTTTAGAGGTTTTTTGTTGGGTAAGATTATCTTTGTGGGTAGGACTGGTTGACTAGAATCTTGTGTTGGTTTGTTAATGGGTGTTGATGTGCAGGTTATTGGTGAGTGGTAGTGGCAGTTTATTATGGTTGTTGTTGCTGACATTGTTGTTTTGTTGTTTGGTTTTTTGGTTGGATAGATTGTGTTTTGTTTGAAATATCTTTTTTCTGTTTTTGTTGGGGAGATGTTATAAGAAAATGAAGATTTTTGTGAGGAAGAAGTTAATCCACATATACAGCTAAAATGTGATCTTTTGCATATATATATATATATAATCTTTTGCATATATATATATATATATATATATATATATATAATATATATATATATATATATATATATATATATAGGGGGACTTTCAAACGAGAACCATTTTATCCGCAAGAACTGAGAGAACCACCAAAAACATACATGCACGCCTTTTAAAATAAAATAAAAATACATGCAAATCATCAATAATCGTAAACATCCACCTATGTTCTTCAATATCATTATGAACTCATCCTCTTTTTTCACAAAAACCTTACACATGGCCGCAATATTGTCGTTGCACGTTTTATAAGAACATACATGCACACCTTCAAAGAAAATTTTTGTATTTCGAATTTCTTATCAAATTCTTTAAAACAACTATGTTTTTTTTAAAACATATGTGTTGTTTTGAAAACATATGTGCAAAAATACAATTATTGAAGGCGTGCATGTATGTTTTTGGTGGTTCTCTCAGTTCTTGCGCATAAAATGGTTCTCGTTTGAAAGTTACACTATATATATATATATATATATATCCTTCTGAAAATGCAAAATTGCATATATATCCAAAGCATGCATAAAAATTATTGTATTATGTGCATCAAAAACTTGTACAAAAGATATATATGTAATTATTCACTTTGGGAGGGATATATATGCAATTTTGCCTAAAATAAAATAAATTAAAGCTTTTCTAAATTATACGAAAAATGAAAAAACATGTTCAAATACCCATTTTTTGGAAAAGACAATAGAAAATTGAGATAATTGTTTTTAAATATATCAAAGTTATCACTTTTGTGCTATGTTGACACTAAGGCTATGTGTAATGGGGCGCTAAGCACCCCATTTTTGCCCCATTCGCGCCCTTTTCACGCCCTCAACCATTACATAGGGGCGCTAAAGCCCCAAAAAATCTGAAAGGCGTGACCCAGATCGCGCCGTGCCCCTCCCTTTTACCAAGAAATCTAGCCGTTGGTTTGTTTCGATCTATGAATTGGGTTTCTTGATTTTCCGGTTGGTTTGGTCGGAATGGTCGCCGGAGATGTTTATTTTCAGTTGATCTCAAAATACAAAATACAAAGAACAAATGTTACTACCTACCCGAGACCTTCAACAAGATCCTGAAGCTTGTGACCCTTATATGCTTCGTGTTAACCAAAGAAGATACAAAGGTTATTTGGTTCGATTCATAAAGGGTGTTTTCGATTTGTGTTTGTGTTTCCAATAGAGGAAACGAATTAAGTAAGAAAAGGTGTATATTGATTCGATTAGATAGAGGTGGATGGGTTGAGTTGTGTTGGATATGTTTGACGGTTTTTCAGTTGAGAGAGAAGAAAGAGGTGTGGGGCGGATGTGTGAGATTAGAGATAACAAATGATAACTACTAGGGTTGTATTGTTTTGTTGAATAATAATAATAATAATAAAAAAAAAAAAAAAAAAGTGACACGTGTCGCGAAACGCCCCACTCACCATTACACACCTAAAACCCTCAAGTCCCTTTGCTGACTGGGCTGCCACATGACATAAAATGCCCCATGGTGAGGCTTTACCATTACACATAGCCTAATTAACCTTCTCCCCATTGTTTGCTGAGTTGGCACATTTGACTATAGTTGACTCCGTTATAATATGTCCGTTATCCATTTTAATCCCTCCAAAACCCGTTCCTGTACTTTAAAACTTTATTTTACCCCCAAAAATAACACACAACTTTATTTTCCTCCAGTTTATTCTCTCTCAAACCCTAATTTCCACTTTCCAGTTTCAATCAAACCCTCTGAACACCATCTTTTTTTTATTTGAATGCGATTCAAGGTATGTTAAGCTCTTATATCTCTTAATTGTTCTTTAATTAGATTTCAGAATTAGCCCTAATATTTAAACTCTTATTTTGTAGAATGACTATACCTGGACCTGCTGGTATTGATTTGGACGTGTGAAATATTGGGATTTTTATGCACGAACCATTAAGATACGACAGTGGTGTGATTTTAAAGATGTATGTGGCCAGGCTTTCGTTTGAGGATCTTAGAAGGTTGGTCATGAAATCAATTATGGCTCAGAATGAGTTTGGTATGTACTATAGACTTCCACGGAGTGATTTAGAACATGGTTTAGTTAAAGTAGAAAATGACACTGATTTGATTCACATGTATGACCTGTCCAAATTGCATGGTGGAATAGAAATGTACATTGACCATTGTAACATTAACCTGTCCAAATATTTAACACAACCTGACCTTAGTACATTAAGTGATGGAACCTCTGCTAAAAGACCAACCCCTAGGAAGAGGTATTGCAATTCTTTTACAGAGGAAGAAATGCTAAGTTGGGCTGAATTGGAGGCTCAAGAAGAGCATGTGGTTAAGGGTATTGTTAATGGTCAAAATGAGAATGATAAGGATAAGGGTAAAGGGAAAGAGAAAGTGGCAGTTACTAGTGAGAGTGAAAATGAGAGTGATGGGATGCTTTCTAGTGATTCTGATGACAATGACTATTCTAACAAGTCATTTGATTATCTAAGTGCTGGTGAAGAAGAGCTTATTCAACTTAGAAGTAGGAAAGCAAATAGAACTAAGGAAATATCACCACCCATTCCAGACATGATTGCTAATCCTAGTAGTACTAGACCTAATGTGGAAAGCAAAAGTGAAGTTTTGGTTAAACATGAAGATTTCTTGGCTGAATTAGTAAGAAAATTGAAGGGTGAAGATTCTGATGGAAACTTGCAAGACCCTTTTGTTGGTGTTGAATCAAGGGGAGACAAGTATCCCACTCATGATCAAACAACACATTGGAGGATGAAGGAGCCAAAGGTACTTCTTTATACTATGTACTCCACTGTGAGAAGTTATGTATGCATTGAGTATGTTATCACTGATGTTTTATACTTTGTTAATGACACAGCTTTCAGAAAAGTATGGGAGTGCTGCACAGTAGAAAGAATGCATCACATACTATGCATTAGCCAATGGCTATTCAAAATGGTATGAAAGGAGTGCAAAAGAAAAGATCGTTGCAGTTTGTGGACAAAGAACACCAAATCTAAAAGATCCTGAGTTAGGCAAACAAACAAAAAAACATGTCAAGTACCTTAGTGTGTGTAGAGAAGATGTTCCTAATTGTAGTTACAAGTTATATGCTAGATGGATGAATAATGAAAAAACCTTTCAAATTATCTCTTTAACACCTGAACACACTTGTGTTAGAAATTTTCAGTTTGGGTCATTAGTGAATTATAAGTGGAATTGCTAAACATTTTGGTGATAAAATTAGGAAGAATCCTGAAATTAAGCTAAAAAGATATAGGTGATTTAGTCAAGAAGAAGTATAATTGTACTATTACTCCTAATCAGTGTAGAGCTGCAAAGACTTGGGCCTTAACAGAGTATGAGAAAACTCTTGATGAACACTATGCCTTAAGCCCTTAATTAGATCATATGGCAAAGAGTTGTTGGATAGTAATCCAGGGTCTACAGTTAAACTAGGAGTGACAAATACTGATGACAAGACCTTTTTTTGGGTAAAGGGTTTTTACCCTGGTAAATGGATGACAATACCTTTTTTGATAGGTTTTATGTATGCTTTGGTGGGATAAAAGAAAGGTCTAAGAATGGTTGTAGAAGGATAATTGCATTGGATGGGTGTTTCCTAAAGAAACCTAATCATGGTGAGATATTGACTGCCATAGGAAGAGATGGGAACAATCACATTTACCCTGTTGCTTGGGCTATGGTCTGTGTAGAAAACAAAGAAAACTGGTTTTGGTTTTTAGAGCTGCTAGGAGATGACCTGGAAATGCCAATTGGTCAAGGTCTTACACTGATGTCTGACCAACATAAAGGACTAATTGAGGCTATCAAACAAGTTATGCCAGATGTTGAGCACAGGCAATGTGCTAGGCGTATATATGAAAACTTTAAGAAGCAGTTTAGTGGTCTAGAATTTAGGAACTTGTTTTGGGTAGCCTCTAAAGCATCTTATCCATAGTTGTTTAATAAAATCATGGACAAAATCAAATCTGCAAACCCTCATGCATACAAGTACTTGATGGATAAAAACCCCAAAACCTGGTCTAGGGCATTTTTTGAGCTTGACAGAGGGTGTGAAGCTGTTGAAAACGGTTTTAGTGAGTATTTTAACTCTGTGATGAAGCGTAAAGTGTACCGCTTTTAGGGGGTCATTTAAGCCCTAAATCGTATTTATTTGATCAAATATTGCCCTAAATCGTTCCTTTTGTCATTTTAGGTACTTTGGAGAAGAAATCTGGAAAAGGAAGCATTTTGGACGTTTTTGGAGCATAAAGGTGAAGAAAACGACAAAGTCTCCAAAGCTGCTGGAAAAGTACACTTGACGGCGTCACGAATTGTTCTAGACGGCGTCACGGCTTGGCAAAAGAGGTGGATATGACAAAATACACGTGACGCGCCAGAGAGTTTTGCAATGGAAAGGCTGACGGCGTCACCCTTTAAGGTGTTCAAGGCCATCACGGTTTAAGTTAAAGAGAGACGGCGTCAAGCACATTTCTGACGGCGTCAACCCTTGATAGGCCAGAGCGGATTTTGGAGGATTAAAGAGGGACGGCGTCAGGAAGACCATCCGGGAACCCTAGCCACGGCGAGGTGACGGCGTCACCTCCTACAACGTGACGCCGTCAGACCCTAAACTCTATATATAGTTTTGCAATTTTTAGTCATTAGGGTGCAACTTTGTGAGGAGAAACCCTAAGACGAATTTTCTGCCATTTTTAAGGGTTTTATACCCTTGGATCTCCCATGTTTAATTGAAGATAAGTAATCATTTAATCATTCAATATGTCTATGTGTTGTTTGATTATATCTTGTTCTTGTCTTTTAATTAACATGCTAGGCTAGATTTATCTTGTGTTTGCTTAGATCTAATGAAACCTAACTATTGATTATTGGTTATTAGTGTGTTATTAATTGTATTGGATGATTGTTTATCGATGTTAGGCTTAAGAAAACTGGCTAACCTCCTATACGGTAACTTGCTTGAACGTCTTAAGAAACATGAACCAATGCGTACTAAGGTTTTTATGGTTGTATTTAATGCATGAGCGAATTCTAGTGATCCCATGTTAGGAGCTTCTTAGCCGGCTCGGCATAGGAGTGAAGTAGGAGCTTATAGAGTTGGGGAAGTACGTACGCCACCCCACGATTGGTATTAAGGAATACACCCGTCATCCACGCAAATAATACACACTAATCAACCGGTAAAAGATAGTTAGGGAGTAAGGAAATCTAAGTAAACACATTTCTCTCCATATAAGTTCCACGACCCTTTTCATTTTCAGTTATTTTATTTTATTTGCATTTGTAGTTATTTGGGTTAGTTGACTAGCAACTAATTCCGCCCACTCCTTCAAACCCGAGATTTTACTTGCTTTCATAAAAATATAAAAATACAAAAAGAATCTTCCCTCACCCTTAGACCTATTAGAGTAGTTTTTCAATCATAACGACACTATTCCCCTAGAGAACGATCAATCCCCCGGTACTTGCCACTACACTATACTACATCGGTCATGTACACTGCCTGGTGGGGATTGCAAGCCTCTTGAGATCCCTCGAGAGGTAAAACCTGTTGTAAGGTAGCAAAACCACGCATCAAATTTTTGGCGCCGCTGCCGGGGAATAGTTATTGTTTAGGTTGAATTTTTATTTTATTAGGTCTACTCACTAGATTCCTTTCTAGTGAGATTTTTATTTTATTTTTTTAGGTTTTCTTTAGTCTATCTTATTTCTTTGTACTTTTGTTTGTGACACCTTCCACCTACCTCATGAGTAATAGTGATCGCGTGATCCCTGTTATTCGTATTTTCCGCCGTGCAAACTTCCAACTACCCGTTCCCGCCCCCATCGTAGAAAACAACAACCTTTCACCCGACCACCACTTTGGTAACAATTCTGAGATGGAGGAGTCTGACCATGAGAATGACTATGCAGTTAGTCCATTTTACGACTCAGACTCCGATGAGGATGCTGGTAATGGAGAAGTAGTTAACGAGGAATGGAGAAAAGATGAAATTGATCCCTTTAAGTATGTTTACCCTAGGACTAAGATCGAAAAGGATAGCCTCTTTAACATACAATTTCCATGTAAGATTGGTTATCATAGTTTTCATGCTTATCTTAACTCATCTTTGCCTATGAACATTATCTCTCGCGCTAATTATAATAAAATCATGGTAGATGAGCTAGAATATCAAGGAGATAACATTGTTGCTAGGATTAAGCCACTACACGTATTCGTAGGAAGTTTTGTGTATTTGGTGGATTTTATGGTTATGGAGAACTTAGGAGAATTTATTGATAACAAATTAACCCAAGTCATTTTTGGAGAACCCTTCAAAAGGATGACCAACCTTGATGAAAAACTTGTGGACGGGTTAATTACATTCTCGGATGGGGATGAAGATTTTGTTTACCAAATGCCCCAATCACATCCTAGGTTTAAGAACTTCTCCATTGAATCTTGCAATAGACTTTTGCCTATTGACTTGCTAAGTGAGAATGATAAGAGGAAGGGGCTCAAATATCCACATGAGAAAAATAAGAGATATTATCATGGATGTCTGGAGCTGAGTGATGAATACAAGAAAGATGAGGCAACAATTAGATGGCTCACACTCGGATACGTGAGCATAAACGACACTAGATGAGCCTTACTTTGAGTCTAGCTACAAGACTCGTTAATAAAGAAAAGCGCTTCTTGGGAGGCAACCCAAGCTTTATTTGCTTTGTGTGTTTATTTATTTGTTTGTTTGATTTTATTTGTTTCCGTATGTGTGTTTAATTTTCATTATTATTGATTCATGTTCAAAACTAAATTGTGAAAATGTTTTATCTTGTTTTTAACTTCGTCTTAACTACATATAAAGGTATTTTGCAAAAGATAAGTGTAAGGGAAATCCAAATCGGTTTATTAGAACAAATGAACATGAATCATAACAATAATAAATTAACATACATATTAGTATTTGTTTGAGTCAAATGCTTGTATCGATTCATAATGATGTTTTGCAAGAATTCCAGGAAGTAATGTATAGGTTTTTCCAGAAATTTTCCGGAAACTTAACATGAGAATTCTGTCAGATCATTTCTGACGGCGTCAGGCATTACAACCTGACGGCGTCAGGTTTTAATTTTCAGAAATTGTTGAAAGTTTTGTTTTCATAAAAAGTTTTTATTAAATC
Source organism: Artemisia tridentata subsp. tridentata (assembly GCA_021014915.2). Taxonomy (NCBI): domain Eukaryota; kingdom Viridiplantae; phylum Streptophyta; class Magnoliopsida; order Asterales; family Asteraceae; genus Artemisia; species Artemisia tridentata. The sequence continues at coordinate 181,904,887 of CP139509.1, read as the reverse complement.
TCTAACTTATAAACTCCAGGAATCTGCAAAATTATCATTCCACAAGCATTATATCCTTATATAGATTTATCCCGCCGTTGTTATGCAGGTTTTCGTGTTTGTTTTCTCAGGTTTAACAGGTTATTTTGGACAAGGAAATGTATGTGGAATCTAGCTTTTGGCGATGCTTTAGTCTTGGAGCTTCTACATTCTCTTGGAAGAAGATCTAACCATGTTACCTCTTTATCCACCAAACGAATCAGGGGAGTATTTGATTTCATTCTTTTACCTTATTTACTTTTACATCTTGTTATTTGAACATTGGGGACAATGTTCATCTTAAGTGTAAGGGGGGGTAAAGTACGATACTTTAGAGAATACAAGTGCACTTGATTTTTGTTTGTTTAATGGTAGATGTGTAATAAAACTGAGAGAAATACCTGTTAAGGCAATTTTAGTGCCAAATTTAAAATTTTTTACAACATATAGGAGTGAAACTTTGATCTTAATGAGCGTCTCACGGATAGGAGTTATATGACTAGCACAAAAACCGTACCACTAAAAAATTTTCCACCCCCAAATATGTGAAGTTCGCCCCTAGAATTGGTAGGAAAAGCATTTATGTTATGATGTGTGTACCGGTAGCACTTAGATTCTAGAACTTGCGTGAGGACCATTCCGAGGCCACAAGTGAGACTACATTCGTGTAGTTAGATTTACTACATGATAAGAGGCATTAGGATTAACCCATTGTTTTACACCTGTGTTTTTGTTATAATTACATTGGCTACATTGGTCAAGTAATTCTTCCACACCCTTTGCGTTGTACTCATTTTTAGTACACGATACCCCTAGTACACCCCTCAGAGCCTATCTTTTCGTTTCTAACTTTAAGCATTTTACTTAAAGGAAGAATTTGTTACACCCCACTTAAATGTACACCCAAATCGCCTTAGCCTACCTTGTATGCACTCATTTTTAGTGCATTATTGTGACAACATTTGTTTAAACCCTTAGTTAATTATCTAATTGATTACATGGTTGCTAAGTCGAGTCATATCCTTGTACATATTGTTTTGGGACGATTGGGACTCATGGGTAAAGTACTAGTGTAATGGAGTAATGGGGAAGAACAACATTATTACCCCCATATGTGCTAAATATTTAAAAAGTACTCCAAGTGTTTCGATTATCTTAATTCGAGTCATTAGAATAGTTATTTGTAAAGTTATGTAAAAGTTCAAGTGTAAGGGGAATGCAACGCCCATATGATGTATTATTTTGGATGGTAGGGCAAGAGTGTATGAAGAAAAAAAAAATCGGAAAAATAAAAAAAAAAAAAAAAAAAAGTAGAAAAAACATACGGACTACCATCCCGTTTCCTTTTATGTTTATTTTATGTTCTTATTAGTTTTTGATTAGCTTTAGTCGAGTCTAGTCTTGGCTTAGCAACGCCATATTGTACATGTAATTAATCAAGATCTTTAACTCGCCACCAGTAAAATATCCTTTATCCAACAAAACCGTGTTTATCATATCCCTACACCTCACATTATAACCCATGTAAAAGCCCTCTTTGATAGTTTATCTTAGGTGCTTACGCCTAGTGGAGAAGGTTTTCGATCCTTTCCCAAGCCTATGGTAATCTATTTGCTATGACAGGTAGTGAGAGATATTATTCATTTTCATTTATGAGATACAATTTTATGACACCTGAGAGATGTGAGTATCTAAACACTACTTGTGAGGTGCTAGTGTGTAATCTCCGTGCTTATTATGATTAAAGTGGAACGACTATTTGTTGTAATTACTTTTATATTAGCGTTAAATGACCCCTAACTTGTATTTTGATTAGAATAAAAGCGCATTTGCTTGAGGACAAGCAAATCTCAAGTGTAAGGGTATTTGATGAAGCGAAAAGTGTACCGCTTTTAGGGGGTCATTTAAGCCCTAAATCGTATTTATTTGATCAAATATTGCCCTAAATCGTTCCTTTTGTCATTTTAGGTACTTTGGAGAAGAAATCTGGAAAAGGAAGCATTTTGGACATTTTTGGAGCATAAAGGTGAAGAAAACGACAAAGTCTCCAAAGCTGCTGGAAAAGTACACTTGACGGCGTCAAGAATTGTTCTAGACGGCGTCACGGCTTGGCAAAAGAGGTGGATATGACAAAATACACGTGACGCGCCAGAGAGTTTTGCAATGGAAAGGCTGACGGCGTCACCCTTTAAGGTGTTCAAGGCCATCACGGTTTAAGTTAAAGAGAGACGGCGTCAAGCACATTTCTGACGGCGTCAACCCTTGATAGGCCAGAGCGGATTTTGGAGGATTAAAGAGGGACGGCGTCAGGAAGACCATCCGGGAACCCTAGCCACGGCGAGGTGACGGTGTCACCTCCTACAACGTGACGCCGTCAGACCCTAAACTCTATATATAGTTTTGCAATTTTTAGTCATTAGGGTGCAACTTTGTGAGGAGAAACCCTAAGACGAATTTTCTGCCATTTTTAAGGGTTTTATACCCTTGGATCTCCCATGTTTAATTGAAGATAAGTAATTATTTAATCATTCAATATGTCTATGTGTTGTTTGATTATATCTTGTTCTTGTCTTTTAATTAACATGCTAGGCTAGATTTATCTTGTGTTTGCTTAGATCTAATGAAACCTAACTATTGATTATTGGTTATTAGTGTGTTATTAATTGTATTGGATGATTGTTTATCGATATTAGGCTTAAGAAAACTGGCTAACCTCCTATACGGTAACTTGCTTGAACGTCTTAAGAAACATGAACCAATGCGTACTAAGGTTTTTATGGTTGTATTTAATGCATGAGCGAATTCTAGTGATCCCATGTTAGGAGCTTCTTAGCCGGCTCGACATAGGAGTGAAGTAGGAGCTTGTAGAGTTGGGGAAGTACGTACGCCACCCCACGATTGGTATTAAGGAATACACCCGTCATCCACGCAATTAATACACACTAATCAACCGGTAAAAGATAGTTAGGGAGTAAGGAAATCTAAGTAAACACATTTCTCTCCATATAAGTTCCACGACCCTTTTCATTTTCAGTTATTTTATTTTATTTGCATTTGTAGTTATTTGGGTTAGTTGACTAGCAACTAATTCCGCCCACTCCTTCAAACCCGAGATTTTACTTGCTTTCATAAAAATATAAAAATACAAAAAGAATCTTCCCTCACCCTTAGACCTATTAGAGTAGTTTTTCAATCATAACGACACTATTCCCCTAGAGAACGAACAATCCCCCGGTACTTGCCACTTCACTATACTACATCGGTCAGGTACACTGCCTGGTGGGGATTCCAAGCCTCTTGAGATCCCTCGAGAGGTAAAACCTGTTGTAAGGTCGCAAAACCACGCATCACTCTGTCTTGATTAGTGTGAGAGACAAACCACTACTGACAATGTTGGAAGCTATGAGGGTGTTAGCGCTTGAAAGAATGAACACAATGAGGAAGATTTCTGCTAAATGGACTGATGTCATATGTCCATCAGTAAAGAAAAGAATTGACTTACTAAAGAATGATACAAGGTATGAATTTAATTACTTATATATATTGTGTGATTATATAACAATAATTTAATTACCTGATATATATTGCGTCAACTATTAATTATTTTAAAATTGTAGGTTTTGGCATGTAATTCTAGCTGATCGTAATGCATTTGAGGTGAGATCACGAATTCAAGCTTTCAAAGTGGACTTATCTGAAAGGACATGTAATTGTAGACTATGGCAGCTATCTGGGCTGCCATGTGTTCATGCCACAACTGCTATATTCAAGATCAACATGGTTCCTAAAGAGTTTGTTCCAAATTGGTTTAGAAAAGAAATGCATTATGCTACATACCACAATTATCTTAGCCCAGTTGATGGAATTGATATCTGGCCTAATCAAAGCCAGTACTCCACTGTTTTACCTCCAAAACCTCAGAAGATGCCAGGAAGGCCAAGAAAGAAGAGAATCAGAGCTAAGGTTGAAGGTAGAAGTGGAACAAGGATGGGGGCATTATTACTTGTCAAAATTGTTATCAAATTGAACATAACAAAAAAGGATGCAAGTTACCATCTGTTGCAAAGCCTGTGAAGCAAAAAAGAAGAACTGGTAGGCCTAGTAAAGGTGATGTAGACCCTGCAAGTGGTGATGATGGTTTGGGTGGGTCTGATGGTATGTCTGCAACAAGTGGTGATGGTGGTCTGGGTGGTTTAGGTAGATCTGCAAGTGGTGATGGTGGTCTAGGTGGTTTAGGTGGATCTGATAACATTTTTATGGGATCTGCAAATGGTGTGGGTGGGTCATGTAATGGTGTAGGTGTGTCAGGTAATGGTATGGGTGGGTCAGGTAATGGTGTGGGTGGGTCTGGTTCAGGTTTTAGGGGCTTTGCAAGTGGTATGGGTAGGTCAGGTAGTGGTGTGGGTGGGTCTGGTTCTGGTTGTAGGGGCTCTGCAAGTGGTGTGGGTGGGTCAGATAGTGGTGTGGGTGGGTCAGGTAGTGGTTGTAGGTGCTCTGCAAGTGGTGTGGGTGGGTCATGTAGTGGTGTGGGTGGGTCTAGACCAATAAAGGGGCATCATATTCCAGGGATAAGCTTTTCACCCCAAAATAAAAGGGCATTCAACAGACTTGCAGGTGTTAGGTTTGCAACTGGTCCATCACCATAAAGAAGGGTGAATCAAAAGGTCAGAAGGGGATTTGCTAGTTGGTTTGGTGCTGATGATAATGATGGTGTGAGTTTTGATCAAAGTCAAGGAAATCAACAACAAGCCAATGTCAATGAAGTTGTTGCTGCAAGTCAAGCTAATGCCAATGAAGCTGTTGCTGCAAGAAATGCAGATACCAACTCAAGATGAAATCCCAAGTCAAGCTACAAATAAGCAAGTGCAGATACCACAAAGCAAGTGCAGATACCACAAGAAGTTCAAGCAAGAAAGGTTCAACCAAGAAATGTGCAATTGCATATGACAAGAAGGTTACCCAGTCAAAGAGTCTTACAAAAAAAATTGTCAAAACTAGTTCATGGTGAAAGAAGCTCACCAAACAATGCAATGAACATAGATTAGGTGATAGACTGTGTCTATTTAGGTGGACTCTTTTGTGTAGTATTTTTGTGCACTAACTGAATTTAGCTGTTAACTATCTTTTATATGCCCTCTTTTGTGTATTACTTTGGGCATTCAAACACTTGCAACACCATGAATGTATGGAAGTGAACTAGGAACTGAACTATGTTATTTGACTTTCTAAAGTCAATTTTCAACTTTAATGCAGTAACATGACTTACTAATAGTCATATTTATGATATCAGGTTTATGTATACAATACTATTGAAAACTGCAAGTGCCAAGTTTTATGCTGTAAAATGACTGAATAACAGTCATATTTTCATAGCCATAAGGATTATGTAGTAAAGTGACTGCAAATTGACTTTCTAAAGTCAATTTTCATGTTTTGTGGAGTAAAAAGACTGCAAACTGCATATACATGAAAACTACAAACTGCAAATACAAGAAACCTGCACACTGCAAATACATGAAAACTGCAAACTACAAATACATGAAAACTGCAAATTTTTTCATTGCCTTACAAAAGCTTGACTTTATGGAGTCAAGATCCATTACATGATACTACTACTTAATAGTTCATATCCTACTGCTAATCATCTACCTAAATCAATTACCTACATTCATACCAAATACAACACAAATGACAATCAAAATCAAAAAAAGTCTGTCATACAATTGTAACTTTGAGTTTGTGCAAGTCAATTCTTCAACCAACAATTTCTTTTCCATTGTTAGCACAGCAATGTGTTCTTGCATCTCATTCCTTTGATTCGCTTTCTTGACCTTTTGATGCTCTTCATATAGCAATTCCATACAATACTCACTTGGTAAATCATCATAAAAAGGTCAAGAAAATGAGTATTATAGGGAACTTCTTTTCTTTTCTTTTTTTTTCTTTTTTTTTTTTTTTACTTTTTTTTACTTTACTAATTACAACATGATTTTTAAGAAGTGTAAAAAGTAGAATATTTTTTTTCCTCTCCTAAATCATCCTTTTTTTCATAAATAGAAATGCAATGGTATTTGAAAAAGTTTTTTGAATTTTCAACAGATAAACACATCAGATGTTTTTTTTTTAAATAACAATAGAAAAGACAAAATTTCTACCACTAAACAACTAAGGATAAGTGTGACAATACCGTCACATCAGTTTTTCAGTCCACTATTAAATAAGTGTAATAAGACCGTCAACTTTATCACACATACATACCCACTTAAACACAAATATATCTCACAATATACTCACACACGCAAACATTAATTCTTTCTTCACAACAAACACGCATACAAAACACGTGGTAGGGGAAAGGACGCATTTTCCTTCCCCTATTACACCAAGGTTTTAAATATAGCAAAATCTGAATAATTTTTATTTAATTTTGGTTTTATGCAAAAATATAGGAAAACGGAATCATGTTCAAAAGGAAACTATTAATGCTATATATAAAGGAAAAAATCAAAAATTGAAAAGTGAAAAGTTGAAACTAAAAAAGGAAATGTTGTAAACATATGTTTCAAAAAGGAAACTATTAATACACATCAAAAACCGGGTTGACACGGGACGCTTCAAACCCGGTGGGTTGACCCTGTTTACTTTGACCCATTTTTTCGACCCAACCCATCGGGTTGACCCGGTTTAAATTGACCCGTTTTTCGACCGGAACGGTTCAACCGGTTGAATCACCCGGGTCGAACCGGATTTCAAAACATTATATTTAATCCCCAAATCCTCAAACTTTTATTATTTTTCGTTTATAACTTATAAACTTGTTTTTATCTCGAAAACAATCTGCCGCTATAAAATCTCGTTACTATGTACAGGTACTCGTCTAGTTTAATATAGGGCTGGCAAATCGTGTAAACACGAACCTGTTAAGACACGACAAGATAAGACACGACACGATAAGGGGCAGACACGAACACGACACGATAATTTTTCGTGTCAAATTTTCAAAACACGAACACGACACGAAACCTGTTAAGCCCAAACAGGTCGACCTGTTAACGACACGAAACCTGTTAAGCCCAAACATGAACCTGTTAACAAGTCGTGTTTTCGTGTTCGTGTCAAAATTGCACATAGAGTGTGTCAGACACGACATGTTAAGACACGACCTGTTAAGACACGACACGATAAGGGGCAAACATGAACACGACTCGATAATTTTTCGTGTCAAATTTTCAAAACACGAACACGACACGAAACCTGTTAAGCCCAAACACGAAACCTGTTAACAAGTCGTGTTTTCGTGTTCGTGTCAAAATTGCCAGCCCTAGGTACTCGTCTAGTTTAATATAGTACTGTTTATAAAAAAATTGTAAGAAAAAACACAAACTTTGAAAAATAATCTTATGAGGACATGAGGTCGCTAAGGGTATTGGCAGTCGTTGGCGGCAAACCAACGGTAAGGGGGGAGGCCGTCGGCGAACACCGCCGCCAACCCCCTTGCCGCTAGAATCATGTGATTTGGAATCCTACACAAGACGCTTTGGCATAGAAGATCAAAAACAAAAATATGACCGTTGGTGAGCTTTTCTTGCCCATTAGGGCGTTTAATTTTTTTATATTTTTATATTATTTTTTTTTTTTAATTCCCTGTTAAATGGTTTTTGCAACTTTGGGGAAGATGATATTTCTCATGTTGCAGGTGTGTATTTCATTGGGGAAGATGATACATATTAGATGGTTTTTGCAATTTAGTCCTTGTGGCTTTTGCAGTTTGGTCCCTTTAATATTTGTAGTGTTTTTTTTTTTTTTTTTTTTTTTTTTTAAGTAAATAACACTTTTTTTATTTATCTTTTATATATAAATAATAAATTGTTTAAATATAATTTTTATTATTTATAACATTATATATAAATAATAAATAAATAAAATAAGCCATGATTCCGAATCCTTCAGAATCCTCCCACTGCCAACACTTTAGGCTTCAGAATCCTTCTTTTTTTGCCTGCCACATAGCAGTCTGTGATTGGTCGGTGAGAATCCTCCCATGATTCCGAGTCTACCACTGCCAACACCCTAAGACACATTGTAGACTAAAATGGCATGTCACTTTTGACAAATTAGGTTATAGATTGCTATGACTAGTAGCTAACTGAACAAGAAAAAATTACCTAATAATAGTTCACAATTCAATATTGATATAGTTATCAATTCAGGCAACGGATTGTTTTTTGGGAATGTGACTAAAACAAAAGAATCCGATCTAAAAATCCGGCGGGTTCAAACGCCATTCATCACCCCTTTTCATCATTTTTTTCATACATTATGTCACAATTATTTACCATATTGCAGATCCCTTTCAATTCATAGATCGCCCTTCAATCCCAAAAAAAAAAAAAAAAAAAAAAAAAAAAAGAAAAAAATAATAATAATTTTTTTCAATTAACCCTGATTCAATTCGAATGGAATATCAAAGTTGGGACACTATAGTTGGGACGTCATAGGTGGTACACCAGAGGCGGGACAACAGAGGTTGGGACGTCATAGGTGGGACACCAGAGGCGGGACAACAGAAGTGGTACAACATAGGTAGAACTTTCGATTATTAAGGGTTTTGTCTTGTTTTTATTGATCTAAGATCCCCTTTCGTTAGGATTGTGGTTCATTGATCTCCCTTCAATCCAAAAGGTAGTTTCGTTTTTTTTCTTGCATTGAGTATGGTGAGTTTTAGATCAAAGGAAGATGATGTTGCTAGGATTTCTATTTCGATTTATGTCACAAACTTTCCGAAGTCGTTCTCTGCTAAAGAGTTGTTTCATGTTTGTAAACAATATGGGCACGTTGTCGATTCGTTTATTCCGGTGAAGAAATCTAAAGAAGGCAAAAGATTTGGCTTTGTTCGTTTTATTAATGTTTTCAATGTGGATCGATTGGTGGGAAACATTTGTACGATTTGGGTTAATCGATTCAAACTTCAAGCTAACATTGCGCGATTTCAGAGAGAACCTTTGAATAAGAAGGTTACAGAAAAGAAGAATAATGAGACTAGTAGAGGTACCTTTATGAATTCTCTCAAGGATAATGGGGGACCAGTTGGCAGAAAATCGTTTGTTAATGTGGTTAAGGCTAATGATAAGGTTGGTTCGGGGGAAAACTCTGATGTTCCTGCGATTGTATTGGATGACGAGTGTTTGAATACAAAAGATTTAAGTAATACTTTGTTGGGAAGGGTGAAGGAATTCGCATCTCTTTCTAACCTCAAGACGGCCTTAACCAATGAAGGTTTTGTGGACATTAGAATTCGGTATATGGGGGAATTATGGGTGATGGTGGAATTTGATTCTTCTAAGTCTAAAGACTTGTTTCGCGATAATGTTGGGGTAAATTCGTGGTTTTCTGAGATTAAACAAGCAGATATTGAATTCATCCCTAATGGCAGAATTGTTTGGGTGGAGATAGAAGGAATACCGTTCAAATTTTGGTCCGGAAATACATTCAAAAAAGTTGCTGATAAATGGGGGGAGTTACTGGATGTCGATGATAAGGATGAAAGTTGTTTGCATTCGAAGAGATTGTGTATTTACACTAAGTCTCATATGAATATCTTTGATGACTTTAAGGTGATATTCCGAGGCAAGGTGTATTGGGTCAGGGCTAAGGAGGTTCCAGGATGGGTTCCTGATTTATTGGAGGAGTCTGACGATGAAGATGATGTTGATGATGGGGATATGGAAGAGGATAATATGAAGCAGGAGTCTGGTAATATGGATGAAAATAGTGATTCGGCTGAAGTTCCAGAAACAAATTTTGATGACTCGATTGGACCTAAGGAAAATAAGTCAGAAGATCCATTTGGTATTTATTCTTTACTGAATAACAAAGAGAAGGTTATTAATGCAGGCAGTTCTAACAACGAGCAAAGTTTGAAGTATCCTCCAGGATTTACGCCAAATTCAGAGGAGGGTGTAGGGAGTGGTAAGAAAGAAGTTCACGACAGGTATGATGTTAACAGTGTTAATAAAGGCTCAATGGACGGTGGGGCTCAATCTGGTAGTAATGGGAGAATTAAAATATCGGAGGCTCCACGGTCGGGAGGCTCGTTTCTGGGTTTAATGGAAGAAGTTGTCAAAGTTGGTCAAACGATGGGGTATAATATGGAGGGATGTGTTAATAACTTGTCCGAGATCATTGAATCACATGGAGAGGTGTTGGTTAATAGATGAATTTTTTATCCCTAAATATTCAAGGCCTCGCCCAAAAGGCCAAAAAAGATTGGGTTCGGGAGTTATGTATCTCTAATAAAGTTAATTTTTTGGCGATCCAAGAAACCAAAATGGAATCTATGGATATTCGATGTGTAAGGAGTTGTTGGGGTAATTATGGGTTTGATCATATTCATGGCAATTCGGTTGGTAACTCGGGAGGTATTCTTTGTGTGTGGGATCCAAATGCTTTTAAAAAAATATCGTATACGATTTCGGATTTTTTTGAAATTATTCGGGGATTGTGGCTTAAGAGTGGGGTTAATCTTCTTATTGTGGTGGTGTATGGTCCTCATGATCCTAGAGATAAACGAATTATGTGGGATTATCTAGCTAATACGTTAAATCAGTGGGACGGGGAGGTGACTGTCATGGGCGACTTCAATGAGGTGCGATATAAAAATGATAGATTTGGTTCGGTGTTTAATATTAATGGGGCCAATGAATTTAATGCTTTTATTGCAAACGCGGGTCTTGAGGAGGTTCCGTTAGGAGGTAGTAAGTTTACTTGGTGTCATAAGTCGGCTACGAAGATGAGTAAGTTAGATAGGTTTTTTATCTCTGACAATCTATTTAATATGCTTCCTAATATTTCGGCTGTTACATTGGATCGGTATCTTTCAGATCATCGCCCGATATTGCTTCGTGAGAATGTTCATAATTATGGGCCTATTCCTTTTCGTTTCTTTCATCATTGGATTGAATTGGAAGGATTTGATAAATATGTTATTGATATGTGGAAAATAGCTCCGGGTGATGCGCATAATGGTATGATCAGTTTTATGGGTAAGATGAAATTTGTTAAAGTCAAGATTCGCGAGTGGATTACAAGGAACAGGAATGACCGTAAGGGGCGATGTGAGAAATATAAAAAGGAGATCAGTATGTTAGATGTCGAGATTGATAATGGAAATGGAACAGAAGCAGTGGTGAATAAAAGGTTGGAGTTTCTTAACGAGTTGCAAAACTTGGATAAATTTAATGACATGGACGTGGCTCAAAAGGCGAAGGTCAAATGGGCTGTGGAAGGGATGAGAACTCTCGGTTTTTTCATGGGATGTTAAATAGAAAACGTCATCAACAGAGTATACGGGGGGTCATGGTTGATGGGGTTTGGAAGGACAAACCTTCTGATGTTAAAAGGGAATTCCTTAGTCACTTTAGTAATCGTTTTGGCAAACCATCTGATGTTAGAGCTACTGTTGATATGCAATTCCCTAGACAGTTAGATGTCGAACAACAGGAAGAATTAGAGTGTGAGATGACAAATGAGGAGATAAAAAAAGCGGTTTGGGATTGTGGTACCGATAAATCTCCGGGTCCCGATGGGTTCACTTTTGTTTTTTATCGACATTTTTGGTCTACAATTGAAAAGGACGTTGTCGAGGCTGTGAGGTATTTTTTCTCAAACGCGAATTTTCCGAAAGGGTGTAACTCTTCCTTCATTACTCTAATCCCAAAAATTCCCGATGCTAATATGGTTAAAGATTTTCGTCCGATATGTCTTATTGGCAGTATGTATAAGTTGATTGCGAAGATTTTGTCGAATCGGCTTGTGAGAGTTTTGGGGGATATTGTAAGTGAGGTTCAATCGGCGTTCATTGCGGAGAGACAAATTCTAGATGGGCCGTTCATCTTGAATGAGGTATTACAGTGGTGTAAAAAAAAGAAGAAACAGTCAATTATTTTCAAAGTAAATTTTGAAAAGGCGTATGATTCTGTTAGATGGGATTTTTTGGATGAGGTTCAAAAAAAGTTTGGTTTTGGAAAAAAATGGTGTGAATGGATTCAAGCTTGTCTATGTTCTTCGAGAGGGTCTATTCTTCTCAATGGAAGTCCGACCGAAGAATTCCAATTTCATAAAGGTTTGAAACAAGGTGACCCGCTATCCCCGTTTTTGTTCCTTTTAATTATGGAGAGTCTTCATTTATCTTTTCAAAGGGTTGTGGATACGGGCTTGTTCACGGGTATAAAGTTGAATCTTTCGGTGACTCTTTCTCATATGTTCTACGCGGATGATGCAGTCTTTGTTGGGCAATGGAGTGAAAATAATATTAACACTTTAGTGCATGTGTTAGATTGTTTTTTCCGTGTTTCAGGTCTTCGAATTAATATGAGCAAAAGCAAGATATTGGGAATTAATGTGGATAGTGTTAAAGTGAAGCAAGCTGCCGCTAAGCTTGGGTGTCTTATTCTTCAATGCCCATTTTCGTATCTAGGTACTAAAGTAGGGGGTTCGATGAATCGGGTAGATGCTTGGAAGGAGGTTGTTGATAAGGTTAAATCACGTTTATCGAAGTGGAAAATGAAAACGTTATCTATTGGTGGCCGCTTAACGTTATTAAAATCAGTTCTAGGATCTATTCCTATTTTTCATATGTCTATATTTCGGGTTCCAACTGGTGTGCTCAAAACATTAGAGTCTATTCGTAGCCAATTTTTTAACGGGAATGAGGTGGGTAGTAAGAAAGCTAGTTTGGTCAAATGGAATGATGTGTTGATGGATAAAGCTCGTGGGGGTCTGGGAGTTGCTAGCCTTTATGCTTTGAATAGAGGTTTATTGATTAAGTGGTTCTGGAAGTTTTATAATCATAAATCATCCTTGTGGGTGAAAATTATTAAGGCAATTCATGGGGAGGATGGAGGTGTGAACTCATTGAATGTTTCGGGTGTTCGAACCTGCTGGAAAACCATTGTAAATGAGATAAAGGTTTTGAAGAGTCAAGGGGTTAATGTGACAGAGTTTATGCGGTTAAAGCTTGGTAACGGGAATAAAGCGTCTTTCTGGAATGATAATTGGCATGGTGATGGAGCTTTCAAAGATCTTTTTCCGCGGGTATATGCACTTGAGATTTGTAAGGATGTTACGGTTCGTGCAAAGATGAATAATTCCAGTATAGAAACATCTTTTCGTCGTAATTCTAGGGGTGGAGCGGAACGAGAACAGTATGATGCTCTTTTGGTATTGGTTAACACGATTAATTTTAGTCCGATAGAAGATAGGTGGAGATGGACGTTGGAGAGTTCGGGGGAGTTTTCGGTGGCTTCCATTCGGAGAGCTATTGATGAGAAGCGGATATTGAGTGTTCATTCCCGGACTAGATGGGTGAAATATGTGCCAATAAAAATTAATGTTCTTGCATGGAAAATAAAGATGGATGCTCTTCCAACGCGTATTAATATTTCCCGTCGAGGTATAGATATTCCTTGTATTGAGTGTCCTAACTGCAATTGTGGGGTGGAGTCCTCGGACCATTTGTTTTTTCAATGTGATCTTGTTCGACAGATTGCTCGTAAGATTGCAGTGTGGTGGAATGTTAATTATGTGGATTGTAATTCGTATGTTGAATGGGTTGAATGGTTGGTGTCGTTGCGTCTAGGGTTTAAGGCGAAGTTGATGTTCGAAGGCACGTTCTATACTTTATGGTGGAATATATGGACATATCGAAATAGACTCCTGTTTGATGTTAAAACCCCCTTGAAGGCAAGTATCTATGATAATGTGGTGTCTAGTTCTTTTTATTGGTGTAGGTTTAGAAGTAAAAGTTCATTTAGTCGGCACGAGTGGATTAAAAACCCCTATCTTATTGTGATGTTATCCTAGCTCCTTGCTAGTTTTTTGTGGTTTTATATAATTTTGCTGTTCAAAAAAAAAAAGTAGCTAACTGAACTAGAAAAAATTAACTCGCCAATATCATTGGTTACTTCACGCAATTTGCTTCTTTTTGACGTAGATGGTATAAAAGATTCTTTTTGGCTAAATAGAAATTTTACTGATTGTGGAGCTAAAAGATCCAATGAAGTGATAAAAAGGGAAGCATCATGATACATTGATGGTTTGGAACTAACAACTGAAAACCCTTACTTAGATGACCATACCCAGCCTTTGATAAATACTACGGAGTAGTTATTAATCAATCAGGCACCATGGTGTTCTGTTTCAACTAGAACAAGTATACGACTGTGAAAACGGTCACCCAAAACTCAAGTAATTGAGAAATTTGGTTTCAGTGACCCAAAAAAAATAACTTTTGGTTCCTTAGCGGAAAAATATGCATAATAGTCAGTATGAAAAACAGCATACATACAAAAGTTCACTTGCTACTAGCCATTTACTCAAGGCAATCAATTGGTCCATGGATAGCACTAGAAATCAATACTGAAGAAAGTTGTCAAAGTTTATGAATGTTACACAAAACTAAGCTAAAATGATCAAAAGTCAGAAATCACACTAAAAATCATACTCATAAATTTAGCAATTAGAATTTCTATTCTTAAATTTGAAAAAACTAAAACGTTGCCATTTATGATGGACATTCTACAATCAGGTTATTTGGCACAGATGCAAAAATGATCGAGCGCAACAGCAGTGCGGGATGATACTAGTGTGTCCCTAACGGTTCTTTTTCTTTATATACTCCGTACATCAGGATTTCTTTTCTTCTCTTGATTTTAGCATGAGTGTGGACTTATAAATCATATTTATTCCTTTTTTGTAATATACTAATATCCAACTTCATAGTCTTGTCATAAAGCCCATAAATGCAACTCTAGGCAACTTTCACAAAATGCTTATCCTGCTTCAACATATCAACCATTAGCCAATGAACATGCAATGGGAAATTTATATAATTTTTGCATTTTATCACATAACCCACAGCAAGTTACCAAAGATCAACTGAAATTTTTTTAAACCGCATAACTATGTTTGCCAACAAAGAGAATTTTGAAGTAGAACTTTCTAAAGACCTGAAGGTGTATATTTTTTGCCAAAGGAAACCGACTTGAATGTACCTAACAACAGGGGTAAGAGAAATTTTAAAAATTCAACAATGTAACTTGGAAAAATTCTCCCTAACAAGTGATGATTAGCAATGAGATGTGCATGGCAACACGAAAGTGGCTATGGTCACATACTCACGTGTCGAAAATAGACATAGAATCATAGCTCAAGAGTAGATGTGACAAAATGGCCAGGTAGAATGTGTCAGGTAACGGGTAATTTTGGTGCTGTCTGGGCTGTCGGGTTGACCAGAAATGCTTTTTATCCAATTTTTTATTCTTTGTTACAAATAACTAGTATGTCAAGCATGATTACATATAAAATACATAATTTGAATGCTACTAATAAAATTTTAGTAAACGAATATAGGGTTATGTATGCAATTATAAATACACTTTGGGTGGTTTCAACCCTTTAGTTTGACCCAACCCATTAGACCAATTTCCCTTTAGATATATTTCTCGGTTTCATACGTGTGAAAAACTACAGAGAAAGATTACCCAGATATACTCGAAGTCATCAGACCTTTGTAATCCTACTAACCCCATGTACAGTGGCGGAACTTGAACAAATTTTTTAGGGTGGCTGAAATCATTTGTAACGTACAGTGTAGTTCTTGTATATGATAAATCATTCATTAATATAGAAGTTTACAACCAACATTACTTACTCGATGAGATTAAGTCAATATCAGTTCAGTACCTTTTTTCGAGCTCTAAAGGTGACAATAGTAAGATCCGTTACCCACAAAAAATTGTGTGAATGATAGACGAAACTGATATAGTAAATGAAGTTTTATATTTTGAAAGGGATGCAAATACATGTGGATCATGTAGAGTATTTGGAGGCAACAAGCCCCAAGGTTCTATAATTTCAACAAAAACTATCCACATATGACAAAATAATCTCCAAAGTGCATACGTGTTATGAGTACATTTACACAAAAGTTAGAACTTAGTGACCAAAATGAAAAAACATTTTTGCTAATGAGGTGTTAGTGTAAAGAGCATAGCCGTGGGTGCAGTATAATAGAAACATATGTAGGGGCGTTTGGATATAAGTTTTTTAAGTGTTTATTGTGACCTAACAATCATAACCACATAATGAGTTGCTTAAAACCTATGGATAGTTAGGTAACTCAACATCTATCTAGAAGAATACTCCGTACCATTATCCATATTTATTTTTCTCGAATATTGTGACTCACTGACCATATAATAGAAATTCAAGATCATATTCGCCTAACCAATTAACCAAAGACTCGAAGTAGTCAAAAATGATTATAACGGCTTCAACTAGCAGCATCCAAACACCCCCTTAATACCACATATAAAGATGTAATCACAAGGATACCTTATTTTTTGGAATAGGTCCAAGCACCATTAACCCACTCTTGATGAACTCTTAACTTGTCTGACGGGTACACAACCTTTTCATTATTCTCAAAATGCACCAAGTATTTAGAACCCATGTTCTTGATAATCTTCCCAACCCACCACCCATCATTGTCGTATGCATCAACAGTATCCAATACCGAATATTTAGATACAACAATCTCATTAGGAACAGGTCGGATGTGATCAGCGGATACAACCTCTCTTAATGGCCCTGAACCGTCCTCCTTGAGAAGAGTTTTGTACTGGATAATGTAGTCTTGTTTGGAAAGACAAGCAATGATGTTTGCTGTAAAGTATGAACCAGCCATACCCTCTTCATTGTTTGTAATTTCGACTCGATCACCTCTCTCAAACAACATTCTTTTTGGTTATGAAGCGTATTTCTACAATACAAGAACAGTTTAATTACTATTGGAATTCAACACTTAAATCTGTAATTTATCAAGTTACATCTTAAGCATCTTCTTGCTCTATAAAGATAGCATACGAGTTGAGGAATTATTGAACTACACATCTACACCTTCTCAAATAGTGTTTGGAACCAATAAGGACAAACACATTCAAGAGGGTAGAAAAACAAAGAGTGATAGGGATTGCCTTTTGAAATAGATGATCTGATTACGTGTTTAAAATGAAGATATTCAGAAAACAGTGTTTGGCAAACTAGTTGAAAAAAAAAATGGTTTTCTGCGTTGTTTTGCAAACCCAGTCCCAAACACCCCCAAATAAGAGGGATAAACGATGAATAGACCAAAATATCCCCAAACAAGTTGTTAGTGAATAGCTTAACAAACATTTCATTTAGTGGGTGTTTGGGATTACTTATTTTTCCAGCTTTTCAGCTTATCTACTTATTTTTTAGCATGAAAAGCAGTTTGAATATCCAAACACTTTGTGCTTATATGCTTATTTTTAGTCAGACAAGCACTTTTTTATTACTTATTTGATATAAAATCAAAATCAACTATAACTGTTACTGTTATATCTAACCTAAAACCTTTAATAAGAGAATTTGACTAAAAATATTTTATCAAAATATTATTTCTTTTTAGTGTTGTTGTATCTTATAGAAAATAAGCAAATCCAAACACTATCTCATAAAGTACTTATTTTTAAGCAGAAGCACACAAAGTCAACAATCCCAAACACCCTCTTAAACTAATAAGCTCAAGAGCTTAAACCCCTTTGCCTTCATCCAACCACAAAAAGATCCTTGTTTTCATTTTCAGAACACAACAAGCAAATCCAAACATAGATAATTTATTGTTCCATAGATTATAATTTCCATGTAATAATCTTACTTACTAAGTATAATAAAAATAGTTATGCATGATTAAATCATGAAAGTAGTAAGTATAAAGATTGAAAAGATAAACAAAAAAGAAAGAAAGAATTGAACCTTGATGAATGTGGGATTTAACAGAGAAGTGAGTGAAGGAAAATGAAAACTCAAATTTACAGTTTAGTGATAGGAAGGTTTTGTTGGATAAATAAATAGAGTCAATGCTGTTTCTACTTTTTCATCAAGTGACAATTCTTTTGTGGCCCGTCATTAAATTAGCTACTGTAAAACGGTAATAAATCATTGGATATGATATACTCGGTGGTTTTTTTTTTTTTTTTTTTTTTTTTTTTTTTTTTTTTTTTTTTAGGTTATCTATACTACCTTATAATGTATTTAGGACATCTATATTTAGAAGTCTTAAAATGTTTAAGACCAAAAACATTTCTTTAATAGGAAAGATGCATACACATATAATTAAAAGCCTAGAAATTTAAGTGTCTTTAAAAAGTCTAGGTTGTTACAAGTATAGCTTTCAATGCTTGTAATCTTTTAAGACTTACAAGAAAAGAAACATAGTGTACACCACTTTAATACATATAATTTTCAGACTTACAAAATAAGAAGCATAATGTACACCACTTTAATGCACATATTAAAAAAAAAAAAAAAAAAAAAAAAATAATATGCTTGTAACAGCCTATTAAAAAGCTTTTAACAACCCATAAATGTCTTAAATTCTTGTAATTATAAAAAACGAGTAACCGCTAAAAATCATTACTATCAATAATGATTATTAAAAATATGTAACCGCATTCACCATATAAATCTACACAAACCATTTCATATCTTTCACACACAAGGTTTTTGTTTTGTTTTTTTTTTTTTTTTTTTTTTTTTACGAAATCTACTATTGACTAACAATTTCAACATATTCAAGAATGGGCTTGTGGCCTGTAGCTATACCAAACGCACCTAATAGACTCCCAGACTACACACAAACACATTCACCCTCTTTTTAATAACCCAAAACGCACACCCTAAATGATTGACTTCAACACACAAACACCTTTAACATTTTGAAAACGAATCCAAATGACCCTGTTTGTTTTCGCTGAGCTGAGACAAGCAGTCAAACACTCGACACCAAGGTTTCGATGAGTCAAGACACGCAACAAGATAGGCCCAATTCTATAGTCTTCTCGCCTAGACTGGACAACAAACACAATACACTCTAATGATTTCTTGACGTTAAGCCGAACAAAGCACACCCTACGTGGGTGACTTCTTGTGACCGAGAACCAAAACAACAAACACCCTAAACGGCTCACTATTACCGCAAGACAAGCACATCCAGATTAAAAACCATTTTCAAAATTATTAACATGTATGAAAATAAATAGATCCAAATCCATATTCACAACACAAACGAGCCAAAACAATTTACCAAACACCATTTTCAGTTTTCTTACCACACGAACCATATATCAAAACGTTTTTAGACCCGGTTTTAATCCATGTTTAGATCCACGAAAACAATAACAATTTTGTCAATCGATTTATAAATAACAAGAGTAACCAAAACGGGTTTAGGGTTTGTCATACCAAATTAAATGAGAAGAAGAAGAAGAATAGATGGGAGAAGGGGCGGCGATGGCGAGGTGATACACGGCGGTGTAATGGTGGCGACCAGTGGTGAAACGACGGCTTGATATGGAGGCGGCGGCAGCAGTACACGGTGGTGGAGGTGGCCGGATAATGGAGAGAAGGAGGAGATGATGAGGTGTGGTGATGGGTGCTATGTTGGTGGTGGCTGATAGCGGCGGATGGTGGTGGCAGCCATGGTGGTCGGCGGCGGCTGGATCTCTTGGTGAGAGAGAGGAGATGAAGGATTGTGAGAAAGAAAATGTGAGTTTTAGGGTTTGAAATCCTAAGTGTGTATATTTATACAAGTTTTAAAAACCAAATGTAAACTTGTTAAAACTTTAGGGGCGCGGTGAACATTTAAGTACAAGGACCATATGTGTAATTTTAGTTATCTTTTGTAAAATTGATGTTCGGGACTTGTTTGGGTTAGTTAATGACCGACTCAAGACACAAAATTCGTACCATTGTTTTTAAAATAACTTTTCCACGAAAAACAAGTATTTACTCGTACAATTGCTTTTCCATATGTTAGCGATTTATTTGTAATTTTTTAAATGTATTTGAATTATTATGTAATGGTTGAAAAAAAAAAAGATGTATTTCGCCATAAAAATTGTCACAGGGTACCCGCCGCCGCATTGCGCGGGTACCCTTCTAGTATAAAAAAATAATGTATGTATCAAAAGAAATGATGTTATCACCTCTTACCTATTATCTTAACTACTTATAAAGAGAAAATGGTAAAATGGAAAAGTGGAAAACTGAATTTTGGGTCAATCCTCATTTTGCCCTTGTCAATCTTAACTACATGGGTAATTAGACAGTCATGCGTATTAAAATATTAAATTGTGTCATTAATTAGACAGCCATGCGTATTTGGATGTTCTTGAATCATTAATTATATGCGTATTAATAAAATGAACAAACACACACAAAAATACTCACACCACCTTTTTTTTTTCTTCTCTCTACTCTTATTTTCTCTAACCTAAAACACACCTTTCTCTCTAACAAACAACAACCGCCGACCACCACCGGTCAACACCAGCCACGAGCCGACCTCCATAACCGACGCCTCCAGCGGATTTTTCAGGTTCTTTTATGTGTTTTTTTGGAGCCTTTTGTTAGATTTATTTTTATTTCAAGTTTTGATGTTTTTTTTTCCATATATATATATATATATATATATATATATATATATATATATATATATATATATATATATATATATATATATGTTGCCGCTGCTGCTGTTGTTGCCGGAATCATATTTTGAGGTTTGTCTTTTCTTCTTTTTACTTTTGAATTTTTATAGATCTATGTAGTTAGTTTTGAATTTTCTTATGGACCTATGTATTTATTTTGTAGATTTGAGTTGCTATAACATTTTTCAGCCGCCGTCGTTGTCACTGCGTTGCCGGAATTTGCGTAGCCGCGCCGGAAACTGCTGTTGTCACTGCTGCGTCCACCGGAAACTTCTTCTCTGGCCGGACATTGTTTGGTTACTTCTTAATATTTGTGGGTAAATTTGTTATAAGTTTATGTAAGATTTGGTATTGAATTTATTAGATTTTTGTTATTAAGTTTGTATATATTCTTTTAAATGTTTTCTACTTTTTTAAAATCAAAAATTTTGTGATGGGTTTTAAAATTTCAAATTAATTTTTTTTAAAGTTCAGAGTATTTTGAATGTATAAAAGTTTTATTCAATCTCTGGTGAGGCTTTTCTTTGAGGTTATATTCCGACTTTCAACCGTTTGATGCCTTGATGTTTTTTAGGCATTTCCTGATTTAGATCTGTTAAAGATCATTTGAGATATGTGGTTATCTTTATGTTTAAGGTTTGAGCTTCTTAATCTTTTTACGATCATAAGTATAATGGGGTTCTTTTGGAATTTAGATATTCTCATCAGTTTTAATTAAACAAATGCTTTCAAAATTTAGTTTCTTATGGCTGACAACTTTTTGCTAATGTGTTTCATAGGGACCATTTACCTTAACTGAAAAAGCATTTTGTGGCAGGACAAAAGAAAACTCAAGGACCCAATGGACCCAAAAACTGAAAAAGCACAATGACAGTATACTGTAATACATATGCTTTATGGCTATGATAAAATTTGACCATAGGTAAACATGCATAAGTCAAAAAAAAATTTAGACAAGAAAATATCAGAAACAGTTGAATTCACGGGCTTTGAGTAACTCATTTAAATGATTGTTGTGATACTTCCATGATTATATTTTATAGAATGATGTACGTATAAAAAAACACATACTACCTCCGTCCCATATTAAGTGTCCATAATGGAATCTTGGGATGTCCCAAATTAAGTGTCCAGCGAATATTTTCAACCAATGAGAAGAGACTTTAGTGGGTAATAGTGATATTTGATTGGTGGAGAGTGTAGTTAGTGGAATTTCCTAAAACTTTGTGCATTTGGAAAGTGGACACTTAATATGGGACGGAGGGAGTATAAGAAATAAATTTATTTTTAATAAAGGTTAATAAGATTATTCAGTTTTGTAAAGAAATTCATAAAAAGTTTTAAAGCCACTCAGATTAATACAGATTTAAAATAGTTGATTTTTATCTATATTGAGAAAAATATTTTGAGCAATTTACTTGAAAATTTTATTGAAACATGAAATTTGGAGAAATGGAAGAAAACCACCAAACTGCAAGATGATGCAAATTTGTGGAATAAAAAAATGAAAAGGAAATCGCTATTCTTAGATATGTCGCGGGTGACGATTTGAAGAAAAAGAAGATACAAGCGGTGCAATGTATAAAATGAAAGAAGGGTAATATTCAAATGGAACGTTGTTAGACTTTAGTAGACGTAGAAATTATCTAATGGAGTGACACGTTTTTTAGTTTTAAGTGTCGTTTATTAGAGATAGAAGCTAAATAACCAAGCCTTAGTCAACCGATTCTCGAACATTTCGAGATGTACACATTTAAAAAAAATGTTTAGAACATGTGTTACGGAATTTTAAGATGTACACGTTTAGAAATTATGTTTTATACTTGTGTAACAAATAATGGGCGCACACATAAAGACACCAAACAGGACAAACATATTGATTGGCGCAACAAAAGTTTATCAAAAACCAGAAACTAATGACGCAATGCACAAACACTCGCCTATGGAACTATCCCATTAGAAAAACAGTTATTCGGAAAAAAAATTCCTTAATACTACAAATACTGTTGTCGAAGAAAAATATTTGCCGTTGAAATTTTGTCGAAACTATACACCGCTGCCACTAGGCACGGGTACTCGGCTGGAGTTAGAGTGCTCTTGCCAATAATTCCTCTTGCTCCATCTGAAGAAGACATGTTCCCTTTTAAACTAAAGAGAACACAATTCCCTATTCGTCTTAGCTTTGCGATGACTATTAATAAAGCTTAAGGCCAAACAATTTTAAATGTGGGTGTCTATTTTCCCGACTCTGTTTTCTCGCATAGCCAGCTTTATGTGGCAATGTCTAGAGGTATATCCCGTAGAACAACAAAGGTATTGGTTAAACCAGTTAAAGAGTTTCGTCAAGTAGGAATCTACACCTCAAATGTCGTTTATCAAGAAGTTTTACGCGAAGAGTAACGTGTGTTGTTAGTTTTTATCTCATAACTAATGTAATGTTTTACTTTCAGTTTCATTAAATGTTTTTATATGTTGTTTGATAGATGTTAAGAATTTTTTCTAGACTTTAGTTATCGTTTAGTACAACCGTTTGCAATTACATTCTGATCGGTTCACGTTCTATTTTGAACGCTACACAAAACACTCACCACAATATTACAAATCGTTAATTATTTGCCGCTACAAATTCCGTTGCTATGCACGGGTACTCGCCTAGTTTAAATAAAAACCTTTAAAAAATAACTAAAATACTTAACTTTTTGAATTAGCTAAAACCTATACACTCTAGCAAAGCGAAAATTACTGAAATGGACTGTAAGAGGTCCATTTGTCCTGCAGAGGACCACTTTTTTCTGCATTTCCAAAATGTCCAACTTGTTCGTGCCTTGTTGTAACCGAACACAAAAGTTACCACGTGTCAGCCAAACGACTTAACAAAAAAAATGTATATATAAAATATTTCTGTTCGCGCCTAGGTGTAACCGAACACCATAAAAGCACCACCTCGAAACTGTCATTGTCAGACTAAGAAATTAGAAAAAATATATATATAATAATAATAATAAAGGGTTGTTCGTGCCTCTTTGTAACCGAACACCCCAAAAAAGACAAACCTCGAGACTAAGCGAAATCCTTAAAATGACCAGATAATCGTTTTTAATGACAATCCAAGCACGAATTGATTATAAACAAGATGTTGTAGGTTATTTTCTTCATTCAATTTTCGTTTGATATCACGAATAGAATATAACAGATCAATTTTTTCTTTCTTTTACCATAGTTTCATAAATAAGTGGTTTTTATTTGTTGTTGGTGGTGGTGGTGATACATAGGTGCTGCGGTGTTGGTGTTGTGGCTGTGGTGGTGGTTTTGGTGTTGTGGTTGTGGTGGTGGTGGTTTTGGCTGTGGTGTTGGTGTTGTGGTTGTGGTTAAGGCTGAGCATCGAAGGTTCAAAACCAAATCGGACGGACAAAACAGACCAAACCGAAAAAAACCGAGATGACCCGATAGCCCGTCGGTTCGGTTTCAGTTTTGGTTTTTCATGATTTTCAGTTTCGGGTAAGTTCGGTTCATTTCAGCCAAAAACTGACAAAAACACACACAAACACACATGAACCGGACCGAACCGACGGGCCCGACACAAACCGAACCGGACCGACCATATTCGGTTTGGTTTCGGTTTCGATTTCGGTTTCGGTTTTTCATGATTTTCGGTTTTCGGTTTTTTCGGTTCGGGTCGGTTTTAGACCGATGCTCAACCCTAGTTGTGGTTGTGGCTGTTAGGGCCGAGCATCAGTCCAAAACCGACTCGACCCGACCCGATCTGACAAAACTGAAAATCGTGAAAAACCTAAATCGAAACCGAACCGAATATGGTCGGTTCGGTTCGGTTTTGTGTTGGGTCCGTCGGTTCGGTTCGGCTTAGGTGTGTTTATGTGTGTTTTTGTCGGTTTTGGGTCGAACCGAACCGACCCGAAACCGAAATTCATGAAAAACATAAACCGAAACCGAACCGACGGGCTGTCGGGTCGGCTCGATTTTTGTCGGTTCGGTTGGTTTTGTCAGTCCGGTTTGGTTTTGAACCTTCTATGCTCAGCCCTAGTGACTGTGGTGGCGGTGTTGGTGCTGTGGGGGGCTGTGGTGGTGGTAGTTGTGTTATTGCGGCGGCTGTTGGTGGTTTGATGGTTGCGGTGACGGTTGTGGTAGATACTGTGGCGGCTGTGGTGGTTTTGTTACGGCGGTTGTGAGGTGGAGTTGGTGCGACGGGTGTACGCTTGTTTATTGTTTTGTTTTTGCTCAATATGGCTCAATTTGAGGTATAACAAAAATTTTTGTTCCATTATTATTGGTTATTTGGTATTTACATGTGTAGTAATATAAAGATTTTTATTTTTTTTGTTAATTTAGGATTTTCCCGTAGATCTTACATGTAGAAGTAAGTTAAAGTTGATTCCCTGGATTTTGAGTAAATTTAGAGACACCCGTAAGGAAGCATTGTTTAGGAGCACGTGTTTCGGTTGGTTGCTAGATTTAGAAGATATGCAAGAGAATTGTACTTTGATACATTTTTTTAGTTGTTGCCAAGTGGACCGTGAACCGAGAGACACGGATGTCGTTCCTTTCACTTACTAGGTAGGAGAGTATGAGTTAAAATTTGGGAGGGAGGAATTTTTCCTCGCAACGGGGTTAAGATTCGGGTTAGATTTTAAGTCGGAATTTGAAACAGGTGAAATTCCTTTTAAGAGACGAGTCTTTGACTCAACTTATGATGGTCATGCGGTAAATTGTAGAATGTTGTATGAAAAGCTTATGAGCAAAGAGTTTGATAAATTGTGCGGTACAGATGTTGTTCGCCTTTGTTTGTTAGGCGTAGTAGATTTAGTGCTTTTAGGTCATGAGCCACGGTATGTTGTCCCAGATTGACATTTTAGGTTGGTTGAAAATATAAATGCATAGAACATCTATCCTTGGGGTTCGTTCGCATGGTTGACATTGTGCGGGCAATTAGCTGATGCAATAAATAAACGGTTGGAAGCTCTGTTTGTCAATGAGATGCCACCTCCTAGGACTGATGGTAGAGTTAAAAAGCCGAAGTATACGTTGCTTAAATTTACATGGGCCTTTAAGGTATGCCATCTGTTAATTTGTACTCGTTATGTATATGTATAACGTTAAAGAAATAAAACAAGTGTTTTTTTTAGACGTGGATATTAGAGATGTATCGAGTAGGGTCCACTCGATTTTATAGACGTGAAGAGCGCTATCCTAAAATACTTGCTTGGCGTTACAGAATGAGGTTTTTACGCACAATACTTGGTTGGTGAAAGCAATTAAGAGTGATTATGATATTAACTTTATGTGTGGCATTGCAAAAGTTGTTGGGAACCTCTAAATTTACGTTTCTCATCAGCCCATAGATTTAAGCACGGTGTTGATTCCAAACGATGGTTCTCTGGAAGAATCATTAGGAAATCTCATTTCAGAAGAAAAAAACAAGAAGAGTCGCTCCGGTATCTACATCAAATGCAGAAAAAAAAATAAGAGGTTCGATTACTATAAACTTCTAGGCAAACTAGGATTCATTAACAAAACTAAACCTACTACACCCTATACACAAACTATTTTCAATTTTCTTGTTCACAACAATGGCCAATTGGTGATCGATGGCCAAAAAAGTAAGTATGTCAACGGTGGAACAATGAACATCAGCATTCCAAGAATGAAACTAAACCTGAAACAAAATTTGATTAATATTCTTGATACCAAGATTCATGCTCTTTATTATGAAGTACCACACACTGGCTTTTCAAGCACCGTCAAACTCATAAACAACTATGATATGCATGTGATGTTTGATATATCTGCAGCACAAGGCAAGTTGGAAATTTACATTGACCACGTGGGTGTCAATTTTATTATAGCCAAATATATATGCCCAAATGCTACATTGGCATAAATGATGAATCATGTGATAACAGACTATACAAGTGATAGTGAAGACAGAAGAAAGGAGGTAACACAAAATGATTACACTTATGATCAAATGGTTGAATGGGCGGAACAAGAACAATGTAACACCCCCAAAATCTGGTTTAGCAGAAGCATACATGTTTGGGTGCTACTAAATTGGTATCACAACACAAAGTATAAAGAATGGTTTTATCTCAACCATTTAAAATAGATTTCATATTCAAAATTGTTTTGTTTACAGCATTTCAAAAATGGTGCGGAAATATAAGCCCATAAAAGATTTCAAGTGGTCCCAAATTTATCAGAGTCTTCTATGACCATGCCATGCCCTGCCGAAAGCCTCCACCACTAAATTTTCGCTTTAAACCTGAAAATATATGCTAAAGTGTCAACACAAGGTTGGTGAGTTCATAGGTTTTAGTGGAAAATGTAAAGCATTTGAATAACGATTTCCCGGCAAAGGAATTGTAAATCCACTCGGTCACAAGTCCCGCCCATACAAGACTTGCAACCTGTGTGTTTACAACCCACTGCCAAATAAGATTTTTTCTTGGTAAACAGAAGTAATATATTGTTTGGTTAAGCGGTACGCTCGTAATGACCATTACACTTGGTAGTATGTCCGTTACACCCGGTAATGTGACCGTTACACCCGGTCATGTGACCGTTTCGCCCGGTCATGTGACCGTTACACCCGGTCCTGTTATATGTGTTCGTCCAGTACCCCTGGTCAATGTGTGTGTTATGTGTACATATAATGCATTCGAGTGAAAAATCAAGTATTACAGCCAAACAGTCAAATATTGAGTAAACAGTTCAGTACACCTGGTTAATGTGTGTCATGTATTCATATAACGCATTCGAGCAAACAATCAAGTATTTCAGCCAAGTAGTATGTTTGAGAAAAACAAATCATGTTTCAAGTAAAAACAAGCGTTAAGTTTAAGTAAAAACGAGCATGTATTCTCCCCCAAAACAGTTGTAAAACCAGTAAAAGTAGGGGCCATGAACTCACCTTGGTAAATAGTAGTCAGATCACAAAATAGTTCAGACAGTGTTCAGCACCGACACACGACCTAGATTAGTAAGGTTTATTTTAGTTCACAGTTCAAATTCAATAATTTCAATCGTTTTAAGGAGTTTATGTTGGTGTTGCTGGTGTGGCAGCATTTAACTGAAAACCAAGTTTTTAATATTTGAAGTTATTGGCTCATCGAGGTGTACGAGCGTACAAAAGAGTAAGACTAGTGATTCTTCGATTTGACAGAGATCAGAAAACTACGCACGAAGGATAATGACTATTGAATGTCAACGTGAACGACATATAGGAATGTTGGCGTTAAGTGAATGTACGTGCGTATATATACTTTCATATATATATAATCCTTGTGGACAAAATGTTTAGTCGAAAAGGTTTTACCAATATATGGTGAGTTATAACTTATGCTGCGAGAAATCGTTGTTTCATGAAGAAAATATTCGTTTCACATTTATTTGCCTCATATAAGTTTTTACATGACCGTTTTGAGTTGTAAGTTATGAAAAACATTTAGCTAGTTTATGATTTCCAATTTAAATATTTGTTCGTATATATATATATATATGAAGATTCATGTTTTTCCATTTTAATGTTTTCACGTCGTATATACATATATACATATCATTCAAAAGTTAAGTGTTTGGAACCAAGTATCTCGCAAATCTTTTCATTTTAAAAGCTCATGTATAAATTATTAGGACTTTACATGGTTAGGACAAGTTGTGATATATATATTTCTTCTCGTCGAGTGCTTTTAATATGTTGTCGACATGCCTTTTAAATGACCACTAGATTAACAAAAGTTGTCGAGTTATAATAGATGATATGTGTGTCGAGGAGGGGGAAAGGGGCTGTGGCCCACTCAAACAGTGAAACGGGCTTGAGATCTTGGGCTTTTGGTGTTTTTATGGCTTGCGGCCTGTTTGAAGGGCAAAAAGGGATCCAAAAATAGAATACAACAGCCCAAGCTGGTGATGGGCTTCGGCCCACACACAAAGTGTTCAAAGTTTTATTTGTGAATTACAAGTCCAACTTGCTTGGCCTTTCTTTTCTTACGCTGGAAAAACAATTCCAGTAGACCAAAAATGGTTTTGAACTTGTAATGAAGAGTTTATTTTGCCCATAATTTCGAGTAGTTTAGCGAGTGACAAGGCTCGAAACAAAGTTTTGACACAAGGTTCAAGTCACTTGGGTGGGTGAGATTTGGTCTCGTTGCTCACTGTGGAACCAAGCACCCAAGAATGGTGTTGAAATCTACTAATAAAGTCAGCTCCAACACTAGTGTTAACCCACTTTTGAGAAGGTTTCGCGGCTGTGAAACAAGTCCTAGGCCATGACATGACATTCCCGGCTCGAACTACTAGTTCAAGGTCGATTAACTTAGGACTTGCAAGCATAACATAAGATGAGATAGGATTAGTGACGTGCTTCCATATCTTGTACGGCATAGCTAGACCTCGAGTGCCTAGGTGGATCTTGAGTGGAGTACTACTCGACTCAACCACAAACTCGAGCACACTCGTTGAAGCGAACACAATTAACCAACACAAAAAAAAGATCTACGACTTACCAATCCTCATCTACTCGATCACCAACTTATTTTGAAAGTTAAATTTCTTTAACGACATAAACACAAACACCTCGCGAGCATGTCTAAAAGGAAAATAATTCGACTAATAAGGTTTGCGACTACAACCCATGACATTCGAGTATTACAATCATCACAGTGTCATGTTTAAAAACAAATTGTTACCACACCATACCAACATTATCTCGACACATATACTGACAACGAGAGAAAAAAAAAACTCATAACAAATCACCAAATATTAAATCATTCGAGAACTTAAATGAACAAAACATCAAGAAAGATTAAATCCTTACAAAAAGAATTGAAGATGGGTCGAATTGAAGGTCACCACAGGAACCCTACTTGACTCCAAGCTTGTCACACCCTTCCTTCTTCTTGATTATATTCGACTGAATATTGATTTAAGTGGGTTTGGAGTTTCTTGGTGTGACTTGCTTCTCCTGGAAATCAAGCTTCTTAAGGAACAATCTATGGCAAGCTCTTGGTTCACTTTTGATATATCAATGATAAGGTTTTACCATTTTTGGTAATTCTTCCTTCCATGCCTCGAATCCGAAATTATTCGACCCTATGGAATGGTTTGGGTCTCGATGCAACTTGGGAAGACAAGAAATGTGCTACAATTAACACATTGATGGTGATGGAAGATGGAATTGTGGCAGAGGAATATTATTTGCGTGTGGTGATAATCGACTAGGAAGAAGAAGATTTCAGATGTGTTGACCAAAAGAAAAGAGAGTGAGTATTTATTTGTTTTGAGTTTAATAGTGTACTGAGTGTACCCCGTGTCCCGTTTAGTTGAGGTAAATTTGTAATAACGCGGTTTCACGTAAATGTGAGAAATGATATTCTGGAGTCGTTTTTACGATATTAATGTAAAAGAAATATGTTGACTCTCAAAAATGAATTTTACAGTTCAACCTTTACTAAATTGGTGTCAGTATGCGTGTGATGTCAGTATTTCAGAAAAACAAGATAACCTCTCGTTTTTGATTTGTCGGAGTCTGAAATTGTAAGGAAGTGATAAATTCACTTTTACTGATAAGTTTAAATAAATTTTGGCGAGTTGTTGTACGCTACTGCGTGCGGGTTTGCTTCCCGAAATAAATACGTAAACATATCATTGTTTAGTTTAACAGTTGTGCAATGATAAATAGAAATTTATTATTAAAATATTAGTGGAAAAGTACCGGTTGTCACATCCTTCCCGCCTTAGAAGGAAAACCGTCCTCGGTTTTCACTTAGAGTTACCCGATAGAGTTGAGAAAAAAAAATTGAGGGCATTTACGCTTGATTTTGTTTTCACGTTCCCATATGAATTCGAGACCTTTTTGAAAATTTATTGAACTTTGACAGTTGAGAAGTGAATTGTTCTCTCTGAAGTACAAAGTTCTTGAGGTGACTATTCCCATCATAGCATGATGACTAGCTTTCAAGGTTTGATCCGGAGTTGTGTGTTTTTCGTTTTCATAGGATTGGATAGAAATCTTGTTCGAGAATTTTGTTTGAGTAGGTCTGTATACGAATTTGACCAACATAATTTTCCAACTAATACACATTCCTTTGTTAGAGATCAACAGATATGTAGGGTGACACGGTTTCAAAAGATTCAAAATTTCATAAAACGGTTCTTAGTTATGGTGTGAATGGGATAATTTCCACAAAAGTTGGCGTTTGACATTCCTTAACTATAGTTTGCTAGAGTTTGAGCAGAAAAATTTCACGCATCCAAGTGAGTGTTTTAGAAAGATATAACTACAGATTTCATAAACCTAAGTATTCAATTTATTTTAACAGTACCAAGGGATAGTAATATAAACGTTTTCCATGAGGCTGGATAGTCCACCGGGTGATTGCAAAACGGTTTATAAAACGATTTGTTAAAATAGTTTATAGAGTAATGGGAAAACATTTATTATTAGCACAATAATAGCAAACTGTAGTTTAGTTTGTGATATAGTCGCAAGGCAACAAATCGGGTTATAAAATAACTTGTGAAATGATTTGTAAAACAGTTTATAGAACGAGAACCATTCGTTGTTTACCAAAATAGTTGTAGGATAAGAATTTATGATTTCATAAGGTAGCAGTAAAACATTTGTAGAGTAACTGCAATATGGTTTGTAAAAAAAAAAAAAAAAAAATCGAAAACAGTTTGTATGGTATTAGCGGCATGGTTTATTATTTCATGAGAGGGTAGCAAAAATAAATGATGTCCCCGAGAGGCGAGAAGGGAATTAGGTAATTGTCCCATGGAACGCGATTCATGTTATTCCTTAGGGTCTTAAGGTTTCTGTCAGGCTCAGATTCTCTGCCGAATGGGGAGTTTAGCGAGTTCAGGGTACGACCCTGAAGGAAGATGTTTATTGCTACTAGCAATCAGTTGGTTGTCTCAGGAGTGTACTTAGTACGTAACGTGGAAAGTACAACATCGGTTGAGTGTAGGGTTTGAGGTGGAGGTGACTGTAACGAAGCCACAACAAAACAACGATGGATAACAATTCCAAATCCGGAATGAGGTCGAAATTCAAACATAGCCAAAACCAGTTCTAAACGTAGCCAAAATTCAAATTTAAATGTAGCTAGAGTCAAATCCGAACGCTCCGATAAGCTCAACTGGCTTATTGCAATCTCGAGGAGTTACAACTAAGCAACTCGGGTTCAAATGGCGCCAATCGGATCTAACCGACCCGATGCAAATTATGGTGAGACGGTGATAAACAGGAATTCCATATCATGGAGAGGTATAGAGGTACCGGTGTATTATGTTTCATAAGGTGTTATGATGCCAGTGTGTTGTGTGCAGATGTAAATGTTTACGCTAGGCAATGATTAACTACACACAAAAATTTCTAAGACTTTCAAAATCAAGTAGAAAATCAATCTGGACATAACTTCTAGTATAACTACTCTGAGTATTGCAAAATTTATCTCTGAGTCGGACATAGGTGATCAGGCTATGTCCCACTGTCCCTGGTCGAATATAGGTGATCAGTCTATATTCCACCGAGGTTCAATAAATTTTGGAATAGTCAGCTTAGTTACACCAGTAATATATCCCTTACTTTTAAAAGAATATGTCTTATCATAAGTAACGCAGCAGGCTTGGAAGGCAGGCATGTGTCGGTCATAGATTTTGTTTTTGTAAAAGTGGTTATAGTCTAGGTTTGAAAAATACCCAGTTCTCTATAACCTAGGCTCTGATGCCAATCTGTAACACCCCCAAAATCTGGTTTAGCGGAAGCATACATGTTTGGGTGCTACTAAATTGGTATCACAACACAAAGTATAAAGAATGGTTTTATCTCAACCATTCAAAATAGATTTCATATTCAAAAGTGTTTTGTTTACAGCATTTCAAAAATGGTGCGGAAATATAAGCCCATAAAAGATTTCAAGTGGTCCCAAATTTATCAGAGTCTTCTATGACCATGCCATGCCCTGCCGAAAGCCTCCACCACTAAATTATCGCTTTAAACCTGAAAATACATGCTAAAGTGTCAACACAAGGTTGGTGAGTTCATAGGTTTTAGTGGAAAATGTAAAGCATTTGAATAACGATTTCCCGGCAAAGGAATTGTAAATCCACTCGGTCACAAGTCCCGCCCATACAAGACTTAAAACCTGTGTGTTTACAACCCACTGCCAAATAAGATTTGTTCTTGGTAAACAGAAGTAATATATTGTTTGGTTAAGCGGTACGCTCGTAATGACCATTACACTTGGTAGTATGTCCGTTACACCCGGTAATGTGACCGTTACACCCGGTCATGTGACCGTTTCGCCCGGTCATGTGACCGTTACACCCGGTCCTGTTATATGTGTTCGTCCAGTACCCCTGGTCAATGTGTGTGTTATGTGTACATAAAATGCATTCGAGTGAAAAATCAAGTATTACAGCCAAACAGTCAAATATTGAGTAAACAGTTCAGTACACCTGGTTAATGTGTGTCATGTATTCATATAACGCATTCGAGCAAACAATCAAGTATTTCAGCCAAGTAGTATGTTTGAGAAAAACAAATCACGTTTCAAGTAAAAACAAGCGTTAAGTTTAAGTAAAAACGAGCATGTATTCTCCCCCAAAACAGTTGTAAAACCAGTAAAAGTAGGGGCCATGAACTCACCTTGGTAAATAGTAGTCAGATCACAAAATAGTTCAGACAGTGTTCAGCACCGACACACGACCTAGATTAGTAAGGTTTATTTTAGTTCACAATTCAAATTCAATAATTTCAATCGTTTTAAGGAGTTTATGTTGGTGTTGCTGGTGTGGCAGCATTTAACTGAAAACCAAGTTTTTAATATTTGAAGTTATTGGCTCATCGAGGTGTACGAGCGTACAAAAGAGTAAGACTAGTGATTCTTCGATTTGACAGAGATCGGAAAACTACGCACGAAGGATAATGACTATTGAATGTCAACGTGAACGACATATAGGAATGTTGGCGTTAAGTGAATGTACGTGCGTATATATACTTTCATATATATATAATCCTTGTGGACAAAATGTTTAGTCGAAAAGGTTTTAACAATATATGGTGAGTTATAACTTATGCTGCGAGAAATCGTTGTTTCATGAAGAAAATATTCGTTTCACATTTATTTGCCTCATATAAGTTTTTACATGACCGTTTTGAGTTGTAAGTTATGAAAAACATTTAGCTAGTTTATGATTTCCAATTTAAATATTTGTTCGTATATATATATATATATATATATATATATATATATATATATATATATATATATATATATATATATATATATATATATATAATATATATATGTTGTCAATAGTGAAGATTCATGTTTTTCCATTTCAATGTTTTCACGTCGTATATACATATATACATATCGTTCAAAAGTTAAGTGTTTGGAACCAAGTATCTCGCAAATCTTTTCATTTTAAAAGCTTATGTATAAATTATTAAGACTTTACATGGTTAGGACAAGTTGTGATATGTATATTTCTTCTCGTCGTGTGCTTTTAATATGTTGTCGACATGCCTTTTAAATGACCACTAGATTAACAAAAGTTGTCGAGTTATAATAGATGATATGTGAGTCGAGGAGGGGGAAAGGGGTTGTGGCCCACTCAAACAGTGAAACGGGCTTGAGATCTTGGGCTTTTGGTGTTCATGGCCTGCGGCCTGTTTGAAGGGCAAAAAGGGATCCAAAAATAGAATACAACAGCCCAAGCTAGTGATGGGCTTCGGCCCACACACAAAGTGTTCAAAGTTTTATTTGTGAATTACAAGTCCAACTTGCTTGGCCTTTCTTTTCTTACGCTGGAAAAACAATTCCAGTAGACCAAAAATGGTTTTGAACTTGTAATGAAGAGTTTATTTTGCCCATAATTTCGAGTAGTTTAGCGAGTGACAAGGCTCGAAACAAAGTTTTGACACAAGATTCAAGTCACTTGGGTGGGTGAGATTTGGTCTCGTTGCTCACTGTGGAACCAAGCACCCAAGAATGGTGTTGAAATCTACTAATAAAGTCGGCTCCAACACTAGTGTTAACCCACTTTTGAGAAGGTTTCGCGACTGTGAAACAAGTCCTAGGCCATGACATGACATTCCCGGCTCGAACTACTAGTTCAAGGTCAATTAACTTAGGACTTGCAAGCATAACATAAGATGAGATAGGATTAGTGAAGTGCTTCCGTATCTTGTACGGCATAGCTAGACCTCGAGTGCCTAGGTGGATCTTGAGTGGAGTACTACTCGACTCAACCACAAACTCGAGCACACTCGTTGAAGCGAACACAATTAACCAACAAAAAAAAAGATCTACGACTTACCAATCCTCATCTACTCGATCACCAACTCATTTTGAAAGTTAAATTTCTTTAACGACATAAACACAAACACCTCGCGAGCATGTCTAAAAGGAAAATAATTCGACTAATAGGGTTTGCGACTACAACCCATGACATTCGAGTATTACAATCATCACAGTGTCATGTTTAAAAACAAATTGTTACCACACCATACCAACATTATCTCGACACATATACTGACAACGAGAGAAAAAAGAAAACTCATAACAAATCACCAAATATTAAATCATTCGAGAACTTAAATGAACAAAACATCAAGAAAGATTAAATCCTTACAAAAAGAATTGAAGATGGGTCGAATTGAAGGTCACCACAGGAACCCTACTTGACTCCAAGCTTGTCACACCCTTCCTTCTTCTTGATTTATTTCGACTGAATATTGATTTAAGTGGGTTTGGAGTTTCTTGGTGTGACTTGCTTCTCCTGGAAATCAAGCTTCTTAAGGAACAATCTATGGCAAGCTCTTGGTTCACTTTTGATATATCAAAGATAAGGTTTTACCATTTTTGGTATTTCCTCTTTCTATGCCTCGAATCCGAAATTATTCGACCCTATGGAATGGTTTGGGTCTCGATGCAACTTGGGAAGACAAGAAATGTGCTACAGTTAACACATTGATGGTGATGGAAGATGGAATTGTGGCAGAAGAATATTATTTGCGTGTGGTGATAATCGACTAGGAAGAAGAAGATTTCAGATGTGTTGACCAAAAGAAAAGAGAGTGAGTATTTATTTGTTTTGAGTTTAATAGTGTACTGAGTGTACCCCGTGTCCCGTTTAGTTGAGGTAAATTTGTAATAACGCGGTTTCACGTAAATGTGAGAAATGATATTCTGGAGTCGTTTTTACGATATTAATGTAAAAGAAATATGTTGACTCTCAAAAATGAATTTTACAGTTCAACCTTTACTAAATTGGTGTCAGTATGCGTGTGATGTCAGTATTTCAGAAAAACAAGATAACCTCTCGTTTTTGATTTGTCGGAGTCTGAAATTGTAAGGAAGTGATAAATTCACTTTTACTGATAAGTTTAAATAAATTTTGGCGAGTTGTTGTACGCTACTGCGTGCGGGTTTGCTTCCCGAAATAAATACGTAAACATATCATTGTTTAGTTTAACAGTTGTGCAATGATAAATAGAAATTTATTATTAAAATATTAGTGGAAAAGTACCGGTTGTCACAAAGAACACTTTGAGAATGAGGATGCTAAAGAAGTTGAACGTCATCAAGCGATATGAAAGAATCGTTAAAGACTAATAATTATATCGTAGTTTATATTTTCATTTCAATGTCGTATTCTGCTTTACTGATGTAATGAATAAAAGTTTGTATTATACTTTGGTTCTTTGTACTCCAAAATAAATTTCCATTCGTTTATATAAAAATAGACAGTACAATACGAAACTTCAAACCAATACAGAAACTCGTAAACCCTAAACCAACAAAACATTCAAGTGACTCACTTTGAGACTCAATATCTTATTCAGATTAACTTCAATTTCGACAATCATTAGATGGTTACGAAGACCTCATCACAAAGAACGCAAAACATATAACCAACAAAAATATTTTCAACATATATATATATATATATATATATATATATATATATATATATATATATGCTAAAACGTGTCCAAAGATTGCGAAAATTAATTTTCGTAAACCCTAAACCAACAAAACCCTAAACCCTAAATTATAAATAAAAAAAACACATCATAGCTTATAAATTAAATCATGCACGAATTCCTAAGCCACTTTTGATTTTAAATTATTTTTGGGTTGTTCGGTTACATAAAGGCACGAACACCTTTTTTTTTCTTTTTTTCTAATTTCATATCTGACATGCTTATTTTCGAGGATTTTGGATTTATTGTTGTTCGGTTACATGAAAGCACGAACAAGTGTGTTTTTTTTTGGTTAAGTTGGTTGGTTGACACGTGGTGTGTTTGGTATTCGGTTACAACAAGGCACTAACAAATTGGCCATTTTGGAAATGCAAGCAAAAGTGGTCCTCTGCAAGACAATAGGACCTCTGACAGTCCATATCAGTAATTTTCGCGTTAAATATGTAAGAAATGTTTTCATTACTTAACTATATTTTCATTCAATATGATTTTTTAGCCGAAAATGCATTTTAGTACTTTGAATTTGAGTAATTAGATTTTATAGTACCTCGAATTTTCAAAGGTGTAGCATGAAACACGAATTTGATCAAGTGGATCCTCTAATACCCTGACTCGGTTAAGTTTTCCATGTGTTTTTCACATGACCTAACAGAGTAATAGAGGTGGCAAAACGGGCGGGCTCGGGCAAAGGGTCCAAATAGGCTCGGGCCCGAACAGGTACGGGTTTAAACGGGCACGGGCCAAACGGGTTCATGTTATATGAATCGCTTTAGAAAAGACCCAAAACGAAAAAAAGTATTCCCTAAACGCAAGGTTGCAAAAATCGCGAATCGGTATTCGGGCGGTCGACCACCTTGTAGCCTGTAATCGGTCTAGGCGGGATTAATCGGTGATTAATCGGATTGGCATTTATGACAAATTTTAGTTATTCCGGCAAGTTTTGTGCATTTTCGGTGAGTTTTAGGTATTTTCGGCAAGGTATTTTCTAAAAAACAACTTGTAATAGACTTAAACAGTTACCATAAGTGATCAAAATAAGTTTACAGTGAGTTTTGGGTACTTCCGACAAGATATAGGTTTCCGGCAAGTTTGAC
Source organism: Artemisia tridentata subsp. tridentata (assembly GCA_021014915.2). Classification (NCBI taxonomy): domain Eukaryota; kingdom Viridiplantae; phylum Streptophyta; class Magnoliopsida; order Asterales; family Asteraceae; genus Artemisia; species Artemisia tridentata. The sequence goes on along the minus strand of CP139509.1, from coordinate 181,867,193 downwards.
CACCATTGACCGCCGTTGACCACGGTTGACCTATTTGTTTGACCCGGTTAGATAAATCGGCAAGGTCGGTGGCCTTGTAGCACCTAATCGGCGATTAATCGGCTTTGTAGACCTTTTTTTGCAACACTACCTAAACGTAACACCTCATTTATGTTTAAATAACTAAATATATTATATTTATAAGTTTTTTTAAAAAACAAGCAATGTTCTCACTACAACAAAAGAGAGGACGGTGTTAGGAATTATTAGAGTAATATTTATTTCATTGCTGCTGGTAGTAGTATTTGTTCCTGCTGGCAGGTATGTAGTTCCTGCTGGTATGGTTCCTGCTGTTAGTATTAGTGGTTCCTGCTGGCAGGTATGTAGTTCCTGCTGGTCGTGGTTCCTGCTGGTAGTGTTAGTTTGTTTCTGCTGTTAGTTGTCATTGCTGCGGGTAATACCGTATGTTTAGAAAGTTTGTTAGAGTTAATTTAGGAAGAGATAGTGTATATCTCTTTACACGTTTTCTTAGTAATGCTGCATTAGGGTTTCTTGTAGTATAAAAGAAACATGCGGCTATGAGTTTTGTAATCGAATTCTTAATATCTTTAGTGAATAAAAGATCCATAGAGGATCAAAGTCTTTATAGTTATTCTTCTTCTTTATTTGTTTATATTCAGAGATTCTCTTGTTTGTGATTACATAGGCATTCTACCGATCCACAAAGGCTCAAAGATCTATCAAGGAGGCCTAGATCCAACAAGTGGTATCAGAGCCTGGTGAGGATCTCTGTCGAAGAAGAAAACTTCTCTAAACAAATCTCTTGAACCCTTACACAATGTCTTCATCAGAAGATAAATATGAAATGTGGGCCATGAAGATTAAAGCCTTGCTACCTTTTAATTCTATGGTAAATTGGACAGGACATGATGAAGCTGATAAAGAAAGCGTCAATCAAACAGTCAGTATGGTTGATGAAGCAAAGGATGATGTGGAAGAATTTGCCTTAATGGGATGTTCATCTCAGGTACAAAAATGTCCTTTTGGCTGTCATGAAATGTATGCTGAACTTAAGAAAGAGTTTGATGACATAGAGCCTCAATATAAAGAATTGTTTGTTAAAGTTCAAGCTTATGAAAATGCTCTTAAAACTTTAGAAAAACAAAAAGCTTGGTACCAATCAAATCAGTTAGCATATGAAGAGAAAATTAGGGTGTTACAAAGAGATTTAGTAAATACTACTAATTTGCTAAAACATTCTGAAAGAGAACATGATAAAGTGGTTTTAGAGAAACAGGAATTACAGGCTAAATTAGAAAGTGAGGAGGCTAAGTGTAATTCTTTGAAAGAATCATCTAAACTTGTAGATAAGATAAATAATAGCATTCAGTCTGTAAAGTCTAAGAAAGGTTTGGGGTATCATAAAATTGATGACACTATTGAGCCAAAATGGTTTGACCCTACCCCTAAGGAGGTTAATTACCAAATCCCTGTTAAGTTTGTAAAAGAAGGAGGAATGAATGCAGTTCCTCCACCTATCAGAGGAGTTTTTAAGCCTGTCCCTATCCAATCAGACCTTGATACAGACTTAGATGAATCACACATGACCTATGGCAAGAAGTCCAATGACTTACCTGCTTTTGACAGTGAATCTAATGGCTTTGTCTCTTGTGTTAACAGTGACAAGTCCTCTGAACCCAAGTCTGATGACTATACCTCATGTGATTCAAGTGATAAGTCTGTCACACACAGGGATGATGTTTTATCCACAAGAGTGGCTGATGATGAATCTATTTCTAAAACAGCTTATTTTGACAATAGTTCCCTTAATTCTGTTAAAATCAATCCTTCAAGTATTGGTTGTTGATAACGCCTAAATCTAACATTTTTTTAGTAGCGTTATTCGTGTTTTTATGTATGTTTTGTTGTTATATTTATATGCTTTTGTTACTTAATCATACCAAAGTGTGTTTGCGAAGCATTTGTAGCCAAAAATAGGAAAATGGATGAAAAAGATGCAAAAAACGAGGAAGAAGGAAATGTTTATGAATGCATGAAGATTATTGTGGCAAGTCCCGCACCAAGAGGTACTTCAAAGAGTAAAAGTCCAAGTAGTCGAGTTAATAAGCTTGAGGATGAAGGGAAAGATCAAAGAACCAAGAGCTACGAGCTAGAATCAAGTCAAACGAAAAAGGTCCAAAAAAGTGCATATCAGCATGTTCCATCCGATCGGATGTAGCCCGCATCCGATTCGGATGGAAGCTAGTTTGAAGAGCAACCGATCGGATGGACAGAATACCGATCGGTTGGATTGTTGCTGTGTTACCAAAACTTCTTCATTAAGATTTGTGACTTTACATATCCGGTTCTAGGTCCTTCCTCTCAGCATTCTTGTCTATTCAATACTACTTGGAGGACAAGAGAACAATTTAATGAACCAAGACCCTTGGTTGAAGCATTTAAAGGATCATTTGATGAGTATTTAAAAAACATCAAAAAGTACATCCAAAAGAGAATCAAAAGAAAGAAATCAACCACTCATCACATACTCTTAATTTTCGTCCAAAAAGTCCAGGAGCAGAGGAGAGTCGAAGTCCATTCCATTTCTTGTGAGAATCATTGCCTTTTCACTTGTAATCTTATTTTCAATAATTGTAAGACTTTCAATCATGGTTTTTAACGTTCAATGTTTTAAGATTATGTCTATGTTTGTTATGAGGGGCTAGTGCCTTTATGCACTTGCTTAGATGATGTGTATTAATTATTGATTGGCATATGATTGTGATAACATGTTTTAATTCAATTTCAAGTCGATTCTTAGAACCAATTGTGATAAAGTTTCATAGTGACATTTGGTTAATCAAGTTTAACTAGTGCTAGTAATTCTAAGGGTCGAAAGAACTATTGTTATTCAACTAGTTATAATCATTTGTCTATGAATGATTGTTGTCATCCACTATACTTGATTAAACAAAGGAACTTAATCGTGATTGTAATGAAAATGCTTTTGTCTATCAAAACGGATTGATTGTAAACCATTTTAAGGGTCGAGAGATTAATAGTTTACCTTCAATTGTGACCTTTTGTCTATAATTGGTTACCTTTTGTATTGACCATTTCTCAAGCTTGTTTGATAAAACAAAAGATTGTTTTTGTGTTTAAGGAACACCAACTTATGAACCTTGAATTGATCTTGAATTGATTGGTTAAACGTAATGCTTGTTTTTATAAACTAAGATCTTGACGAAGGTTTAACTTGTAGAAACAATAGATTAGTAACCAAGCTAATTATCTCAACCAACATGTTATCCAAAGTTATCACAATCATATTAGTCAATTGTAGTTCACTAAGTCTAAGCAAGTGTAGTTTTTAATCATTTGAATTTTCATATTATCATTATTGCTTGTTTGAGAAATTTGCTTTTAACTTACAATTCGATTCACTACACAAATCCCTGCGAACGATCCCGACTTACCATCAAAATCTTGCTACAACGGACGAGTATACTTGCTCGTATGTGTTGTTCTTAGATTCGGTAATTCACCCCTTATAAATTTAAAAATTGCATGAACCCGAACGCATCAAGTTTTTGGCGCCGCTGCCGGGGATTTTGATCGTGTTTCTGTAAGTTTTAGTCCATTTCTCACATAGTTAGTTTTTGTAAAAAAAAAAAGAAGAAAAAAGTCTTACCAAGCTGAGAAACTGATCGGTTTCACATCAATCCGATCGGTTGCTTAGTCTTTCACTTTACCGAGAGCACCATCCGATCGGCGAGCACATCCATCCGATCGGATCCTTCAAACTCAACTTTACTGAGAGCATCATCCGATCGGTAGTCATTTCTATCCGATCGGTTGGTCGATTCTGATCTTTTTAAATTGTTTTCATTCTTCACTCGTTTGTTTAGACATTGCCTAGATTCTCTGGGGAATTGTATGAACACTCAATCAACTGGAGTAGACCCAATTTCACCTCTTTTCGATCTCGAAAGTTTGATTCGAACAAGATCTAGAAGAAGAAGAAGAAGAACACCCTTTGTTCCATTAACCAATCGTGTGCCAAGAGTACCAAACCCACCATTTGATAACCTTTTTGAAGCCAAAGTCGTTTATAATCCATTCACTGATCAACCTTTTCCCATGGCTGACGATCAACCCATGTGGGAAGCAAACCGAGCCGTAGCACCCACTCCTGGAGCTGCTATTGTTGCCGTCAACTTAGGTGACAATTTCACCGTGAAAGGACACCATCTTTCTATGATCAAAGACCGTCAATTTGATGGCCGTTCGAGGGCCGATCCTCACAAACACATTGCCGAATTCATTGAAATTTGTGGCATGTTCCGATATGGTGATACCAATGTGGATGCCATTAAACTCAAACTTTTTCCGTCATCACTTGCTGGAGATGCAAAAGTGTGGTATAACGAATTAACACCAGGAATCATCAATACTTGGGAGGAGATGAGGCAAGCTTTTGTAAGCCGATTCTTTCCACCTGCCATGTTTGACCGACTCATGGGAGAAATTCGTGCTTTCACACAAAACCCTAACGAATCACTCGTCGAAGCTTGGCTTCGTATGAAGGATTTACTTCGAAGTTGTCATGGACATGGTTTAGGACGAGGAACCATTATCCAAATCTTCTACCATGGACTTGATGAAGCATCTCAAGGAATTCTTGATGCTGGAGGAATTTTTCTTTATAAAACACCTAACCAGGCATATCAATTGCTTGAAGACCGAGTTCTTCTCAAACTCGACTGGTCGAAAGATGCCAAGACCAAACCCCTAAGAAAAACCGTTGCTTTTGCTGAAAGTTCTGATTCATCTAAACTCATGGAGAAAATGGAAACCTTGGTTTCCAGAATCGATTCGCAATACAAAGATCTTAATGGAGAGATGAAAGAAATGCGAGATGGTTGTAACAACTGTGGAGGTAATCACCCGTCTTCAGAATGCAATGATCAACCAATGGACCAACCCAAAGAAGGAGAAACTAATTACGTCCAAGGAGGATACCGTGGAGGCGGATATCGTGGAAATTATTACGGACGAAATTCTGTTAGTTGGCAAGATCGTCGACAAAGGGATAACAGCCATGATTCCCAACCAAGAGTAGAGAACCAAACTCCACAAAATGCCGATAAGAAACCTGAAGAAACAGATTTTGAAAAAATGATGAGAGAATTCGTCACTGCTCAAAAATCAACCAACGAGTTCGTCAAGAATCAATTCTTCAATCTCAAAACCAAAGTTGAGCAAGGTCAGAAAAATCACCAAGCGTCTATTCAAGATCTTGAAAACAAATTCGGAAGACTCTCTGATCAAATTTCTTCTCGACCATCAGGTTCGTTACCTAGTAACACCCAAACCAACCCAAAACCATCGTCATCATCGAATGATAAGACTTATCGTCCACCACAAACCAGAAATGAGCATATCAATGTTGTGTTCACAAGAAGTGGCCTGTCTTATGATCCACCACTCAATCCAAACAATACCACGATCATCAATGATGATAGTGAGGATGAAGATGAAGAATCCAAGAAGGAAAATACCCCAAAAACACTACCCAAAACCAAACCAGCAGTTAAAGCATACACTTCAAAAATTCCATATCCTCAGAGCCTTAAGAAAGAAAGAATGGAGGAACGTTATAAGAAGTTTGTTGAAATAATCAAAGAAGTTAGACTCAATGTACCTCTCATTGATGTTCTAGCCGGAATGCCCAATTATGGGAAATTTTTGAAAGAACTTCTTAATAACAAGAACAAGTTGGAGCAAATATCCGCTACCTTTCTCAATGAAGAATGTTCAGCGATTGTTCAAAACAAAATTCCATAAAAACTCGGAGATCCGGGAAGTTTTCTGATTCCATGCATCTTAGGAAACAACATCACATGCGATGCTTTAGCCTATTTAGGTGCGAGTATCAACTTGATGCCCTATTCGCTGTATTCTAAACTTTCCATCAATACCTTGAAACCCACAAGGATGAGTATCCGATTAGCTAATCATACTTACCAATATCCTGTTGGTATTGCTGAGAATATGCTTTTCCAAGTAGGTAAATTCATTTTTCCAGTGGATTTTGTGATCTTAGAAATGGAGGAAGATAGTAGAGTACCCCTTATTTTAGGAAGACCTTTCCTAAACACCGCTGATGCGATCATCAAAGTAAAAGGAAAAGAACTCAATCTTGGAGTTGGAGAAGATAGAATCACCTTTTTAATCGATAAAGCAATGCAATATCCACATTCCAGTGATGACACTTGTTTTAACATTGATATAATCGATGAAGTCACTGAGGAAGAATTGGACGCATTACTTGAAGATTCTGATCCATACATGACTATTTCAGAGAAGATTAATGAAACAACCTTTGATAAAGAGTTCGCTGATTTTATGGAGGTAAAGATTGACGAAGAAGAAGAAGAAGTTGAAGAAGGAGAGATAATAGAAGAAGATTTTGAGGAAATCAATTTTAATGATCAAATGAGGATCAAAACATCACTACAAGAACCGCCGACTGATCTTGAGCTGAAACCACTTCCTAAAAATCTTGAATATGCTTACTTGGAAGAAAATTCACTTCTTCCAGTAGTCATATCTTCGTTGCTCAATGATTATGAGAAAGAATGTCTCATTTCAGTTCTTAAGAAGCATAAAGAAGCTTTTGCGTGGAAAACTTCTGACATCCCAGGAATCAGTCCTGATTTTTGCAAACACAAAATCAATTTCGAAGAAGATGCCAAACCAGTTGTAGAAAGACAACGTCGACTCAACCCCAACATGAAAGAAGTTGTTAAAAAAGAAATCATCAAACTTCTTGATGCCGGTATTATTTACCCCATCGAGGATAGTCCTTGGGTGAGTCCTGTTCACTGTGTTCCGAAAAAAGGAGGAATGACTGTTGTGACCAACGAACGGAATGAATTAGTTCCTACTAGAACTGTCACAGGATGGCGAGTATGTATTGATTACAGAAAGGATCATTTTCCTTTGCCTTTCATGGATCAAATGCTTGAGAGATTAGCAGGAAACAAATACTTTTGTTTTCTTGATGGTTTTTCAGGATATTTTCAAATTCCTATTGATCCGGCTGATCAAGAAAAGACCACATTCACATGTCCCTTTGGAACTTACGCTTACCGGCGTATGCCTTTTGGATTATGTAATGCTCCCGCGACTTTTCAAAGATGTATGATTGCTATATTCCAAGACATGCTTGAAACGTCTATGGAAGTTTTCATGGATGACTTTTCAGTTTTTGGAAGCTCATTTGAAGCTTGTCTTTCTAATCTCGATAAAATGCTTGAAAGATGCAAAGCTGCACATCTTGTTCTCAACTGGGAGAAATGTCATTTCATGGTAACTGAAGGAATTGTGTTGGGACACAAAATTTTCAGCGCAGGAATGGAGGTTGACAAAGCGAAGATCGATGTCATTATCAAATTACCACCCCCAACTAATGTTAAAGCCGTTAGAAGTTTTCTAGGACATGCAGGTTTTTACCGTCCTTTTATTAAGGATTTTTCCAAAATATCTCGTCCAATGACGAAACTTCTTGAAAAAGATTCTGTTTTCGACTTTAATGCAGATTGCATGAAAGCATTCGAAACATTGAAAACACAACGGACTAGTGCACCCATTATGGTTTCCCCTGATTGGTCACTACCATTCGAGCTTATGTGCGATGCAAGCGATTTTGCAGTTGGAGCTGTATTAGGACAACGAGAAGAGAAACATTTTCGTCCTATATATTTTGCCAGCAAAACACTCAACAACGCTCAACAGAACTACACGGTTACGGAGAAAGAATTGTTAGCCGTTGTTTTCACTTTCGATAAATTCAGATCTTATCTTGTACTCTCGAAAACAATCGTGTTCACTGATCATTCAGCGTTGAAATATCTGTTTGCCAAACAAGATGCCAAACCGCGTCTTATCCGATGGATTTTGCTACTCCAAGAATTCGATATTGAAATCAAAGATAAGAAAGGAGCAGAAAATCTAGCTGCTGATCATCTGTCTCGTTTAGAAAATCCAAATTTGGAAGAGCTGAAAGAAGATGAGATTGATGATTACTTTCCTGATGAAACCCTCATGACTGTTGATGCAGTTGATGAAAACGAAATTCCATGGTTTGCAGATTATGCAAATTATCTCCTTGGAGGAATTCTAAAGAAAGGATTAACTCATGCCCAACGAAGTAAATTCTTTTTTGATCTTAAACACTACTACTGGGAAGAACCCTATCTTTTCAAAATGTGTCCCGACGGGATGATTAAAAGATGTGTTTATGGTTCTGAAACGAGAAGAATTCTCGATGAATGTCATCATGGCCCGACTAGGGGACACTATGGTCCTTCCACCACCGCTAAAAAAGTCTTTGATGCTGGATTCTATTGGCCAACTATTTTTAAAGAAGCTCACACTCTTGTTCAGAATTGTGATGCTTGCCCAAAATCCGGTAGTCTTTCTCGAAGAGATGAAATGCCACAAAGGAGCATTCAAGTCTGTGAATTATTCGATATTTGGGGAATTGATTTCATGGGACCATTTCCTAAATCACACAAATACGAATACATTCTCGTTGCTATTGATTACGTTTCCAAATGGGCTGAAGCGGAAGCTCTACCTACCAATGATGCACGAGTAGTTGTTAATTTTCTCAAAAAGCTTTTCGCTCGTTATGGAATTCCTAAAGCTTTAATAAGTGATCGTGGAACCCATTTCTGAAACAAACAAATGGAGAAAATTATGAAGCGATACGGAGTTCATCATTGTTTCGCTACAGCTTATCACCCACAGACCAGTGGTCAAGTCGAAAATACCAACAGAGCCTTAAAAAGGATACTCGAAAAAACGGTCAAAGACAATCCCGCCGTTTGGTCGAAGAAACTAGATGACGCTCTGTGGGCATTTCGCACGGCTTATAAAACACCAATTGGTACAACACCATACAAATTGTTGTATGGAAAAACTTGTCAATTACCGTTCGAAATTGAACATCGCGCTTACTGGGCATTAAGAAGCTGTAACCCAGATCTCAAAATAGCTGGAGAAAAGAGATTTTTGCAATTGCATGAACTCGATGAATTAAGACTCCAAGCTTACGAGAACTCCAAGCTTTACAAAGCGAGAATGAAAGCCTATCATGACAGAAAGCTGCGAATCCGAAAAGAATTCAAAGCTGGAGACAAAGTTCTGCTTTTTAATATGAAATATAAGTTCAAAGCTCCCAAGCTGAAACCAAAATGGTTCGGACCATATATAGTGAAACATGGATTTCCATCTGGATATGTTGAATTGCATGACAAACATGGTGGAAGTTTCATTGTTAATGGACACCGAATTAAATTATACTATGACAAGGAGCAGATGAATGAAGTTTCTATTCAAGAAATTCCACCTGAATCGGAATATGAAGCTATAACATTTATGTCACCTTTCCCGGCCGATTTCAAGAAAAACACTCCGTGGGCCGAGGATTCTGGTTATATCTATGATGTTCTTCCAAGACCGTGGGAGAAAGTCAAATTGGAATACATAGATGAAACTAGAGAAGGAATAGTGATTGAAAATGTGCTGTATGTTCCAAAATTTTCAAAGAAGAAGTTAAAAATCGCACCAACGTAAGAAAGAGAAGTTCGAGTCCGGCTGATGACTCGTTAATAAAACAAGCGCTTCTCGGGAGGCAGCCCGTGTGTTTTCATTTTCATTTTTATTTTCAAGTGATTAAACCCCAAAGTTTTTCTAAATTGCTTAGTTGAACTTAAGTGTGGGGGTGTATCACTGTCTTTTGAATAAAACGAAGAAATATTTCGTGTTTGTGTTTCTTTTGTTTTTAAGATTACTGCAGGTAATGATTTCGAAGCTGGGATGCTAGGATCAAGAATCTCTTGAGCAGAAAATACGGTTTATTCTCTTATTTCCCTATTTAGTTCTTTGTCGTTTATCACATTGAGGACAATGCTAAACTTAAGTGTGGGGGGGGGGGTGAATAGGAAAATAAAAATAGATTGTATGTTTTGAGCTTAATTTTAAATTTTGTTTGCCCTTGTAATCTAGTTGTTGGTCATTTTAAAGATCATACATTAGAATAAACTGGATTTATCCACTGGTGAAACCCGTAATCTTTGAAAATTCGAGATGTGTCCCGATTAATATTGCAATCCATTCTAGGATCGATAACATTAGGTAGCACATAGTATAGCCCTTCCCACTAAACTGTGAGGATTTGAGCCTGTTTCGTATATAGTATACATCTTTTATGCTTAGATCTTTTGCTATGAGTGTGCCGGTGATTTTATTTATTCTAGAACTTGTACTTGTAAATCATTACGAGACCGTTGTGAGATCACATTTCATTTGTGATATAAGTATATATGCGTGATAAGAGGCAACCTTAGGATTTAACCAAATGGCCTTCCATTTACATATAATGATATATTAGCTAGCTACATTGGCTAGTTAACCACTCATATGGACCCATTTGTTAGCATTTATCTTTAATGCTAGATACCCCTAGTTACACCCTCCGAGCCTATCTTTTTCTTTTGATAAAATCCAGAAAAATTCAAAAAGATTTTACACCTTTTAGCCTAGCCTTACCCTTAGTCAAGTCTTGGTTGGTTGCTAGTTATTTGGCAAGATGGATGTTATGTGGAAATCATGAAAGTTAAAAGAAAGTTGCAAACTCCAAAAGTTGTTATCCAAGTGAAGTCATCGCAATTATATGATGACAAGCAAAAAAAAAAAAAAAAAAAAAAAAAAAAAAAAGAGAGAAAGAGTCATCGCAACTATAAGGTGACAAGAATGAGCCAATGGGCTAGTGAATCAAGTATGAATAAAGGAAGTATGGAGTTTCTCGCAAAATGGCATGATAGTGGTTTGTAATAGCTAGTAACATTTGGTTAATAGACTTTGACTAGTTTTTATTATTATCAACCCTCTCTTAAATATATCACATGCCTTATCCTACCCTTTTTGACTTTGTGAAATTATTAAGTGTATGGACATGTAGTGACCATCCGATTTCTTGAGGAATTGACTAACGTTGTTAGCGATCTAGGGCGTATTTTGGCGACCATCCGTTATGCAAGTAACGTTGCTAGCGAACCAAGGTACAATCTAGTGACCATCCGTTATTTGGTAACGTAAGAATTCGTTGTTAGCGAGCTATTATGTTTTGCATGAGATAGTGGCACATAAGTTTGATATTATCCCCTAAGCCCTTAAACCCGAATAAAAGACCTCTTTGACATGTATACTTGGCGCTCACACCATTTTGGTGTAGTTTTGTTTCGTGTACAAGCTTATGGTAATATTTAGACCATGACTGAGCAAATGAGTGTCATTCCTCTTATATACTCCACCAATCATACAAATGAGTGTTTGAGTGAATTATATTTCATTTTCCTTTCGTGAGGTGTTTAGTAATGTTTATCATGCAAGAAAATCATTTGGGTATTGTCAAACATCTCGATGCTTCAACCATAAAAGCTTAAAATAATGGATCTATCTTGTACTTGTACTTGATAGATTTGCATCACATTTTCCTAATCATTCTTGTATGCCATGTGGATAATTGTTTTTATTTCTAGATTTGCTTAAGGGCAAGCAAAGTTCAAGTGTGGGGGATTTGATAACGCCTAAATCTAACATGTTTTTAGTAGCGTTATTCGTGTTTTTATGTATGTTTTGTGGTTATATTTATATGCTTTTGTTACTTAATCGTACCAAAGTGTGTTTGCGAAGCATTTGTAGCCAAAAACAGGAAAATGGATGAAAAAGATGCAAAAAATGAGGAAGAAGGAAATGTTTATGAATGCATGAAGATTATTGTGAAAAGTCCCGCACCAAGAGGTACTTCGAAGAGTAAAAGTACAAGTAGTCGAGTTAATAAGCTTGAGGATGAAGGGAAAGATCAAAGAACCAAGAGCTACGAGCTAGAATCAAGTCAAACGAAAAAGGTCCAAAAAAGTGCATATCAGCATGTTCCATCCGATCGGATGTAGCCCGCATCCGATTCGGATGGAAGCTAGTTTGAAGACCAACCGATCGGATGGACAGAATACTGATCGGTTGGATTGTTGTTGTGTTACCAAAACTTCTTCATTAAGATTTGTGACTTTACATATCCGGTTCTAGGTCCTTCCTCTCAGCATTCCTGTCTATTCAAGAGAACAATTTAATGAACCAAGACCCTTGGTTGAAGCATTTAAAGGATCATTTGATGAGTATTTAAAAAACATCAAAAAGTACATCCAAAAGAGAATCAAAAGAAAGAAATCAACCACTCATCACATACTCTTAATTTTCGTCCAAAAAGTCCAGGAGCAGAGGAGAGTCGAAGTCCATTCCATTTCTTGTGAGAATCATTGCCTTTTCACTTGTAATCTTATTTTCAATCATTGTAAGACTTTCAATCATGGTTTTTAACGTTCAATGTTTTAAGATTATGTCTATGTTTGTTATGAGGGGCTAGTGCCTTTATGCACTTGCTTAGATGATGTGTATTAATTATTGATTGGCATATGATTGTGATAACATGTTTTAATTCAATTTCAAGTCGATTCTTAGAACCAATTGTGATAAAGTTTCATAGTGACATTTGGTTAATCAAGTTTAACTAGTGCTAGTAATTCTAAGGGTCGAAAGAACTATTGTTATTCAACTAGTTATAATCATTTGTCTATGAATGATTGTTGTCATCCACTATACTTGATTAAACAAAGGAACTTAATCGTGATTGTAATGAAAATGCTTTTGTCTATCAAAACGGATTGATTGTAAACCATTTTAAAGGGTCGAGAGATTAATAGTTTACCTTCAATTGTGACCTTTTGTCTATAATTGGTTACCTTTTGTATTGACCATTTCTCAAGCTTGTTTGATAAAACAAAAGATTGTTTTTGTGTTTAAGGAACACCAACTTATGAACCTTGAATTGATCTTGAATTGATTGGTTAAACGTAATGCTTGTTTTTATAAACTAAGATCTTGACGAAGGTTTAACTTGTAGAAACAATAGATTAGTAACCAAGCTAATTATCTCAACCAACATGTTATCCAAAGTTATCACAATCATATTAGTCAATTGTAGTTCACTAAGTCTAAGCAAGTGTAGTTTTTAATCATTTGAATTTTCATATTATCATTATTGCTTGTTTGAGAAATTTGCTTTTAACTTACAATTCGATTCATGGTATGTGTTAAATTACACATACCTTTTACCTATTTAAACAGACCAAATAGACCAAAAACTGACCGAATATGCCAAATATATGTGGTTTTTGTGTTTGTGAATATGCAGGTACGGATATCTAGAAAAATCAAGAAAAAGACAAAGACGAGCACGGGAAATGGAAAAGAGCTCAAAAGACGGGACCCGGGAAGAAATTCACGAGTTTGGTCGAGTTATTGTGCAAAAATCCCGAAGAGCCCTTGGATTATTTTTATTTGACAAAATTGACCCTTGGATTAACTTTGAAGAAATGGCATGATTGGTCCTTGAAGCTTACAACAATTACACTTTTGGTCCTTGGTTAAATCAATTTTTATCCTATCCTAAACCCAACCGGATCTAACAATCCATAATACACAACCTTAAACACCCTTAACAACACAACCGACCCACACCTAAACTAAAACCAACCCACTACATCCTACCTAAACCCCAAGCCCAATTCACCTTTAACCACAACCGGCCCAACACCCATAAAAAAACCAAACCGACCCACCACACAAACATGACCCGCCCACTTCTAAGAAATAAAACAATACGGGGTAGCCAAGGTTCGGTCAAACCCCCCTTTCCTGTGGTCAATATCCCAATCAACAAATTAATATGAACCCTAATTGTTATTTCATCTTCTTCTCAATCTCACTTTCCCACTTAATCCCTGTTAACCACCCATCACTCTCACCACCTCACACTACCGGCCAAGACACCCACATGGGTTTGTCTTTGGTCCCCCCCTCCACCTCATCGATCCGCACCAACCAAAGAAAGATCAACGTTCGAGATTTAACGAAGTGGTCACCAAGAAATGATCCAAGGGCTAGTAAAGAAGCACAAGAGCACAAGGGAACATACTCACACAAGAAACACACTTAGCTAGGGTTTTATTGTATTTTTTTTAGAGTATAAATAGATGAGTCGAGTGGCAGTCGAGAGAGTAGGTTTTATTTAGCTTTTTTTTAAGGTATTTGTGTTTTTTTAGCATTGTAATTTATTTCTAATTTTAATTTTAATTCAGTTTTTATTTAAAGTTTAATTTACTGCTTATTTTTTACCCCGTACTGCTTATTTATTGCTTCTTATTTAAAGTTCTGCGTAAATTTGATTCTATGTCGAGTGTTTGATGTAGTTTGATGTTTTATTTGTTTGATGTTTTATGTCTGCTTTATATAGTTTGATGTAGTTTTTTGTTGTTTGCTTAAAAAAAATGCTTAAAATTATAAGTTGCTTTATTTGTTGTTAAGGTTCATTTTTTTTATATAGACAAAGTTGTTGCTTTATCAGTATAGTTTGTTTTCTTTTGAGCTTATCTGTAAGTTTTTGGCATCACTGATTGTGGTTAATGGTTTTAAGTTGTTGTTTTTAACACCTAAACTGAAAAAAAATTTATGTTATTAGTTGAAGTTATTAGTTGATTTAGCTTATTAGTTATGTAGTGAATTGTTTTTTTTCGTTTTGTTTTACCTCTTGTTTTCATTAGACACCAACTGATCCAACAAGAAGCTCATTAACAGCTTAATTGTGAGATAAAAAAATATTGCAAAAAGAAGATCTTGTCAAGTTTAAAAAGTTTTTGTATTGTTTGTTTAAAAAAAGAAAACCAAAGAAAAAAAAAACAAATAAATAAAAATCAACTCTCAAAAGGTCCATGCCTGGGGTTCGAACCCAGGTCTGTGGATAAACAACACAGCAACCTTACCAAATGCTCTATCAATCTTTTTAGTTAAATCTATCTTTCTTATTTGTTTTAAACCCTTTTTTTTTCTTTTTCTTTATAAGCTTTAATAAGCTGTTCCCGCTTATAACAGCTTATTTGCTTAAGCTCTTTCAAAATTCTTATTTTTCTTAGCTTAAAAATAGTTTAAAGTATTCCCTAAAAAATTTTCAGATTTTATCTTTTTCATTTAATATTTTTTATCAATTATTTTCTTTTAAATAGTTTTTAATTTATAAAAAATCATTTAAAAATCAAAAAAATTATTTTTCTTTTTTTTCCAAAATTTTCTTTTTATATTTAAGTCGTAGGAAAATTATTTTGATATACGTAGGATTAGTTTTTCAAATATTTTACGTTTTTACTCGTTCGTAGTTTATCGTTTACGTTATTTAATTTTCGTTTTAATAGATTTTAGTAACAAAACAAACTCTCGTCTTTTCAAGCACTTTAATTACGAACCGAAAACGATATCCTCAATTTCACGCCTCGCAGGGAGAACGACCCGGGTATTCGCTTATCCGGTTATTACAATTGGTTGTTTTTGCGTTAACGGTTTCAAGTTGACTTTTCTTCGTGAGAGGTTTGACTTGTGATTTCTTTGACCCGAAGATAACCGAAATCAAATTGGCGCCGTTGCCGGGGAGGTGTGTTGCGACAATATCGTCACGGTTTGACGATTAGTGACTTGAAGAACCTTCCTCGTGAAGTTTCGTAAATATCTTGTAAATATTTTCTATCCAAAAACAAAAAAAAATTAAAAAATCCAAAAAACCCAAAAATATTCTTCTTAACCTTAATGTTCTTGGTGCATGCGCACACGTAATCGTAAACGTGCTGCCTCATTAGTCGAACCCGAGATTCGTACTAATCCCGATCCTCCCATTAACATAATGGCGGAGAATCGCACCATGCTTGAGCTTCTCCAAGCACCCACCGAGGGTTACGGAGATGCTATTGTTGTTCCCCCGATCGTTGCCGATAATTTCGAACTTAACCCGGCATTACTATCCTTAGTAACGTCGAATCAATTTTACGGTTTCGAGAGGGATGACCCTCATTCCCACATTCGATGGTTCAACAAAATTTCATCGACCATCAAATGTAGGGATGTTCCTCCAGACGCAATCAAATTGCTTCTCTTTCCTTTTTCTCTTGAGGGGGCAGCCCGGATTTGGCTTGAAAAACAACCCCCTCGTTCTATCTTAACTTGGGAAGATTTAGTGTCGAAATTTGTGAACGAATTCTTTCCACCTTCAAAAACCACAAGTTTAAAAAAATGAAATTACCAAATTTACTCAAAAATTTGATGAATCTTTTAGTGAAGCGTGGGACCGTTTTAAAGAATTACTTCGCAAATGTCCTCACCACGGTTTTTCCGAGTTACACCAAATTGATACTTTTTACAATGGATTGAACCAAACTGACCAAGATTCTCTAAATGCCGCCTCCGGTGGTTTTATATTGAATCGGACTACGGGAGCTGCTTTGTCCATCATCGAGAACAAGTCAAAGGTTCGCACTTCACGAAGCAAACCGGTTGTTTCCCAAGTGAGTGCTTCGTCTTCTTGTTCACATCCGGTGAATACTTCTAGCACGGATGCTAGAATTGACAAACTCACGGATTTAATCCAAACTTTGGTTCTCTCCACTCACAAAAATTCTTCTTCTTCTACCCCACAAGCCTCTCCACCCGCTCAAGTCAAAGCGGTGGAAGAAAGTTGTGTCACTTGTGGTGGTCCTCATGCTTATTATAATTGTACCGCCACCGATGGCCGGACTTTTACAAGCAATGCCGTAGCCGGGTCTTATAACCAAGGAGGTACTCAATACCATCCTCAAATTGACCCGAGCTATCGTGCTAACTATCAAGCAGGACCACCCGGTTTTTCTCAACCAAACAATCAAAACCGATTTAATCAAAACCAAAGTAGGGGGCCAAATGTTCCATATCAAGCCCCTACTAATCAATACCCGACCCAAGGGGTCAATTTCACTCAAGGGTATCAAGCTCCAAATTACCCTGCCCCGATTTCTTCCTCAAATGATCTTGCAAATTACATTAAGACAAATGAGGTGAAAATTAGGTCCATGCAAAATCAAATCACAATTTTGAAAAACGATTTTCAAAATGCTTTGACTAAGCAGGGTAATGAGCTCAAAAGCCAAATTGATCAATCGCAAACAAAGATTGAAAACATGTTTGATACCCTCATCCATCAATTTCAGCAAGCTAATTTAGCTAATCAAGCTAATCAAGCTTCTACTTCAGGATCTCTCCCAGCTAATACAATTCTTAACCCAAAGGGAGAGATGAAAGCTGTTACCACCCGAAGTGGTAAAGCTTATGACGGACCCTCGATTCCTATTCCTTCTCCGGTGAAGGAAGTGGAACGAGAGGAGGAGGTAACAAAGGACAAGGTGCACACCTCAAGCCCACAAAGTACCGCACATGTCCCACCTCCAGTACCAATTCCGGAACCCGATGTTCCGAAGACAAATTCTAAGCCTTCACTACCATATCCTTCAAGGCTTAATGATCAAAAGCATAAAGAAAAAAACAATCAACAAATGGAAAAGTTCTTTCAAATCTTCAATGAGTTGCATTTCGACATAAGCCTTGCAGATGCTCTCGTTCTTATGCCAAAATTTGCATCTAAACTTAAAAGTTTGCTAAGCAACAAGGAAAAATTGTCGGAGATGGCAAAAACCCCCTAAACGAACAATGCTCGGCGGTTATCCTCAAAAAGCTTCCCGAAAAGCTCGGAGACCCCGGCAAGTTTTTAATCCCATGTGATTTCTCGGGGATGGTTCAATGCTCCGCCTTGGCCGATCTTGGCGCTAGCATTAACCTTATGCCACTCTCGATATGGGAAAAATTATCTCTTCCAAAGCTTACACCTACTTGCATGACACTCGAGCTAGCGGACCGTACTATTACTCATCCGCTTGGAATAGCCGAGGACGTTGTTATGAAAGTAGGAAAATTCCACTTTCCCACTGATTTTGTTGTGGTAAACTTTGATGCTGATCCTCGAGTTCCACTCATTTTGGGTAGAGCTTTCTTAAGAACGAGCCGTGCTCTCATTGATGTGTACGCTGAAGAATTAACCATTCGTGTTGATAATGAAGCGGTCACGTTTAATATTAATCAGGGGTCTAAATGCAACGTTTCTACGATTGATCAAAAATCTGATATACTTTCAAGATTTACGGTCAAGAGTATGTCACAAAAACGTGCTGAGCTCAAAGCAAAGAAAATAGCCCCTGGTTCAAGTCAATGGTTTAAGAGTTGTGCTGAAGTTAAAAGTGTTCTGGATTACGATGAACACGAATCGGAGGATAAAACGGAAGTGGTGAAAACTGCTAGCTCTAAGAGCGCACCACTTGCCCCACCTCCGGAATCGGTTTATCGTATCGATATTTCCGCACCACTCATTTCCGACTCTTCCCATCCTTCTCCTCCGTTTGAGGGAAGTGATATCTATAAGGAAGAGCTCGAGGTTTTCTTGTTTGATGCTCCAATTTCGCCGGAAATTGTTGAGCCCGATTGTGATCCGGGGGGAGACGCTCCGTTGTTGGAAAAAATGATATTTGATGAACCATTATTTTCTCTCCCCCCGAAGAAAGTTGTTATTGAGGAAAAGCAGTCTGATCCTATGGAGCTCGAGCTCAAGGATGCTTTTCCCGTATATGAGAGTTTTGTGTTTGATGACAAAGAGGAGAGTAGTGGCAATCCCGCTTCTCATCCTGATTATTCACTCTCGGCTTACGAAGCCTTTTCCTTTGATATCGATCATTCGGAAGAGACGGGTAGTGGCAGTACCACTTCCCATTCTTATCTCTCTCTTCCCGAATATGATTCATTTCATTTTGATGTGAATGATCGTTATCATGAAGAGTTCTCCAATGAACTCTTTCATTTATCTCCTCCGGAATATGATCATTTCTACTTTGATCTTGAGGATGATATTTGTCAGGGGGGAGGTGTTAGTAATTATAAGGATTTAATTCTTGAAAATTTCATCCCAACCCTCCCTCCCGTTGAAGAAAATATTGCTTTTGATGATGAAGAATTTTTTATGATAGTCATAAAAATCTTGCTTCTCTTCATCACATTTGTTGTGATTTCTCATCTCTTTCACTCCTTCGGGAGTGAGGACACCATATTTGACCCCGGTATCGCCCCTAATAGTTTCTACTATTAAAATACCGCGGGTGTATCTCATCGGAGTGGAACTTTCACATACTTCAATGTTTATCCAAACATTTTGAATGAAAGTCCGATGGAGATTGTTTCTTCCACTTGCTTCCCCATGGACAAATGAATTCGGGGTCGAGTCAGGCTCGTGACTCGGTTAGCAAAAACAAGCGCTTCGTGGGAGGCACCCCATGCTTATCCATCTATCTTCTTTCTATTTTCTCTCTAATAAGTGTAGTGAGGAGGTTTCCTTTTTCCATTTCTTGTGTTTCGTGGTTGTTTGTGTATGTCCAGGTTAGCCCGATTGATGAAGACTCTCGTGCTCATGGTTCTGCCTTCTCTCCACTCGAGTTTCATCATTCGTTGCTCATCTGATATCCTTAATCTTATCATTTTACGTTTATCTTTGGCATAATTAATAAACGGCCTTAGATTTATGTAGGAGAACCCTTACCTTTAAGACATTGAGGACAATGTCTCGTTTTAGTCTGGGGGGGTAATCTTTCGATTTGATTTTTGCCTTGCATTTTTGCCGTTTTCTCATGCAACCCCGTTTTTCCTCAAAATTTGAAAAAATCCAAAAAAATCCAAAAAATGAGAAAAATTTAAAAATTTTTTGCAAAAATATAATAAATTTTGACATTTTTGTTGACTTTCCGCTGGTGAGAGTAGGAATAAAATTCTGACTTGACCGGGCGTGTTGAGCCCTAGCTTGTCCCTTTAACCATTTATAATCTATAAGCTCGTGCTAGTCTTTTACACAAGGAGCTATAAAATGCGAATTCTTTTTAAGAATTTGCAAGTTCCCGTATTTGACTTTATATATGCATGGCTTGATTATAAGGCTAAGCATTCGCGGATCTTATTATTTAAGATTTTAAATTTGCGAAGAACGAGAAATGATAGAGTTGTTTATAAGTTAGATTGCTAAACGTAGAGTAGTTGGATCTCTTTAGAGCTCATCGAAGTTATTTGTGGCTTTTTGTTCCCATAAGCTTGTTTCACCTCAAAAATAGAAATCTAGGAATAATTAAAGCTATTTTAGTTTTGGCGATAATTAGTTTTTATTTCTTCCTTAGAGAATCCTTGCTTATAAGAGTTGGGTACACATCAAGGTACTGCCAGTGTTACGGTGTAATAGACTATTCCATCTTGCCGGCTCGCAACCGATGTTGGGATTGTTATAAAAGCCGTAGGACTTGGGGTTTGGCAAATAATTAATGAATATGATAATGTATAATAATAATCCAAAGCCATAAAAAGTTTTCTACATCTTGCCGGTTCGCAGCCGATGTTGTAGACTTCTAATAAAGGCAGAGGAAAAATTCCAAGGTCATAATAGACTATCACATCTTGCCGGTTCGCAGCCGATGTTGTGATTGTTATAAAGGGCCAAGGACTAAATACGTTAATGTGCTTAATGATGTTTAAAAAAAAATGCCAAACTTCGACTCCGGGGGTGTCCTAATAAAGGCTTCCGTCTCTGGACTCGTAGATGAGTTGTTTCGGTCGCAAATAAAAGGGATATTCTCAAAATCGTGTTAAATCAGAGACCTTGATGTGGACCTCATTTTTGTATGCAACGGTTTTCGAGGGAAGATTTGGAAACTACTTAGCGTCTAAACTAGGTATCTTTATCGGATTAAAACTTATCGAAATGAGAATTTGAAGAAATTCATTTCTCACCAAAAATAAAATAAATAGAGGAAAATAGGAATTTGGGAACAAAGAGTCCACAATTAGCTTTTATGAGTAGTGTTGGCAATCTAACTTGTAAATGACAATGATTTCGTTTTTAAGCTTAGTTTGGGGGCTTGTGAAAAATCAGGAACGACGAATTTTATCCGTATGGTCACTTCCTTTGAGTCGTGTTTCCTACTCTAAGACCCTAAAAATTATCGATAGATAATGATTGTCAACAAATCCGTCACATGATTATGAGGAAAATACAAAAATAGAATAAAAGAAAAATCGGGGAGTTTTTAGAACTTAAGATTTCTTAATCTCTTTTGAAAATTTTGCTACTTCTCAAAGTTAGTAAAAAGAGATTGGAAATTTTTGGTTTCAAAAACATGTTTTTATAACATTGCGTGAGGACACGTCAATATCTTAGTCTGGGGGAATTTTGGTATGTGTTAAATTACACATACCTTTTACCTATTTAAACAGACCAAATAGACCAAAAACTGACCGAATATGCCAAATATATGTTGTTTTTGTGTTTGTGAATATGCAGGTACGGATATCTAGAAAAATCAAGAAAAAGACAAAGACGAGCACGGGAAATGGAAAAGAGCTCAAAAGACGGGACCCGGGAAGAAATTCACGAGTTTGGTCGAGTTATTGTGCAAAAATCCCGAAGAGCCCTTGGATTATTTTTATTTGACAAAATTGACCCTTGGATTAACTTTGAAGAAATGGCATGATTGGTCCTTGAAGCTTACAACAATTACACTTTTGGTCCTTGGTTAAATCAATTTTTATCCTATCCTAAACCCAACCGGATCTAACAATCCATAATACACAACCTTAAACACCCTTAACAACACAACCGACCCACACCTAAACTAAAACCAACCCACTACATCCTACCTAAACCCCAAGCCCAATTCACCTTTAACCACAACCGGCCCAACACCCATAAAAAAACCAAACCGACCCACCACACAAACATGACCCGCCCACTTCTAAGAAATAAAACAATACGGGGTAGCCAAGGTTCGGTCAAACCCCCCTTTCCTGTGGTCAATATCCCAATCAACAAATTAATATGAACCCTAATTGTTATTTCATCTTCTTCTCAATCTCACTTTCCCACTTAATCCCTGTTAACCACCCATCACTCTCACCACCTCACACTACCGGCCAAGACACCCACATGGGTTTGTCTTTGGTCCCCCCCTCCACCTCATCGATCCGCACCAACCAAAGAAAGATCAACGTTCGAGATTTAACGAAGTGGTCACCAAGAAATGATCCAAGGGCTAGTAAAGAAGCACAAGAGCACAAGGGAACATACTCACACAAGAAACACACTTAGCTAGGGTTTTATTGTATTTTTTTTAGAGTATAAATAGATGAGTCGAGTGGCAGTCGAGAGAGTAGGTTTTATTTAGCTTTTTTTTAAGGTATTTGTTTTTTTTTAGCATTGTAATTTATTTCTAATTTTAATTTTAATTCAGTTTTTATTTAAAGTTTAATTTACTGCTTATTTTTTACCCCGTACTGCTTATTTATTGCTTCTTATTTAAAGTTCTGCGTAAATTTGATTCTATGTCGAGTGTTTGATGTAGTTTGATGTTTTATTTGTTTGATGTTTTATGTCTGCTTTATATAGTTTGATGTAGTTTTTTGTTGTTTGCTTAAAAAAAATGCTTAAAATTATGAGTTGCTTTATTTGTTGTTAAGGTTCATTTTTTTTATATAGACAAAGTTGTTGCTTTATCAGTATAGTTTGTTTTCTTTTGAGCTTATCTGTAAGTTTTTGGCATCACTGATTGTGGTTAATGGTTTTAAGTTGTTGTTTTTAACACCTAAACTGAAAAAAAATTTATGTTATTAGTTGAAGTTATTAGTTGATTTAGCTTATTAGTTATGTAGTGAATTGTTTTTTTTCGTTTTGTTTTACCTCTTGTTTTCATTAGACACCAACTGATCCAACAAGAAGCTCATTAACAGCTTAATTGTGAGATAAAAAAATATTGCAAAAAGAAGATCTTGTCAAGTTTAAAAAGTTTTTGTATTGTTTGTTTAAAAAAAGAAAACCAATGAAAAAAAAAAACAAATAAATAAAAATCAACTCTCAAAAGGTCCATGCCTGGGGTTCGAACCCAGGTCTGTGGATAAACAACACAGCAACCTTACCAAATGCTCTATCAATCTTTTTAGTTAAATCTATCTTTCTTATTTGTTTTAAACCCTTTTTTTTCTTTTTCTTTATAAGCTTTAATAAGCTGTTCCCGCTTATAACAGCTTATTTGCTTAAGCTCTTTCAAAATTCTTATTTTTCTTAGCTTAAAAATAGTTTAAAGTATTCCCTAAAAAATTTTCAGATTTTATCTTTTTCATTTAATATTTTTTATCAATTATTTTCTTTTAAATAGTTTTTAATTTATAAAAAATCATTTAAAAATCAAAAAAATTATTTTTCTTTTTTTTTTTTCCAAAATTTTCTTTTTATATTTAAGTCGTAGGAAAATTATTTTGATATACGTAGGATTAGTTTTTCAAATATTTTACGTTTTTACTCGTTCGTAGTTTATCGTTTACGTTATTTAATTTTCGTTTTAATAGATTTTAGTAACAAAACAAACTCTCGTCTTTTCAAGCACTTTAATTACGAACCGAAAACGATATCCTCAATTTCACGCCTCGCAGGGAGAACGACCCGGGTATTCGCTTATCCGGTTATTACAATTGGTTGTTTTTGCGTTAACGGTTTCAAGTTGACTTTTCTTCGTGAGAGGTTTGACTTGTGATTTCTTTGACCCGAAGATAACCGAAATCAATTCACTACACAAATCCCTGCGAACGATCCCGACTTACCATCAAAATCTTGCTACAACGGACGAGTATACTTGCTCGTATGTGTTGTTCTTAGATTCGGTAATTCACCCCTTATAAATTTAAAAATTGCATGAACCCGAACGCATCAAGTTTTTGGCGCCGCTGCCGGGGATTTTGATCGTGTTTCTGTAAGTTTTAGTCCATTTCTCACATAGTTAGTTTTTGTAAAAAAAAAAGAAGAAAAAAGTCTTACCGAGCTGAGAAACTGATCGGTTTCACATCAATCCGATCGGTTGCTTAGTCTTTCACTTTACCGAGAGCACCATCCGATCGGCGAGCACATCCATCCGATCGGATCCTTCAAACTCAACTTTACTGAGAGCATCATCCGATCGGTAGTCATTTCTATCCGATCGGTTGGTCGATTCTGATCTTTTTAAATTGTTTTCATTCTTCACTCGTTTGTTTAGACATTGCCTAGATTCTCTGGGGAATTGTATGAACACTCAATCAACTGGAGTAGACCCAATTTCACCTCTTTTCGATCCCGAAAGTTTGATTCGAACAAGATCTAGAAGAAGAAGAAGAAGAACACCCTTTGTTCCATTAACCAATCGTGTGCCAAGAGTACCAAACCCACCATTTGATAACCTTTTTGAAGCCAAAGTCGTTTATAATCCATTCACTGATCAACCTTTTCCCATGGCTGACGATCAACCCATGTGGGAAGCAAACCGAGCCGTAGCACCCACTCCTGGAGCTGCTATTGTTGCCGTCAACTTAGGTGACAATTTCACCGTGAAAGGACACCATCTTTCTATGATCAAAGACCGTCAATTTGATGGCCGTTCGAGGGCCGATCCTCACAAACACATTGCCGAATTCATTGAAATTTGTGGCATGTTCCGATATGGTGATACCAATGTGGATGCCATTAAACTCAAACTTTTTCCGTCATCACTTGCTGGAGATGCAAAAGTGTGGTATAACGAATTAACACCAGGAATCATCAATACTTGGGAGGAGATGAGGCAAGCTTTTGTAAGCCGATTCTTTCCACCTGCCATGTTTGACCGACTCATGGGAGAAATTCGTGCTTTCACACAAAACCCTAACGAATCACTCGTCGAAGCTTGGCTTCGTATGAAGGATTTACTTCGAAGTTGTCATGGACATGGTTTAGGACGAGGAACCATTATCCAAATCTTCTACCATGGACTTGATGAAGCATCTCAAGGAATTCTTGATGCTGGAGGAATTTTTCTTTATAAAACACCTAACCAGGCATATCAATTGCTTGAAGACCGAGTTCTTCTCAAACTCGACTGGTCGAAAGATGCCAAGACCAAACCCCTAAGAAAAACCGTTGCTTTTGCTGAAAGTTCTGATTCATCTAAACTCATGGAGAAAATGGAAACCTTGGTTTCCAGAATCGATTCGCAATACAAAGATCTTAATGGAGAGATGAAAGAAATGCGAGATGGTTGTAACAACTGTGGAGGTAATCACCCGTCTTCAGAATGCAATGATCAACCAATGGACCAACCCAAAGAAGGAGAAACTAATTACGTCCAAGGAGGATACCGTGGAGGCGGATATCGTGGAAATTATTACGGACGAAATTCTGTTAGTTGGAAAGATCGTCGACAAAGGGATAACAGCCATGATTCCCAACCAAGAGTAGAGAACCAAACTCCACAAAATGCCGATAAGAAACCTGAAGAAACAGATTTTGAAAAAATGATGAGAGAATTCGTCACTGCTCAAAAATCAACCAACGAGTTCGTCAAGAATCAATTCTTCAATCTCAAAACCAAAGTTGAGCAAGGTCAGAAAAATCACCAAGCGTCTATTCAAGATCTTGAAAACAAATTCGGAAGACTCTCTGATCAAATTTCTTCTCGACCATCAGGTTCGTTACCTAGTAACACCCAAACCAACCCAAAACCATCGTCATCATCGAATGATAAGACTTATCGTCCACCACAAACCAGAAATGAGCATATCAATGCTGTGTTCACAAGAAGTGGCCTGTCTTATGATCCACCACTCAATCCAAACAATACCACGATCATCAATGATGATAGTGAGGATGAAGATGAAGAATCCAAGAAGGAAAATACCCCAAAAACACTACCCAAAACCAAACCACCAGTTAAAGCATACACTTCAAAAATTCCATATCCTCAGAGCCTTAAGAAAGAAAGAATGGAGGAACGTTATAAGAAGTTTGTTGAAATAATCAAAGAAGTTAGACTCAATGTACCTCTCATTGATGTTCTAGCCGGAATGCCCAATTATGGGAAATTTTTGAAAGAACTTCTTAATAACAAGAACAAGTTGGAGCAAATATCCGCTACCTTTCTCAATGAAGAATGTTCAGCGATTGTTCAAAACAAAATTCCATAAAAACTCGGAGATCCGGGAAGTTTTCTGATTCCATGCATCTTAGGAAACAACATCACATGCGATGCTTTAGCCTATTTAGGTGCGAGTATCAACTTGATGCCCTATTCGCTGTATTCTAAACTTTCCATCAATACCTTGAAACCCACAAGGATGAGTATCCGATTAGCTAATCATACTTACCAATATCCTGTTGGTATTGCTGAGAATATGCTTTTCCAAGTAGGTAAATTCATTTTTCCAGTGGATTTTGTGATCTTAGAAATGGAGGAAGATAGTAGAGTACCCCTTATTTTAGGAAGACCTTTCCTAAACACCGCTGATGCGATCATCAAAGTAAAAGGAAAAGAACTCAATCTTGGAGTTGGAGAAGATAGAATCACCTTTTTAATCGATAAAGCAATGCAATATCCACATTCCCGTGATGACACTTGTTTTAACATTGATATAATCGATGAAGTCACTGAGGAAGAATTGGACGCATTACTTGAAGATTCTGATCCATACATGACTATTTCAGAGAAGATTAATGAAACAACCTTTGATAAAGAGTTCGCTGATTTTATGGAGGTAAAGATTGACGAAGAAGAAGAAGAAGTTGAAGAAGGAGAGATAATAGAAGAAGATTTTGAGGAAATCAATTTTAATGATCAAATGAGGATCAAAACATCACTACAAGAACCGCCGACTGATCTTGAGCTGAAACCACTTCCTAAAAATCTTGAATATGCTTACTTGGAAGAAAATTCACTTCTTCCAGTAGTCATATCTTCGTTGCTCAATGATTATGAGAAAGAATGTCTCATTTCAGTTCTTAAGAAGCATAAAGAAGCTTTTGCGTGGAAAACTTCTGATATCCCAGGAATCAGTCCTGATTTTTGCAAGCACAAAATCAATTTCGAAGAAGATGCCAAACCAGTTGTAGAAAGACAACGTCGACTCAACCCCAACATGAAAGAAGTTGTTAAAAAAGAAATCATCAAACTTCTTGATGCCGGTATCATTTACCCCATCGAGGATAGTCCTTGGGTGAGTCCTGTTCACTGTGTTCCGAAAAAAGGAGGAATGACTGTTGTGACCAACGAACGGAATGAATTAGTTCCTACTAGAACTGTCACCGGATGGCGAGTATGTATTGATTAAACAAAGCCACCAGAAAGGATCATTTTCCTTTGCCTTTCATGGATCAAATGCTTGAGAGATTAGCAGGAAACAAATACTTTTGTTTTCTTGATGGTTTTTCAGGATATTTTCAAATTCCTATTGATCCGGCTGATCAAGAAAAGACTACATTCACATGTCCCTTTGGAACTTACGCTTACCGGCGTATGCCTTTTGGATTATGTAATGCTCCCGCGACTTTTCAAAGATGTATGATTGCTATATTCCAAGACATGCTTGAAACGTCTATGGAAGTTTTCATGGATGACTTTTCAGTTTTTGGAAGCTCATTTGAAGCTTGTCTTTCTAATCTCGATAAAATGCTTGAAAGATGCAAAGCTGCACATCTTGTTCTCAACTGGGAGAAATGTCATTTCATGGTAACTGAAGGAATTGTGTTGGGACACAAAATTTTCAGCGCAGGAATGGAGGTTGACAAAGCGAAGATCGATGTCATTATCAAATTACCACCCCCAACTAATGTTAAAGCCGTTAGAAGTTTTCTAGGACATGCAGGTTTTTACCGTCCTTTTATTAAGGATTTTTCCAAAATATCTCGTCCAATGACGAAACTTCTTGAAAAAGATTCTGTTTTCGACTTTAATGCAGATTGCATGAAAGCATTCGAAACATTGAAAACACAACTGACTAGTGCACCCATTATGGTTTCCCCTGATTGGTCACTACCATTCGAGCTTATGTGCGATGCAAGCGATTTTGCAGTTGGAGCTGTATTAGGACAACGAGAAGAGAAACATTTTCGTCCTATATATTTTGCCAGCAAAACACTCAACAACGCTCAACAGAACTACACGGTTACGGAGAAAGAATTGTTAGCCGTTGTTTTCACTTTCGATAAATTCAGATCTTATCTTGTACTCTCGAAAACAATCGTGTTCACTGATCATTCAGCGTTGAAATATCTGTTTGCCAAACAAGATGCCAAACCGCGTCTTATCCGATGGATTTTGCTACTCCAAGAATTCGATATTGAAATCAAAGATAAGAAAGGAGCAGAAAATCTAGCTGCTGATCATCTGTCTCGTTTAGAAAATCCAAATTTGGAAGAGCTGAAAGAAGATGAGATTGATGATTACTTTCCTGATGAAACCCTCATGACTGTTGATGCAGTTGATGAAAACGAAATTCCATGGTTTGCAGATTATGCAAATTATCTCCTTGGAGGAATTCTAAAGAAAGGATTAACTCATGCCCAACGAAGTAAATTCTTTTTTGATCTTAAACACTACTACTGGGAAGAACCCTATCTTTTCAAAATGTGTCCCGACGGGATGATTAAAAGATGTGTTTATGGTTCTGAAACGAGAAGAATTCTCGATGAATGTCATCATGGCCCGACTAGGGGACACTATGGTCCTTCCACCACCGCTAAAAAAGTCTTTGATGCTGGATTCTATTGGCCAACTATTTTTAAAGAAGCTCACACTCTTGTTCAGAATTGTGATGCTTGCCCAAAATCCGGTAGTCTTTCTCGAAGAGATGAAATGCCACAAAGGAGCATTCAAGTCTGTGAATTATTCGATATTTGGGGAATTGATTTCATGGGACCATTTCCTAAATCACACAAATACGAATACATTCTCGTTGCTATTGATTACGTTTCCAAATGGGCTGAAGCGGAAGCTCTACCTACCAATGATGCACGAGTAGTTGTTAATTTTCTCAAAAAGCTTTTCGCTCGTTATGGAATTCCTAAAGCTTTAATAAGTGATCGTGGAACCCATTTCTGAAACAAACAAATGGAGAAAATTATGAAGCGATACGGAGTTCATCATTGTTTCGCTACAGCTTATCACCCACAGACCAGTGGTCAAGTCGAAAATACCAACAGAGCCTTAAAAAGGATACTCGAAAAAACGGTCAAAGACAATCCCGCCGTTTGGTCGAAGAAACTAGATGACGCTCTGTGGGCATTTCGCACGGCTTATAAAACACCAATTGGTACAACACCATACAAATTGTTGTATGGAAAAACTTGTCAATTACCGTTCGAAATTGAACATCGCGCTTACTGGGCATTAAGAAGCTGTAACCCAGATCTCAAAATAGCTGGAGAAAAGAGATTTTTGCAATTGCATGAACTCGATGAATTAAGACTCCAAGCTTACGAGAACTCCAAGCTTTACAAAGCGAGAATGAAAGCCTATCATGACAGAAAGCTGCGAATCCGAAAAGAATTCAAAGCTGGAGACAAAGTTCTGCTTTTTAATATGAAATATAAGTTCAAAGCTCCCAAGCTGAAACCAAAATGGTTCGGACCATATATAGTGAAACATGGATTTCCATCTGGATATGTTGAATTGCATGACAAACATGGTGGAAGTTTCATTGTTAATGGACACCGAATTAAATTATACTATGACAAGGAGCAGATGAATGAAGTTTCTATTCAAGAAATTCCACCTGAATCGGAATATGAAGCTATAACATTTATGTCACCTTTCCCGGCCGATTTCAAGAAAAACACTCCGTGGGCCGAGGATTCTGGTTATATCTATGATGTTCTTCCAAGACCGTGGGAGAAAGTCAAATTGGAATACATAGATGAAACTAGAGAAGGAATAGTGATTGAAAATGTGCTGTATGTTCCAAAATTTTCAAAGAAGAAGTTAAAAATCGCACCAACGTAAGAAAGAGAAGTTCGAGTCCGGCTGATGACTCGTTAATAAAACAAGCGCTTCTCGGGAGGCAGCCCGTGTGTTTTCATTTTCATTTTTATTTTCAAGTGATTAAACCCCAAAGTTTTTCTAAATTGCTTAGTTGAACTTAAGTGTGGGGGTGTATCACTGTCTTTTGAATAAAACGAAGAAATATTTCGTGTTTGTGTTTCTTTTGTTTTTAAGATTACTGCAGGTAATGATTTCGAAGCTGGGATGCTAGGATCAAGAATCTCTTGAGCAGAAAATACGGTTTATTCTCTTATTTCCCTATTTAGTTCTTTGTCGTTTATCACATTGAGGACAATGCTAAACTTAAGTGTGGGGGGGGGGGGGTGAATAGGAAAATAAAAATAGATTGTATGTTTTGAGCTTAATTTTAAATTTTGTTTGCCCTTGTAATCTAGTTGTTGGTCATTTTAAAGATCATACATTAGAATAAACTGGATTTATCCACTGGTGAAACCCGTAATCTTTGAAAATCCGAGATGTGTCCCGATTAATATTGCAATCCATTCTAGGATCGATAACATTAGCTAGCACATAGTATAGCCCTTCCCACTAAACTGTGAGGATTTGAGCCTGTTTCGTATATAGTATACATCTTTTATGCTTAGATCTTTTGCTATGAGTGTGCCGGTGATTTTATTTATTCTAGAACTTGTACTTGTAAATCATTACGAGACCGTTGTGAGATCACATTTCATTTGTGATATAAGTATATATGCGTGATAAGAGGCAACCTTAGGATTTAACCAAATGGCCTTCCATTTACATATAATGATATATTAGCTAGCTACATTGGCTAGTTAACCACTCATATGGACCCATTTGTTAGCATTTATCTTTAATGCTAGATACCCCTAGTTACACCCTCCGAGCCTATCTTTTTCTTTTGATAAAATCCAGAAAAATTCAAAAAGATTTTACACCTTTTAGCCTAGCCTTACCCTTAGTCAAGTCTTGGTTGGTTGCTAGCTATTTGGCAAGATGGATGTTATGTGGAAATCATGAAAGTTAAAAGAAAGTTGCAAACTCCAAAAGTTGTTATCCAAGTGAAGTCATCGCAATTATATGATGACAAGCAAAAAAAAAAAAAAAAAAAAAAAAAAAAAAAAAAAAAAAAAGAGAGAGAAAGAGTCATCGCAACTATAAGGTGACAAGAATGAGCCAATGGGCTAGTGAATCAAGTATGAATAAAGGAAGTATGGAGTTTCTCGCAAAATGGCATGATAGTGGTTTGTAATAGCTAGTAACATTTGGTTAATAGACTTTGACTAGTTTTTATTATTATCAACCCTCTCTTAAATATATCACATGCCTTATCCTACCCTTTTTGACTTTGTGAAATTATTAAGTGTATGGACATGTAGTGACCATCCGATTTCTTGAGGAATTGACTAACGTTGTTAGCGATCTAGGGCGTATTTTGGCGACCATCCGTTATGCAAGTAACGTTGCTAGCGAACCAAGGTACAATCTAGTGACCATCCGTTATTTGGTAACGTAAGAATTCGTTGTTAGCGAGCTATTATGTTTTGCATGAGATAGTGGCACATAAGTTTGATATTATCCCCTAAGCCCTTAAACCCGAATAAAAGACCTCTTTGACATGTATACTTGGCGCTCACACCATTTTGGTGTAGTTTTGTTTCGTGTACAAGCTTATGGTAATATTTAGACCATGACTGAGCAAATGAGTGTCATTCCTCTTATATACTCCACCAATCATACAAATGAGTGTTTGAGTGAATTATATTTCATTTTCCTTTCGTGAGGTGTTTAGTAATGTTTATCATGCAAGAAAATCATTTGGGTATTGTCAAACATCTCGATGCTTCAACCATAAAAGCTTAAAATAATGGATCTATCTTGTACTTGTACTTGATAGATTTGCATCACATTTTCCTAATCATTCTTGTATGCCATGTGGATAATTGTTTTTATTTCTAGATTTGCTTAAGGGCAAGCAAAGTTCAAGTGTGGGGGATTTGATAACGCCTAAATCTAACATGTTTTTAGTAGCGTTATTCGTGTTTTTATGTATGTTTTGTGGTTATATTTATATGCTTTTGTTACTTAATCGTACCAAAGTGTGTTTGCGAAGCATTTGTAGCCAAAAACAGGAAAATGGATGAAAAAGATGCAAAAAATGAGGAAGAAGGAAATGTTTATGAATGCATGAAGATTATTGTGAAAAGTCCCGCACCAAGAGGTACTTCGAAGAGTAAAAGTACAAGTAGTCGAGTTAATAAGCTTGAGGATGAAGGGAAAGATCAAAGAACCAAGAGCTACGAGCTAGAATCAAGTCAAACGAAAAAGGTCCAAAAAAGTGCATATCAGCATGTTCCATCCGATCGGATGTAGCCCGCATCCGATTCGGATGGAAGCTAGTTTGAAGACCAACCGATCGGATGGACAGAATACTGATCGGTTGGATTGTTGTTGTGTTACCAAAACTTCTTCATTAAGATTTGTGACTTTACATATCCGGTTCTAGGTCCTTCCTCTCAGCATTCCTGTCTATTCAATACTACTTGGAGGACAAGAGAACAATTTAATGAACCAAGACCCTTGGTTGAAGCATTTAAAGGATCATTTGATGAGTATTTAAAAAACATCAAAAAGTACATCCAAAAGAGAATCAAAAGAAAGAAATCAACCACTCATCACATACTCTTAATTTTCGTCCAAAAAGTCCAGGAGCAGAGGAGAGTCGAAGTCCATTCCATTTCTTGTGAGAATCATTGCCTTTTCACTTGTAATCTTATTTTCAATCATTGTAAGACTTTCAATCATGGTTTTTAACGTTCAATGTTTTAAGATTATGTCTATGTTTGTTATGAGGGGCTAGTGCCTTTATGCACTTGCTTAGATGATGTGTATTAATTATTGATTGGCATATGATTGTGATAACATGTTTTAATTCAATTTCAAGTCGATTCTTAGAACCAATTGTGATAAAGTTTCATAGTGACATTTGGTTAATCAAGTTTAACTAGTGCTAGTAATTCTAAGGGTCGAAAGAACTATTGTTATTCAACTAGTTATAATCATTTGTCTATGAATGATTGTTGTCATCCACTATACTTGATTAAACAAAGGAACTTAATCGTGATTGTAATGAAAATGCTTTTGTCTATCAAAACGGATTGATTGTAAACCATTTTAAGGGTCGAGAGATTAATAGTTTACCTTCAATTGTGACCTTTTGTCTATAATTGGTTACCTTTTGTATTGACCATTTCTCAAGCTTGTTTGATAAAACAAAAGATTGTTTTTGTGTTTAAGGAACACCAACTTATGAACCTTGAATTGATCTTGAATTGATTGGTTAAACGTAATGCTTGTTTTTATAAACTAAGATCTTGACGAAGGTTTAACTTGTAGAAACAATAGATTAGTAACCAAGCTAATTATCTCAACCAACATGTTATCCAAAGTTATCACAATCATATTAGTCAATTGTAGTTCACTAAGTCTAAGCAAGTGTAGTTTTTAATCATTTGAATTTTCATATTATCATTATTGCTTGTTTGAGAAATTTGCTTTTAACTTACAATTCGATTCACTACACAAATCCCTGCGAACGATCCCGACTTACCATCAAAATCTTGCTACAACGGACGAGTATACTTGCTCGTATGTGTTGTTCTTAGATTCGGTAATTCACCCCTTATAAATTTAAAAATTGCATGAACCCGAACGCATCAAGTTTTTGGCGCCGCTGCCGGGGATTTTGATCGTGTTTCTGTAAGTTTTAGTCCATTTCTCACATAGTTAGTTTTTGTAAAAAAAAAAAGAAGAAAAAAGTCTTACCGAGCTGAGAAACTGATCGGTTTCACATCAATCCGATCGGTTGCTTAGTCTTTCACTTTACCGAGAGCACCATCCGATCGGCGAGCACATCCATCCGATCGGATCCTTCAAACTCAACTTTACTGAGAGCATCATCCGATCGGTAGTCATTTCTATCCGATCGGTTGGTCGATTCTGATCTTTTTAAATTGTTTTCATTCTTCACTCGTTTGTTTAGACATTGCCTAGATTCTCTGGGGAATTGTATGAACACTCAATCAACTGGAGTAGACCCAATTTCACCTCTTTTCGATCCCGAAAGTTTGATTCGAACAAGATCTAGAAGAAGAAGAAGAAGAACACCCTTTGTTCCATTAACCAATCGTGTGCCAAGAGTACCAAACCCACCATTTGATAACCTTTTTGAAGCCAAAGTCGTTTATAATCCATTCACTGATCAACCTTTTCCCATGGCTGACGATCAACCCATGTGGGAAGCAAACCGAGCCGTAGCACCCACTCCTGGAGCTGCTATTGTTGCCGTCAACTTAGGTGACAATTTCACCGTGAAAGGACACCATCTTTCTATGATCAAAGACCGTCAATTTGATGGCCGTTCGAGGGCCGATCCTCACAAACACATTGCCGAATTCATTGAAATTTGTGGCATGTTCCGATATGGTGATACCAATGTGGATGCCATTAAACTCAAACTTTTTCCGTCATCACTTGCTGGAGATGCAAAAGTGTGGTATAACGAATTAACACCAGGAATCATCAATACTTGGGAGGAGATGAGGCAAGCTTTTGTAAGCCGATTCTTTCCACCTGCCATGTTTGACCGACTCATGGGAGAAATTCGTGCTTTCACACAAAACCCTAACGAATCACTCGTCGAAGCTTGGCTTCGTATGAAGGATTTACTTCGAAGTTGTCATGGACATGGTTTAGGACGAGGAACCATTATCCAAATCTTCTACCATGGACTTGATGAAGCATCTCAAGGAATTCTTGATGCTGGAGGAATTTTTCTTTATAAAACACCTAACCAGGCATATCAATTGCTTGAAGACCGAGTTCTTCTCAAACTCGACTGGTCGAAAGATGCCAAGACCAAACCCCTAAGAAAAACCGTTGCTTTTGCTGAAAGTTCTGATTCATCTAAACTCATGGAGAAAATGGAAACCTTGGTTTCCAGAATCGATTCGCAATACAAAGATCTTAATGGAGAGATGAAAGAAATGCGAGATGGTTGTAACAACTGTGGAGGTAATCACCCGTCTTCAGAATGCAATGATCAACCAATGGACCAACCCAAAGAAGGAGAAACTAATTACGTCCAAGGAGGATACCGTGGAGGCGGATATCGTGGAAATTATTACGGACGAAATTCTGTTAGTTGGAAAGATCGTCGACAAAGGGATAACAGCCATGATTCCCAACCAAGAGTAGAGAACCAAACTCCACAAAATGCCGATAAGAAACCTGAAGAAACAGATTTTGAAAAAATGATGAGAGAATTCGTCACTGCTCAAAAATCAACCAACGAGTTCGTCAAGAATCAATTCTTCAATCTCAAAACCAAAGTTGAGCAAGGTCAGAAAAATCACCAAGCGTCTATTCAAGATCTTGAAAACAAATTCGGAAGACTCTCTGATCAAATTTCTTCTCGACCATCAGGTTCGTTACCTAGTAACACCCAAACCAACCCAAAACCATCGTCATCATCGAATGATAAGACTTATCGTCCACCACAAACCAGAAATGAGCATATCAATGTTGTGTTCACAAGAAGTGGCCTGTCTTATGATCCACCACTCAATCCAAACAATACCACGATCATCAATGATGATAGTGAGGATGAAGATGAAGAATCCAAGAAGGAAAATACCCCAAAAACACTACCCAAAACCAAACCACCAGTTAAAGCATACACTTCAAAAATTCCATATCCTCAGAGCCTTAAGAAAGAAAGAATGGAGGAACGTTATAAGAAGTTTGTTGAAATAATCAAAGAAGTTAGACTCAATGTACCTCTCATTGATGTTCTAGCCGGAATGCCCAATTATGGGAAATTTTTGAAAGAACTTCTTAATAACAAGAACAAGTTGGAGCAAATATCCGCTACCTTTCTCAATGAAGAATGTTCAGCGATTGTTCAAAACAAAATTCCATAAAAACTCGGAGATCCGGGAAGTTTTCTGATTCCATGCATCTTAGGAAACAACATCACATGCGATGCTTTAGCCTATTTAGGTGCGAGTATCAACTTGATGCCCTATTCGCTGTATTCTAAACTTTCCATCAATACCTTGAAACCCACAAGGATGAGTATCCGATTAGCTAATCATACTTACCAATATCCTGTTGGTATTGCTGAGAATATGCTTTTCCAAGTAGGTAAATTCATTTTTCCAGTGGATTTTGTGATCTTAGAAATGGAGGAAGATAGTAGAGTACCCCTTATTTTAGGAAGACCTTTCCTAAACACCGCTGATGCGATCATCAAAGTAAAAGGAAAAGAACTCAATCTTGGAGTTGGAGAAGATAGAATCACCTTTTTAATCGATAAAGCAATGCAATATCCACATTCCAGTGATGACACTTGTTTTAACATTGATATAATCGATGAAGTCACTGAGGAAGAATTGGACGCATTACTTGAAGATTCTGATCCATACATGACTATTTCAGAGAAGATTAATGAAACAACCTTTGATAAAGAGTTCGCTGATTTTATGGAGGTAAAGATTGACGAAAGAAGAAGAAAGTTGAAGAAGGAGAGATAATAGAAGAAGATTTTGAGGAAATCAATTTTAATGATCAAATGAGGATCAAAACATCACTACAAGAACCGCCGACTGATCTTGAGCTGAAACCACTTCCTAAAAATCTTGAATATGCTTACTTGGAAGAAAATTCACTTCTTCCAGTAGTCATATCTTCGTTGCTCAATGATTATGAGAAAGAATGTCTCATTTCAGTTCTTAAGAAGCATAAAGAAGCTTTTGCGTG
Organism: Artemisia tridentata subsp. tridentata; assembly: GCA_021014915.2. Classification (NCBI taxonomy): domain Eukaryota; kingdom Viridiplantae; phylum Streptophyta; class Magnoliopsida; order Asterales; family Asteraceae; genus Artemisia; species Artemisia tridentata. Next base: position 181,830,483 of record CP139509.1, on the reverse strand, counting down.
GAAAACTTCTGATATCCCAGGAATCAGTCCTGATTTTTGCAAGCACAAAATCAATTTCGAAGAAGATGCCAAACCAGTTGTAGAAAGACAACGTCGACTCAACCCCAACATGAAAGAAGTTGTTAAAAAAGAAATCATCAAACTTCTTGATGCCGGTATCATTTACCCCATCGAGGATAGTCCTTGGGTGAGTCCTGTTCACTGTGTTCCGAAAAAAGGAGGAATGACTGTTGTGACCAACGAACGAAATGAATTAGTTCCTACTAGAACTGTCACCGGATGGCGAGTATGTATTGATTACAGAAAGGATCATTTTCCTTTGCCTTTCATGGATCAAATGCTTGAGAGATTAGCAGGAAACAAATACTTTTGTTTTCTTGATGGTTTTTCAGGATATTTTCAAATTCCTATTGATCCGGCTGATCAAGAAAAGACTACATTCACATGTCCCTTTGGAACTTACGCTTACCGGCGTATGCCTTTTGGATTATGTAATGCTCCCGCAACTTTTCAAAGATGTATGATTGCTATATTCCAAGACATGCTTGAAACGTCTATGGAAGTTTTCATGGATGACTTTTCAGTTTTTGGAAGCTCATTTGAAGCTTGTCTTTCTAATCTCGATAAAATGCTTGAAAGATGCAAAGCTGCACATCTTGTTCTCAACTGGGAGAAATGTCATTTCATGGTAACTGAAGGAATTGTGTTGGGACACAAAATTTTCAGCGCAGGAATGGAGGTTGACAAAGCGAAGATCGATGTCATTATCAAATTACCACCCCCAACTAATGTTAAAGCCGTTAGAAGTTTTCTAGGACATGCAGGTTTTTACCGTCCTTTTATTAAGGATTTTTCCAAAATATCTCGTCCAATGACGAAACTTCTTGAAAAAGATTCTGTTTTCGACTTTAATGCAGATTGCATGAAAGCATTCGAAACATTGAAAACACAACGGACTAGTGCACCCATTATGGTTTCCCCTGATTGGTCACTACCATTCGAGCTTATGTGCGATGCAAGCGATTTTGCAGTTGGAGCTGTATTAGGACAACGAGAAGAGAAACATTTTCGTCCTATATATTTTGCCAGCAAAACACTCAACAACGCTCAACAGAACTACACGGTTACGGAGAAAGAATTGTTAGCCGTTGTTTTCACTTTCGATAAATTCAGATCTTATCTTGTACTCTCGAAAACAATCGTGTTCACTGATCATTCAGCGTTGAAATATCTGTTTGCCAAACAAGATGCCAAACCGCGTCTTATCCGATGGATTTTGCTACTCCAAGAATTCGATATTGAAATCAAAGATAAGAAAGGAGCAGAAAATCTAGCTGCTGATCATCTGTCTCGTTTAGAAAATCCAAATTTGGAAGAGTTGAAAGAAGATGAGATTGATGATTACTTTCCTGATGAAACCCTCATGACTGTTGATGCAGTTGATGAAAACGAAATTCCATGGTTTGCAGATTATGCAAATTATCTCCTTGGAGGAATTCTAAAGAAAGGATTAACTCATGCCCAACGAAGTAAATTCTTTTTTGATCTTAAACACTACTACTGGGAAGAACCCTATCTTTTCAAAATGTGTCCCGACGGGATGATTAAAAGATGTGTTTATGGTTCTGAAACGAGAAGAATTCTCGATGAATGTCATCATGGCCCGACTAGGGGACACTATGGTCCTTCCACCACCGCTAAAAAAGTCTTTGATGCTGGATTCTATTGGCCAACTATTTTTAAAGAAGCTCACACTCTTGTTCAGAATTGTGATGCTTGCCCAAAATCCGGTAGTCTTTCTCGAAGAGATGAAATGCCACAAAGGAGCATTCAAGTCTGTGAATTATTCGATATTTGGGGAATTGATTTCATGGGACCATTTCCTAAATCACACAAATACGAATACATTCTCGTTGCTATTGATTACGTTTCCAAATGGGCTGAAGCGGAAGCTCTACCTACCAATGATGCACGAGTAGTTGTTAATTTTCTCAAAAAGCTTTTCGCTCGTTATGGAATTCCTAAAGCTTTAATAAGTGATCGTGGAACCCATTTCTGAAACAAACAAATGGGAGAAAATTATGAAGCGATACGGAGTTCATCATTGTTTCGCTACAGCTTATCACCCACAGACCAGTGGTCAAGTCGAAAATACCAACAGAGCCTTAAAAAGGATACTCGAAAAAACGGTCAAAGACAATCCCGCCGTTTGGTCGAAGAAACTAGATGACGCTCTGTGGGCATTTCGCACGGCTTATAAAACACCAATTGGTACAACACCATACAAATTGTTGTATGGAAAAACTTGTCAATTACCGTTCGAAATTGAACATCGCGCTTACTGGGCATTAAGAAGCTGTAACCCAGATCTCAAAATAGCTGGAGAAAAGAGATTTTTGCAATTGCATGAACTCGATGAATTAAGACTCCAAGCTTACGAGAACTCCAAGCTTTACAAAGCGAGAATGAAAGCCTATCATGACAGAAAGCTGCGAATCCGAAAAGAATTCAAAGCTGGAGACAAAGTTCTGCTTTTTAATATGAAATATAAGTTCAAAGCTCCCAAGCTGAAACCAAAATGGTTCGGACCATATATAGTGAAACATGGATTTCCATCTGGATATGTTGAATTGCATGACAAACATGGTGGAAGTTTCATTGTTAATGGACACCGAATTAAATTATACTATGACAAGGAGCAGATGAATGAAGTTTCTATTCAAGAAATTCCACCTGAATCGGAATATGAAGCTATAACATTTATGTCACCTTTCCCGGCCGATTTCAAGAAAAAACACTCCGTGGGCCGAGGATTCTGGTTATATCTATGATGTTCTTCCAAGACCGTGGGAGAAAGTCAAATTGGAATACATAGATGAAACTAGAGAAGGAATAGTGATTGAAAATGTGCTGTATGTTCCAAAATTTTCAAAGAAGAAGTTAAAAATCGCACCAACGTAAGAAAGAGAAGTTCGAGTCCGGCTGATGACTCGTTAATAAAACAAGTGCTTCTCGGGAGGCAACCCGTGTGTTTTCATTTTCATTTTTATTTTCAAGTGATTAAACCCCAAAGTTTTTCTAAATTGCTTAGTTGAACTTAAGTGTGGGGGTGTATCACTGTCTTTTGAATAAAACGAAGAAATATTTCGTGTTTGTGTTTCTTTTGTTTTTAAGATTACTGCAGGTAATGATTTCGAAGCTGGGATGCTAGGATCAAGAATCTCTTGAGCAGAAAATACGGTTTATTCTCTTATTTCCCTATTTAGTTCTTTGTCGCTTATCACATTGAGGACAATGCTTAACTTAAGTGTGGGGGGGTGAATAGGAAAATAAAAATAGATTGTATGTTTTGAGCTTAATTTTAAATTTTGTTTGCCCTTGTAATCTAGTTGTTGGTCATTTTAAAGATCATACATTAGAATAAACTGGATTTATCCACTGGTGAAACCCGTAATCTTTGAAAATCCGAGATGTGTCCCGATTAATATTGCAATCCATTCTAGGATCGATAACATTAGCTAGCACATAGTATAGCCCTTCCCACTAAACTGTGAGGATTTGAGCCTGTTTCGTATATAGTATACATCTTTTATGCTTAGATCTTTTGCTATGAGTGTGCCGGTGATTTTATTTATTCTAGAACTTGTACTTGTAAATCATTACGAGACCGTTGTGAGATCACATTTCATTTGTGATATAAGTATATATGCGTGATAAGAGGCAACCTTAGGATTTAACCAAATGGCCTTCCATTTACATATAATGATATATTAGCTAGCTACATTGGCTAGTTAACCACTCATATGGACCCATTTGTTAGCATTTATCTTTAATGCTAGATACCCCTAGTTACACCCTCCGAGCCTATCTTTTTCTTTTGATAAAATCCAGAAAAATTCAAAAAGATTTTACACCTTTTAGCCTAGCCTTACCCTTAGTCAAGTCTTGGTTGGTTGCTAGTTATTTGGCAAGATGGATGTTATGTGGAAATCATGAAAGTTAAAAGAAAGTTGCAAACTCCAAAAGTTGTTATCCAAGTGAAGTCATCGCAATTATATGATGACAAGCAAAAAAAAAAAAAAAAAAAAAAAAAAAAAAAAAAGAGAGAGAGAAAGAGTCATCGCAACTATAAGGTGACAAGAATGAGCCAATGGGCTAGTGAATCAAGTATGAATAAAGGAAGTATGGAGTTTCTCGCAAAATGGCATGATAGTGGTTTGTAATAGCTAGTAACATTTGGTTAATAGACTTTGACTAGTTTTTATTATTATCAACCCTCTCTTAAATATATCACATGCCTTATCCTACCCTTTTTGACTTTGTGAAATTATTAAGTGTATGGACATGTAGTGACCATCCGATTTCTTGAGGAATTGACTAACGTTGTTAGCGATCTAGGGCGTATTTTGGCGACCATCCGTTATGCAAGTAACGTTGCTAGCGAACCAAGGTACAATCTAGTGACCATCCATTATTTGGTAACGTAAGAATTCGTTGTTAGCGAGCTATTATGTTTTGCATGAGATAGTGGCACATAAGTTTGATATTATCCCCTAAGCCCTTAAACCCGAATAAAAGACCTCTTTGACATGTATACTTGGCGCTCACACCATTTTGGTGTAGTTTTGTTTCGTGTACAAGCTTATGGTAATATTTAGACCATGACTGAGCAAATGAGTGTCATTCCTCTTATATACTCCACCAATCATACAAATGAGTGTTTGAGTGAATTATATTTCATTTTCCTTTCGTGAGGTGTTTAGTAATGTTTATCATGCAAGAAAATCATTTGGGTATTGTCAAACATCTCGATGCTTCAACCATAAAAGCTTAAAATAATGGATCTATCTTGTACTTGTACTTGATAGATTTGCATCACATTTTCCTAATCATTCTTGTATGCCATGTGGATAATTGTTTTTATTTCTAGATTTGCTTAAGGGCAAGCAAAGTTCAAGTGTGGGGGATTTGATAACGCCTAAATCTAACATGTTTTTAGTAGCGTTATTCGTGTTTTTATGTATGTTTTGTGGTTATATTTATATGCTTTTGTTACTTAATCGTACCAAAGTGTGTTTGCGAAGCATTTGTAGCCAAAAACAGGAAAATGGATGAAAAAGATGCAAAAAATGAGGAAGAAGGAAATGTTTATGAATGCATGAAGATTATTGTGAAAAGTCCCGCACCAAGAGGTACTTCGAAGAGTAAAAGTACAAGTAGTCGAGTTAATAAGCTTGAGGATGAAGGGAAAGATCAAAGAACCAAGAGCTACGAGCTAGAATCAAGTCAAACAAAAAAGGTCCAAAAAAGTGCATATCAGCATGTTCCATCCGATCGGATGTAGCCCGCATCCGATTCGGATGGAAGCTAGTTTGAAGACCAACCGATCGGATGGACAGAATACTGATCGGTTGGATTGTTGTTGTGTTACCAAAACTTCTTCATTAAGATTTGTGACTTTACATATCCGGTTCTAGGTCCTTCCTCTCAGCATTCCTGTCTATTCAATACTACTTGGAGGACAAGAGAACAATTTAATGAACCAAGACCCTTGGTTGAAGCATTTAAAGGATCATTTGATGAGTATTTAAAAAACATCAAAAAGTACATCCAAAAGAGAATCAAAAGAAAGAAATCAACCACTCATCACATACTCTTAATTTTCGTCCAAAAAGTCCAGGAGCAGAGGAGAGTCGAAGTCCATTCCATTTCTTGTGAGAATCATTGCCTTTTCACTTGTAATCTTATTTTCAATCATTGTAAGACTTTCAATCATGGTTTTTAATGTTCAATGTTTTAAGATTATGTTTATGTTTGTTATGAGTGGCTAGTGCCTTTATGCACTTGCTTAGATGATGTGTATTACTTATTGATTGGCATATGATTGTGATAACATGTTTTAATTCAATTTCAAGTCGATTCTAAGAACCAATTGTGATAAAGTTTCATAGTGACATTTGGTTAATCAAGTTTAACTAGTGCTAGTAATTCTAAGGGTCAAAAGAACTATTGTTATTCAACTAGTTATAATCATTTGTCTATGAATGATTGTTGTCATCCACTATACTTGATTAAACAAAGGAACTTAATCATGATTGTAATGAAAATGCTTTTGTCTATCAAAACGGATTGATTGTAAACCATTTTAAGGGTCGAGAGATTAATAGTTTACCTTCAATTGTGACCTTTTGTCTATAATTGGTTACCTTTTGTATTGACCATTTCTCAAGCTTGTTTGATAAAACAAAAGATTGTTTTTGTGTTTAAGGAACACCAACTTATGAACCTTGAATTGATCTTGAATTGATTGGTTAAACGTAATGCTTGTTTTTATAAACTAAGATCTTGACGAAGGTTTAATTTGTAGAAACAATAGATTAGTAACCAAGCTAATTATCTCAACCAACATGTTATCCAAAGTTATCACAATCATATTAGTCAATTGTAGTTCACTAAGTCTAAGCAAGTGTAGTTTTTAATCATTTGAATTTTCATATTATCATTATTGCTTGTTTGAGAAATTTGCTTTTAACTTACAATTCGATTCACTACACAAATCCCTGCGAACGATCCCGACTTACCATCAAAATCTTGCTACAACGGACGAGTATACTTGCTCGTATGCGTTGTTCTTAGATTCGGTAATTCACCCCTTATAAATTTAAAACTTGCATGAACCCGAACGCATCAGTTGTGATACTTTTGTGTGTAATAAAAGAAGACATGAAATGAACAAAGTATTTAAAAGGAAATCATGTTTTGTTTGTGGTAGTTACTCTCACCTCATTAAAGATTGTAATTATTAAGAGAGTAAAATATATGTTTGTGTTGAACAACAGCAACCTAGATCAGTGTGGAAAAATGTAGAGAATATACCCCCATTTGTCCCTAGAGCAAATGCATTTCCTGTTGGTAATGCATCACAACCTGCACCTGTTGCTGCTGGTAGGCATTTCAGACCTGCAGCTATTCCTGCTGGTAAGCCAGTTCCAGCTGGTACATCCAATTCTGCTGGTTGGAAAAGGAATGCTGTAAGACCCTACATCAAACCTACAAGCAGTTACCTTCAAAATGATTATTGGCCTGTTTGTTATGACCCAATGTATATGGGAGGGACAAGATGGGAAACTGATCTTCAGTTCTCAAAAGGTTGTTCTTGGAGACACAATGGTCATTTTTTGGGAAGGGGATCCAAGAGAAATGGTGGATCCCATCATTGTTGTGTTTGAGGGGAGGCAAAAGCCTAAGGGGAGGCCTATGCTTGTATATTGTGTATTATCTAATTATTTCATTTCACTAACTTTGTCCTGCAGATGGTATTTCTTTGTATATTGTGTCTTCTAACCTTTTTGTAGGTAGTTAATTCAAGTTCAAATAATAAGTCTACAATTTCATATCAAACAAGTAAATTAAAGTTTATTCATCATTCAGAAAGTGATGTTTTCAGACACATCATCTGTCTTGGAGACTATTTCTGGGCAGGTGTTCTGTATGTTTGTGGATGTTCCATATCAGAATAATATTTATTTCATTGCTGCTGGTAGTAGTATTGGTTCCTGCTGGCAGGTATGTAGTTCCTGCTGGTATGGTTCCTGCTGTTAGTATTAGTGGTTCCTGCTGGCAGGTATGTAGTTCCTGCTGGTAGTGGTTCCTGCTGGTAGTGTTAGTTTGTTTCTGCTGTTAGTTGTCATTGCTGCGGGTAATACCGTATGTTTAGAAAGTTTGTTAGAGTTAATTTAGGAAGAGATAGTGTATATTTCTTTACACGTTTTCTTAGTAATGCTGCATTAGGGTTTCTTGTAGTATAAAAGAAACATGCGGCTATGAGTTTTGTGATCGAATTCTTAATATCTCGAGTGAATAAAAGATCCATAGAGGATCAAAGTCTTTATAGTTATTCTTCTTCTTTATTATTTCATATTCAGAGATTCTCTTGTAGCGTGCTTGTGATTACATAGGCATTCTACCGATCCACAAAGGCTCAAAGATCTATCAAGGAGGACTAGATCTGACAGAGGGGCGAGGAGAGTTTCGGCGGGGACGCCCCTGTCCCTGCCGAAAGTCACTAAACGACAAAAACTATGCTGAGCTGGCACAAAGTCTCGCTGACCGTTTACTAAATTTTCAACGAAACTTTTTGGCGGGGACATGTCCCCGCCGAAAGTGTTTCCCATATTTGACAAAGTTTGACCAAACTTATAACGCTTAATTGTTCCCGCATTTTTTTCCCGCTCCCACTTTCGGCGGGGACGAAAGTAAAGATGCGCAGTTCTGGGTTTTTGGCGGGGACGTGTCCCCGCAGAAAGTATTAATCATTTTCCCTCCTAAAAGCTCACTTTATCCCGCCAATATTTTATAGCTTTTGGCGGGGACATGTCCCCGCCAAAAGTGATGGCGCCAATTTTTCCCGCCAAAGTTAAATAACCAAATCACTAATTCCCACAAAACACACATAACAATGGATCGTTACACGCTGGAAGAGTTGTGGTCAATGGTTTTATCGTCGGAGGGTCTCTTTAATGAAGTTCTTAATACATATGGCTACGAAATTTATGATGAATATGGTTCTTATAAGAACATTAGCCCGTGGATGAGAGACCAGATTCTGGAATGGTTGAGGAAAAAGCCGTACTACAGAGAAATGTTGGACGCTCAAGCTGATGATGTTAGAGGAGAAAGCGCATTTGATACCACACTTGATGATCAGGGAAATAGGGTAACAAATCTTGAAGCTTTGTTTGAACATTTCATCAAGCAAAGGAAAGCAACGAAGGGAAAAGATGGTGCAGGTTCTAGCAAAGTGGGAAGTAGCAGCAAAAAAAAAATGAATGGGCGATGTTTGTTATGGTATATGTCGTGTGTTGTTTCGTTTGCTTGTCGAGTTGTTTTGTTTGATCTGTTTCGTTTGCTTGTCAAATTGTTTCGTTTGAGTCTGTATGAAATGTATGTGGTTGAGAACTCTTGCGTGTTTTAAATAAAATGTTTGCCTTCGTGTTTGTTAATTGTGATATTGTTCCTTCAAATAAGCTCATAAACCCAAACACCCTTTTGGTGCAGAAATAAGCAATCCCAAACACCCCTGTTTGGACAGCATAAACCAAATGGCCCTGTTTGGACAGCATAAACCAAACGGCCCTTGTGGGCTGCTGTTAACCAACTTCTTTTAACCAAAATGGTCATGGTTGCAACAACAACAACATTTTATTAAACAACAACAACAACACAAACAACAACAACACCAACATTACATATGAAGATTGTCCATGTCACCTAACAGCTCACGGAGTATTGCAGCCGACTGACATGCGTGGTCGGGGTCGTCGAGATTCGTTGCCATTTCAAGTCTTGCCTCCAGCATCCTTACTCTTGTCTCTAGCTGTAACAACCGTGATTTTAGCAGGTTAGTCTAACTATTAGTTTCGATCAATTTAATTTTTGCTTGGTGTGACTTAAGTGTTTTATGTGGCATATGTGTGATATACGCGTGTTTTGGCACTAAATCCTTTATGTGACTCTATTGATGTGTCTTGAGTAGTGTTGTTTTGATTAAGTTCATTTTGCTCACTTTGGTGACGTGGAAATGACTTGTATGGTTTTGTGTTCGGGGTTTTTGTGTAAAGAGTTTTGTTCAAGCTTGTGAGCGTTGGTAAGTTAAGTGGTGATCGGTTTTATGGGTTATATTAATAATGAGCGTGAAATTCTATTTTTGGAAACTTTGTTTTGGAAATGATAATTTTTCGAGTCGTCGTAAAAAAACGAAAGTTTATCGCGTAAGACGTTAGGTTTCGTATGGGTTCTTATAAAATATCGAGAGTACAAGGTTTTAAGTGTAATAATTAATATTGAAAAAAAATAAAAAAAAATTATATATATATATCTATATATATAAAGGGGGCGGCCGATTTTGGGTTTTAGGGGGGAAAAGAGAAACAAAATTTTAGTCCAATTATAATTATTAATTAAGGAGGTTATCTAGAATATTCTTAGGGTAGTATAAATACAAAACCAAAACACCCCAACCCATTCTTTTTGTGAATTCGGTCGACCAAGGGGAGGAACAAGAAGAAAAAAATTAGGGTTTCATTATTGTGAAGAAAAACAAGCTTAAGGTATGCCTAGTGATCCCTAATTCATTTAATTATTGATTTGGTTCATGTAATACAAGTTATGATGGATCTAGGGTTTATGAAGGTTCTGTAAATTATTAATATAAAACATGTTGGGATCATTAATTAGTACTGTTATGATGATTGGTGAAGAGATTAGGGTATAAAACATGTTAGTTATTGAGTTAGGGTTTGGACAGATTCATAAGGCTGTAAAGATAAGAAGATATTTAATAGATGGAGATGATTTAATTGATGATTCTTGAGTCTAAATTGTAGTTCAGAGAACGTGCTTTCCAAAAAGTCCGGCCACGAGTGATTTCGAGGTCCGGAAGTCAGTCTAATGATTTTTGCAAGTAAAGGTGTCAAAACTGTTAAACCGGGACAGATTTAGGTTAAAAGTATTGAGGTCAAAAGTGGTTTTAAAAGTGTAATTTGGGTTAGCCCTTCTGGAGAAATTGAGTTCTATATTCCCTTTGACTTCCACGCGAAGGGTATGCGTTCAGATCCGAATCTGGATAGTTTTTATGTTTTATTTTTCAAAGAGAACTTGTGTGTGTGTTTAGTGCATGGCCTTCTGGGAGAAGCTTTTATGCTCATGAAGGACCATGGTGAATTTTTGGTGTGAGTTTTAGAGCTTATTTTGTTGTGATTTCATGTGGGTAAAAGTACCCCAAAAATCTGCGTATTCTGAAAAAGTGTATGCAAGGGATTTAGTGAGTGTAAGTGTTTGGTAGTGGTTAGTATGGAGTCTAGGTGATCCATGGTGGTTTACATGAACCTTAGACATCCATCATATGTGTGTTACATGGACTATAGCTTTTAGCTTGGTCGCGTGTAATGTGATCTTATTTTGTTGTATAGATTTGTGATTGATAATTTGGAAGCTGCAAAGTTTGAGGTGAGTTTCATAGTCCCATTTTTTTACTTTGTTTTAACTTGGGATGGGAATGATGCTTGTGTTGAAATACTTTTGAGTTACTGTGATTATGTGGTCGTAAATGCATGGACTTGTAAGTGTTATTATACGTGTATTGCATGATATGAGATTATTGTGTGGTGATTCTGTGTGGTCCATTTGGAGGGTAGCTATGCTCCCATTATCCAAATTAGAGAATAGTAGCTCTACTCACTATTATTCTGTGTGGTCTGATCAGAGGGTATGGTTTACCTATTATTGTGAACTTGGATCGTGGGCACGTTTCGTCCCAATTGATGTTGGATATTGCTATTTGGATCGTGGGCACGTTCCGTCCCTTATGTCCCTTAAGTGGTATGTTGGTTGAATGACTGAGATTGCATGCTATCTAGTATAATGACTAGTCTTACTGTCCTGCTATGTTTTATAATCACAGTGAACTGGTTGCCTGAGATATATTGTGTGTCTTAAACCTATGAACCTCACCAACATTATGTTGACGTTTTAAGCATCATTTTCAGGTGAGCGTTCTAAGGATGAGGTAGAGGGAAGCGACTAGACGAGACTTAGTTGCATTTGAGAACGATTTATGTTTATGTTTTGATTTGAATATGTTTGATTTTGATTGTGATACTTTAATGTCTTTCGACTAGTACTTTATGTTCTATTGAAGATACCTTTTGGAGAGTTGTTTTGTTTATTTTCTTTTGGGGTATCGTTACGACACTTCGTGTCTGTACTTTTATCTATTTATGTGCATGTAGTAATTCTCTATTTAGACACCATGTGTTGTGATGATATCCATGAAGTTACACTCGCGTTTCCGCCTTGGTGAGGTGTGACAGATTGGTATCAGAGCCTTGGTTATAGAGAAGTAGGTGGTTGAACCTAGACTATAACCTAGGAGTCCCTCATATAGTTGCATTTAGGGCTTATTTATAAGTATGGTATTTTATATGTCTATTTTTTTTAAGTTTATGAGAGGTTTTGTCAAGTTTTGGACGCCTATTGAACCCCCATACTTAGCATTATATATGTCACTTTTAGCATGGCACCTCTCGCGCGTAGCAAGTTTCGTTGGACTATTGTTGTCGCTACTGGTTGCAAGAGGATTGGTAGCTTGAAACTGGCTAACAAGAGGATCTTAGTTCCTGCTAGCATGTGTCCATGTAATATCGAGGAGAAGATGACTTTAGTGAACGTGGGTGGGAAGGAGATAGAAAGGTACGAGACAAAGGTGACCAATAAAGACGGTTACATTATTAGGTACCCTGGAAAGTGCCCCAAATTCCTAGAAGATGGAGGAGAGGTTTGGGCTGAGCCTCATAATCTGTATGGGTTTGTGGACCGTATAGAGGAGGAAGAAGGGAACCTCGGGAGTGGTTTTACCAGTCATCCACTACCACATAACGAGGGAAACGGGAATGGATGGATAAGTGAAGAGGAAGAGTACGAAGTGGATTCAGATCTAGAGTCTACGGCAAGTATTAGATTTAATCTGAGTTGAATGAGAGGGGCAAACGTTAGGGTGGAGCTCGAGCCGTGTGCGATTCTGTTTGGTTTAGTGTTATGTTTTGGGATGTCTTCTGTTGACTTTTGATGTTTGGTATTATGTTGGATCGCGAATTCCTTTGAATTCTGGGATTTTACCCAAGTAATTAATAATAAGGCTTGAGTGAATTTGAATATTTTATGTGTGTGATATGTGATTAATGGGTGTATTATATTAATTTTTGAGTTTGTGTATCTATAATTGTGAGGTGTTATTATTGTTAGGCGTGGTATTGGAAGCGAGTACACATGTGAAAGGATACATCTATAATTATGGGTGGCCAACATAATTATAAATGTATCACGACACATGTGGACTTATGGCCAATGCTACGTTGACCAATGATGACATGCTTACGTGTAGTAGGATTAAGTTTAACCTTGATATTTGTGTTAATTGTCCCATTTGATGGGGAGTACTTGTGTTAAGTATGAATGTGTATTCGTGAACGGCGCCTAATGGTGCTGGAAGTGGTGGGGGTGGCAACAACGGATGCTCCTACAAAGAGTTTATGGCTTGTAAGCCCAAAGAGTACGATGGTAAGGGTGGTGCGATAGCGCTCACTCGATGGATAGAGAAGATGGAAGCAGTAATGGATATTAGTGGCTGTACTGAAGCCCAAAAAGTCAAGTATGCAGCAAGTTCTCTGATCAATAAGGCTTTGACTTGGTGGAACACGCAAGTCCAAGCTAGGGGTAGAGTTGCTGCGATGGGAATAACTTGGGAAGATTTCAAAGCCTTGATGGTGGAGGAGTTTTGCCCAAGAAATGAGATGCAAAAATTAGAGGAAGAATTTTGGAACCATGCAATGGTTGGAGCTAATCACGTGGGGTATACTGACAGGTTCCATGAGTTAGCTAAGTTGGTCCCTCACTTGGTAACTCCTGAGTCAAAACGTATCGATAAATATATTCGTGGGTTGGTTCCACAGATTTGTAGCATGGTTAGGGCTACAGAACCCATGACACTCCAGAGTGTTATTCAGAAAGCTGGAGCACTAACTGATAAAGCGGTTAGGAGTGGGGTACTCGTGAAGACAAGTGAGAAGAGGAAGGAGGAGACTGAAGCAGGTAAGCAGGTTAGTTCTGGTGCTGACAATAAGAGAACAAGGAATGGGAGAGGGTTCGTAGCGGTGAATCCTGTGGTGGCAGCGAGTCCTGCGATGGCAGCTACTCCGGATGTGACAGGAAACACAGAAAGAAGGGGGTACACTAGTTCTACTCCCAAATGTGTTAAATGCAATGGTTATCATCATGAGCAGGCTGCGTATTGTACGTGCTTCAGGTGTAACAAACCTGGACACTTTGCTAGAGAATGTCGTACGGTGATTACTCAAGCGACTCCAATCGACTCGGTTGGCGCAAGGTATAATCGTAGGGCTTGTTATGAGTGTGGAAGTACGGATCATCTCTGAAATGTGTGTCCCAAGCTGAACAGGGCACCTGGTCAGGCGGGAAACAGGTTGTCCATTGAAGGAGGCCAAGGGCAAGGGTACAACAAGAATGCAGCTAGAGGAAAGGCGTTCACCATAAATGCAAACGAGGCGCGTCAAGACTCGCACGTCGTTACTGGTACTTTCTCTCTAAATGGTCATTATGCTACTACTTTATTTGATACGGGTGCGGATTACTGCTTTGTGTCCACTGAATTTGCTGAATTGTTGAATGTTGAACCTAGTGAACTTAGGTCTAGTATTGCGATTGAGATAGCTAGCGGTAGGGAGGTAGAGGTTGACAAGGTTATTCGTGGGTGTACTATAGTGTTAGAGGGCATTCCGTTTATGATTGACTTGATACCTTTTGGACATGAGAGTTTTGATGTAGTGATAGGGATGAACTGGTTGTCTAAACATAAGGCCGAGGTTGTATGCCATGAAAAGGTAGTTCGTATTCCTTTAGAGAGTGGTGTTATACTTCGGATACAAAGAGAATGCTTAGGGAATGATTTGAAATCCCTTAAGAATGCGAAATCCAAAGAACTTAAAATAGAAGAGATTCCTGTGGTGTACGAATTTCCTGGCGTCTTTCCTGAAGACTTGTCTGGGTTGCCTCCAATCCATCAAGTTGAATTCCATATTGAATTGATCCCTGGAGCGGCACCTGTGGCGAAATCCCCATATCGTTTAGCACCCTCTGAGATGCAGGAGTTGTCCGCGCAGTTGCAAGAACTTCAGGATAAGGGGTTTATCCGACCCAGTCACTCTCCGTGGGGAGCACCTGTGTTATTTGTTAAGAAGAAAGATGGTTCATTCCGGATGTGTATTGACTATCGGGAATTGAACAAGTTAACTGTTAAGAATCAGTATCCTCTTCCTAGAATCGATGATCTCCTTGACCAGCTGCAAGGTTCTCGATTCTTTTCGAAGATAGATCTACGTTCTGGTTATCATCAATTAAGAGTGTATGAGGAGGATATTCCGAAGACTGCTTTTAGGACTTGTTATGGACACTTTGAGTTTACGGTTATGCCATTTGGGTTGACAAATGCACCTGCGGTATTCATGGATCTAATGAATCGCATTTGTAAGCCTTATTTGGATAAATTTGTGATAGTGTTCATCGATGATATATTAGTCTACTCTAAGACTGAGAAGGAGCATGGAGAGCATTTGAAGTTGGTCCTTAAATTGCTGGAGAAAGAGAAGTTGTACGCTAAGTTTTCAAAATGCGAGTTTTGGCTTAGAGAGGTACATTTTCTTGGTCATGTAGTTAATAGTGAAGGTATACATGTAGACCCTGGAAAGGTCGAGGCGGTCAAGAATTGGAAGGCTCCTACGACGCCGTCAGAGATACGCTCCTTTTTAGGATTGGCAGGGTATTACAGACGATTTATCGAAATTTTTTCGAAGATTGCCAAACCCCTCACATTGTTGACCCAGAAGAATAAGAAGTATGTCTGGGGAGAGGAGTAAGAGAGGGATTTTCAAACATTAAAGGATAATTTGTGCAATGCACCTATTCTGGCGCTTCCAGACGGACCAGATGACTTTGTGGTGTATTGTGATGCGTCGAAACAAGGTTTTGGATGTGTACTAATGCAGAGAGGGAAAGTGATAGCCTATGCATCCCGACAACTTAAGATTCATGAGATGAATTACACCACTCATGATTTAGAGTTTGGTGCGGTAGTGTTCGCCCTCAAGAATTGGAGACATTATCTGTATGGCACAAAGAGTGTTGTTTATACGGATCATAAGAGTCTTCAGCATATCTTCAGTCAGAAGGAGCTGAATATGCGACAGAGAAGATGGATTGAATTGTTTAGTGATTATGATTGTGAGATTCGCTATCATCCTGGAAAGGCGAATGTGGTGGCTGATGCGTTGAGTAGAAAGGAGAGGATTAAGCCTAAGCGTGTGCGAGCTATGTGCATGACCTTGCAATCGGGAATCAAGAGGAAGATATTGGCAGCACAAGAGGAAGCCCTCAAGGATGAAAACGCAACAGCTGAGATGCTGCGTGGGTTGGATCAACAAATGGAGAAAAAGGAGGATGGTGGATTATATTTCTTGGATCGGATATGGGTTCCGATGGTGGGAGATGTAAGAAGGTTGATCATGGACGAGGCTCATAAAACGAGATACTCAATTCATCCAGGATCTGACAAGATGTATTACGATCTTAGAGATGCTTATTGGTGGCCAGGAATGAAGAGGGAAATAGCCGAGTATGTTAGTAAGTGTCTGACTTGTTTGAAAGTTAAGGCTGAACATCAGAAACCCTCTAGATTACTACCAAGTTGCCTCGAACAAGTAATGGGCATGACACGATATGGGTCATAGTGGACAGGCTGACGAAGTCTGCACATTTTCTGGCCATTCGTGAGGATTATAAGATGGAGAAGCTGGCAAGAATTTATATCAATGAGATTGTGGCACGACATGGTGTGCCAGTGTCTATTATATCTGATCGCGACAGTAGGTTTACCTCGCGGTTCTGGCAGTCGCTACAGAAGGCTTTGGATACACGTTTGGATATGAGTACAGCTTATCATCCACAGACGGATGGGCAAAGTGAACGAACAATTCAGACTTTAGAAGATTTACTTAGAGCATGTGCTATCGATTTTGGAGGAAGCTGGGATACTCATTTACCTTTAGCTGAGTTCTCCTATAATAACAGCTATCATTCCAGTATTAGGTGTGCGCCGTTTGAAATGTTGTATGGGAGGAAATGTAGATCACCTATTCTGTGGGCAGAGGTTGGGACAAGCCAACTAATTGGTCCTAAATTAGTACAAGAGACTACGGATAAGGTTTTTCAGATTAAGGAAAGACTTAAGGCAGCAAGGGATCGCCAAAAGAGTTATGTGGATAATCGCCGTAAGCCTTTAGAGTTTAGTGTTGGTGATCTTGTGATGCTAAAAGTGTCCCCTTGGAAGGGTGTTGTGCGTTTCGATAAGAAAGGCAAATTAGCACCGAGATATGTAGGACCGTTTGAGATTACGGAAATGATTGGACTTGTGGCATATCGACTGAAATTACCTCAGGAGCTAAGTGGTGTACATGATACGTTTCACGTATCCAATTTAAAGAAATGTTTGGCGGATGCTAGTCTGCATGTGCCATTAGATGAGATTAAGGTTGACAAGACCCTTCGTTTTGTCGAGGAACCTGTTGAGATTATGGACCGAGAGGTCAAGAGTTTGAAGCGTGGTAAGATAGCTTTAGTAAAGGTGCGTTGGAATTCGAAGCGTAGTCATGAGTTTAATTGGGAACGCGAGGATCAGATGAGGTCTAAGTACCCAAATTTGTTTGCTGATGTGGTTGGTGAGACAAGTAGCTAAATCTCGGGACGAGATTTCCCTAAGTGGGGGATGATGTAACAACCGTGATTTTAGCAGGTTAGTCTAACTATTAGTTTCGATCAATTTAATTTTTGCTTGGTGTGACTTAAGTGTTTTGTGTGGCATATGTGTGATATACGCGTGTTTTGGCACTAAATCCTTTGTGTGACTCTATTGATGTGTCTTGAGTAGTGTTGTTTTGATTAAGTTCATTTTGCTCACTTTGGTGACGTGGAAATGACTTGTATGGTTTTGTGTTCGGGGTTTTTGTGTAAAGAGTTTTGTTCAATCTTGTGAGCGTTGGTAAGTTAAGTGGTGATCGGTTTTATGGGTTATATTAATAATGAGCGTGAAATTCTATTTTTGGAAACTTTGTTTTGGAAATGATAATTTTCCGAGTCGT
The DNA here is from genome assembly GCA_021014915.2 of Artemisia tridentata subsp. tridentata. Classification (NCBI taxonomy): domain Eukaryota; kingdom Viridiplantae; phylum Streptophyta; class Magnoliopsida; order Asterales; family Asteraceae; genus Artemisia; species Artemisia tridentata. Next base: position 181,812,718 of record CP139509.1, on the reverse strand, counting down.
CGTAAAAAAACGAAAGTTTATCGCGTAAGACGTTAGGTTTCGTATGGGTTCTTATAAAATATCGAGAGTACAAGGTTTTAAGTGTAATAATTAATATTGAAAAAAAAATAAATTTTTTTATATATATATATATATATATATATATATATATATATATATATATATATATATATATATATATATATATATATATATATAAAGGGGGCGGCCGATTTTGGGTTTTAGGGGGGAAAAAGAAACAAAATTTTAGTCCAATTATAATTATTAATTAAGGAGGTTATCTAGAATATTCTTAGGGTAGTATAAATACAAAACCAAAACACCCCAACCCATTCTTTTTGTGAATTCGGTCGACCAAGGGGAGGAACAAGAAGAAAAAAATTAGGGTTTCATTGTTGTGAAGAAAAACAAGCTTAAGGTATGCCTAGTGATCCCTAATTCATTTAATTATTGATTTGATTCATGTAATACAAGTTATGATGGATCTAGGGTTTATGAAGGTTCTGTAAATTATTAATATAAAATATGTTGGGATCATTAATTAGTAATGTTATGATGATTGGTGAAGAGATTAGGGTATAAAACATGTTAGTTATTGAGTTAGGGTTTGGACAGATTCATAAGGCTGTAAAGATAAGAAGATATTTAATAGATAGAGATGATTTAATTGATGATTCTTGAGTCTAAATTGTAGTTCAGAGAACGTGCTTTCCAAAAAGTCCGGCCACGAGTGATTTCGAAGTCCGGAAGTCAGTCTAATGATTTTTGCAAGTAAAGGTGTCAAAGCTGTTAAACCGGGACAGATTTAGGTTAAAAGTATTGAGGTCAAAAGTGGTTTTAAAAGTGTAATTTGGGTTAGCCCTTCTGGAGAAATTGATTTCTATATTCCCTTTGACTTCCACGCGAAGGGTATGTGTTAATAAGTTGTGAAAATATGTTTGCTAGGTCAAAACATTTTGGTGTTCGTTCAGATCCGAATCTGGATAGTTTTTATGTTTGATTTTTCAAAGAGCACTTTTGTGTATGTTTAGTGCATAGCCTTATGGGAGAAGCTTTTATGCTCATGAAGGACCATGGTGAATTTTTTGTGTGAGTTTTAGAGCTTATTTTGTTGTGATTTCATGTGGGTAAAAGTACCCCAAAAATCTGTGTATTCTGAAAAAGTGTATGCAAGGGATTTAGTGAGTGTAAGTGTTTGGTAGTGGTTAGTATGGAGTCTAGGTGATCCATGGTGGTTTACATGAACCTTAGACATCCATCATATGTGTTTTACATGGGCTATATCTTTTAGCTTGGTCGCGTGTAATGTGATCTTATTTTGTTGTATAGATTTGTGATTGATAATTTGAAAGCTGCAAAGTTTGAGGTGAGTTTCATAGTCCCATTTTTTTACTTTGTTTTTACTTGGGATAGGAATGATGCTTGCGTTGAAATATTTTTGAGTTACTGTGATTATGTGGTCGTAAATGCATGGACTTGTAAGTGTTATTATACGTGTATTGCATGATATGAGATTATTGTGTGGTGATTCTGTGTGGTCTATTTGGAGGGTAGCTATGCTCCCATTATCCAAATTGGAGAGTAGTAGGTCTACTCACTATTATTCTGTGTGGTCTGATCAGAGGGTATGGTTTACCCATTATTGTAAACTTGGATCGTGGGCGCGTTCCGTCCCAATTGATTTTGGATATTTCTATTTGGATCGTGGGCACGTTCCGTCCCTTATGTCCCTTAAGTGGTATGTTGGTTGAATGACTGAGATTGCATGCTATCTAGTATAATGACTAGTCTTACTGTCCTGCTATGTTTTATAATCACAGTGAACTGGTTGCCTGAGATATATTGTGTGTCTTAAACCTATGAACCTCACCAACATTATGTTGACGTTTTAAGCATCATTTTCAGGTGAGCATTCTAAGGCTGAGGTAGAGGGAAGCGACTAGACTAGACTTAGTTGCATTTGAGAACGATTTATCTTTATGTTTTGATTTGAATATGTTTGATTTTGATTGTGATACTTTAATTTCTTTCGACTAGTACTTTATATTCTATTGAAGATACCTTTTGGAGAGTTGTTTTGTTTATTTTCTTTTGGGGTATCGTTACGACACTTCGTGTCTTTACTTTTCTCTATTTATGTGCATGTAGTAATTCTCTATTTAGACACCATGTGTTGTGATGATATCCATGAAGTTACACTCGCATTTCCGCCTTGGCGAGGTGTGACACTAGCACCTGTTTTTGTGATTCCAGCATGTTTATCCTAAGATCTTTGGAATTACAGTTTGAGCACTCTGTTGGTGCAGATCCATCACCTTGAGATGTTGAAGCAGAAGAGATTACTCGTAACGGGTCATCAAATTCACTCTTCCACATAAAATATCCACATCCGTGATCTTTTTCTCTTGGCTGTTACATAAATAAGGAAATGTTACGATTGTTTGTATATTTACATATATAAAAAATGTATGATTTTTCACCTTCGAAAGAGGACATGCATAATATTCCCATCAAAATGTATCTTTTTTATGTGATTTTCTTAGTTTTATTTTTCCTGTTCCACAAGAACACATAAAAGGATTATATCGCTGCATCTCAAGTTTTGAAATTGGTTTGAAGATAAGAGGTTTGGTGTTATCAAGTGGTGATGGGGGATGAAGGTGGTGGTCGCCAGTGGTGGTGGAGCTCGATGGTGATGGAGGTGATGTTGTTACTATTTGGAGTGTTAGTGCAAATATTACGATATTTAAACTAAACGGTTTCTTCGGTTTTAATAATGACAAACATGTAACTTGTAATACATAACTTAAAATGTGCAAGTTACTTGTAAACACAAATCATCAATGCATACTTACATCAACACCTCCCGACGTCTCAAGTATGCTTCAATGAAGTCGTAGATTTCCATCCCGACATAAATCATTCAATGTATGGACAAACAAATCTATTACTTGACAAATGATCAAAGGATTTTATTTTTCTAAACTTCACATTTTTAATGTGACAAAAATATTTTTTCAAAAATATATTTCACAAATTATTTTTGAATTAAAAAGAAATGTTTTATTTTGAAAAATATGTTTAAAAATCCCAACAGTCAAATTTCCCCCCAAACAGCTCCTAACATCCCCAAATAAACCTTCCCCACTAAAGACAAAAGAAGGAGCGTCCACGGTACCATTAAATAGGGACGGCTCCACTAAATTTGGTGGAGCCGTTGGGCATTTAGTGGAGTCGTGGGTCTGTAACGGCTAGATTTTCCCTTGCCTATAAATAGTAGACCATTTCACACTTCCAACTTGATTTTTCCAGTCCTTTTTCTCTGGTCTAATCCCTCCTCACTTAAATGACTTTCTTTGATCATTTGGAGAGTCTTAGTTTGTTTAAGAGTGATCCAATCATCCATTCAAGTGATCCTCTTCATTCCACTTGATTAGCAAGAGAAGAACACAAAGTATCCAAGTTGATACAAAGTGTTGTCATCCCTCTTGATTAGCAAGAGAAGAACACAAAGTATCCAAGTTGATACAAAGTATTGTCATCCCTCTTGATTAGCAAGAAAAGAACACAAAGTATCCAAGTAGATACAAAGTGTTATCATTCCTCTTCATTTGCAAGAGAAGAACTCAAGGTATCCAAGAAGATACAAGAGTTAGAGTGGTTAGGTCTTGTAACATTTGTTACACTCTTGATTGTATCATAGCATACATCAAGATTATTTTTCTTTTGTGAGAGAGTGAGTCAAGATCATTGTGATCTTAAGAGATAGTGAAGATCTCTTGAAGCCATTGGGCTTGTGTGATTGATCATGTGGATCAACGGTAGATCGGGTAGATCGTGGTAGATTGGTGCTAGCTAAGATTAGCACTCAACATCTAGCTTAGTGTCGGAAATAGGATAAGCAACGTGTACGGTGTAGATCGGGTAGATCGTGGTAGATTGGTGCTAGCTAAGATTAGCACTCGACATCTAGCTTAGTGTCGGAAATAGGATAAGCAACGTGTACGGTGTAGATCGGGTAGATCATGGTAGATTGGTGCTAGCTAAGATTAGCACTCGACATCTAGCTTAGTGTCGGAAAACAAGTTAAGCGACGTGTACGGTTTTCTCCGCCTGAAGGGAGTTTGTTGATTAGTGAAGTAACTCTCGAGTAGGGAACTCGGGGAGTGCAGTAGGGCGAAGAGGAGCTTCGTGACCGAACCACTATAAATCACCGTGTCCGGTTTGCGCCTTCTTACTTATCTCTTTACTTTCATTTCATTCGTTATCGCTTTATATTTATATTTGCATTGCGTATATGTTTGTGTGGCTAGTTGCTTATGTCGTGATTGATTATGTATGTTCCATGGTTTGATTGTGCATATGTTGTAGTTTACTATATTCATCCCTAGATGCTAGATAATCATAGTTGAAACTTTTCATGTTACGTCACACTTGATCGGGAGTTTGATACAAAAGTTTTAAGTTTTTAAACGGAAAGGTATTCACCCCCCCCCCTCTACGGTTTTCACAATTGGTACCAGAGCTACGTCGCTCAAATTTTTAAAAATAAATGGTTTTCAAAATTGAGTACGATCCATGTATCAAATTACCTATGAAGGTGATAAAATATGAAAAGCAATTAGTTGCTTAATACTTACAAGTTTTGTTGTTAAGTATACTTTGTCATACTAGCTTGAAGGTTTTCTTAAACCAATAAAAGAATAGAGTCTTAAGTGTCTGGTCATGTTTTTCGTTGAGTCGCCACACTAAAACTGTAAACTGAATCAGAAAAGAGAACACGGTACCACTAAATAGAGGACGGTACCGTTATATTTAGCGGTACCGTGGGTTATTTAATGGTATCGTGCCTCTGTCTGTCAGTTTTCAGTATTGGGTCATTTTCTGAAATTTTTGTAAATCAACCATAAGTTCGTAGGAGTCATGTCGCTCATCATTTTAAACGAAGTTGATTTTACTTTCATTTGAGAAATATTTTTATGAATTAGTTCTAAATGAAAGCATGTCAAAGTCCTTGATTTTCAACTAAAGGTCTTCTGGTCATGCAGTTTGCGTAAATTTTTGGTCAAACTGAAAAAGGGCGATTCAACTTTTAAACCTTGACGTGTTTTCAAAGTGACTTAGCAAAAATCTTTGAAATGAGGAGGAAATCAATTTGTTTTCAAATAAAATCAAGCTTAGTATACATTGCTATACCTAATACACAAAATGACGATAAGTATTTTTGTGTGTTAAGCTAAATTGCTATTTGTTTATTATAGTTTTCCGGTTTATGCATTTATAAGGCTCATGCTAAATCACTTGCACTATGTTAAGTAATTAGTTTGCATTGCATATAGGCATCAACTATTTTTCTTGCATTTGTTGCAAGTTCTTAAAATGGTGTAGTAACTTTCTTAGGAATAGAAACTAAGTTGGTAGATCATGTGTGTCGAAAGATATTGTCTTACACAATTATTTTTCCAAAGGTTTAAGTGTAAAAAGTATATCACCCCAAAATACTTAACACTTTCATAAAATCCGTAACATAATCTTTAAAACATTGCATCATTTTGTCTTGTTGACCATGGGTTGTCTAAACAAGATAAAATGTCATTTTAATACATTAGTACTTAAGTAAAGAAAAATGTATTAAACTTGCATTGATCTAACACACATACAAAATGTTTTAAACATTTAGTATTTTACGTATGTTGTATAAAAATAGTTAAGATAATTATTTTTATACCAATGAGGTGTCGAAAAACTAAGAATATTATACTTAATAATATAAGTAGTTTTTCTCAAATAAAAATAAATGACAATATCAAAGTAAGTAACTTAATATGTCATTAACCTCACACATACAACTAGTGTTAGAATAAATGGAACACACTCCTTAAATTTTTTTTATTTTTTTTAAATAAAGAAGTGATTGTGAGGGTCAAGAAAGATCTCGAGTACATATCAATTCATTATTCAAATTATGATTGATATCATTATCGAATCTAATTGACAAGTTTTTTAGTGTGGACATGAAATTGGAGTCATTATTTGTCTAGCTTCAAGATAACATCAAAATATGATGAAAAGTATTATCTTGAATCTACATACTCAATCACATTCGATTGCTATGAAAATAATGACGTCCTCTCAAGACAAAAATAATATGCATCGGATCATAACTCACACTTGTGTTGAAGATGCCATATTGGGTCTTCTTGTCCAATGGTTGTGTTCCAAACTTTAAACTAATATGTTTAAAAGATGCATAAAATACACAACTAAGTAGGATTGACAACTTGGATGTTTCATCCGAAATATACAAGTAATTTACATTGCAATGCAATTAGTAAATGTGTCATTTCCGAAAAACCAAACAAGAGCAAACAAACAACATATGTAAACTTTGCTCATGAACAACTCAACACTCAAAGTCACATGTCTAGTAAAAGTGTCATACATAATATGTTATTAACTATTATGTAAGTCATCAATCTTTGAGAATATCACATGTATTTATCTTATCAAAAGATTGACAAAGGATAACTTATATCCTATGCATCTTATTTTCTTTGTGACATGAATGGTTATGTTACAAGAGAATACGTTGCATCCTGTTAACAAATATAGGATATTAAAGTTGAATAATAACCTAATACAACATGTGTCATTGCATAAAAAAGTAAAATTGGTCATACACTAAAATACTTGTTTCACAAAACATTCTTAAGAGTGATATGTTTCCTCTTAGAAAAGCATACTTGTTGAAATAAACAATATATCTTATTTCAAATAAAATGCTCACAAGATCTATTGAGGTAAGTAACCTTTACTAGATTCTCACTCAAGATATGCAAAGGAGCATTCTTGAAACACACACGATGTAGTAGATTCTACATTGTATCACATTAGAGTGTCTCTTGGTTCTAGGAAACCAAATCATGTTAAAATAACATGTAACAACTCAACAAACAAAGATGTTGTCCAAGAGAGCATAAAATACACCATCTCCATCAAACAACCTTTAAATCTCAAGCACGAATTTAAAACATTTCACTTGCCTTTGTTAGGAGTTGTGTAAGACATGTCATTTTCTTAACCAACTTTCAAAGTATGGTTAATTGAGTCATATTAGGCCATGTATAAGCAAAACAAGATAACATCATCTTTGCTATACTTCGATAGGCAAATATAGGAATTTGAATTCTTCTAACACGAGAATGACTACTGGAGAACCTATCGCACTAGAAATTCAATTTGACCTAACGGTTGGATTCACTAGAACAAAAAGTGGAATTGGTTACACCAAATATGTGTGACGATATACATATAGTCACACATGGTTTTTTTCGTGTGTGTGACTAAAGGTGGTGTGACCATAGGGTACCTACGGTCACATGTTTTGGTTCTTTTTAGTCTCACTTACAAAAGAGTAACCAAAACGTTAAAATGTGTGACTAAATAGGTACAATTTTAGTTGGATTAATCAGCTTTGTGTGACCAAAAACTCTTATAGTCACACGAAGCATTTTCTTTTTGTATATTTAGTCACATACAATTAACCATAAAGTGGCCAAAAGTGTTAATAAGTGTGACCATATGTTGTTGAAAGTGAAGAAATGTATGGTTTGTGTGACTATAGATCATCCAATTGCCACATAAATTTGGTTTTTGTGTGGCCTTTTGTACCATTTAGTCACACAAATCATGTTTCTTTTGGGTATTTAGTCACATACAATTAATCATAAAGTGGCCAAAAATGTGAATAAGTGTGACCATATGTTCTTTAAAGTGAAGAAATGTGTGGTTTGTGTGACTATTGATCATCCAATGGCCACATGAATTGTATATTTGTGTGGCCTTTTGTTACATTTTGTCACACAAAGCATTTTTCTTTTGGGCATTTAGTCACATACAATAAATCATAAAGTGGCCAAAAGTGTGAATAAGTGTGACCATATGGTGTTTAAAGTGAAGAAATGTGTGTTTTGTGTGACTATTGATCATCCAATGGCTACATGAATTTTATTTTTGTGTGGCCTTTTGTTACATTTAGTCACACAAAGCATTTTTCTTTTGGGTATTTAGTCACATACAATAAATCATAAAGTGGCCAAAAGTGTGAATAAGTGTGACCATATGGTGTTTAAAGTGAAGAAATGTGTGTTTTGTGTGACTATTGATCATCCAATGGCCACATGAATTTTATTTTTGTGTGGCCTTTTGTTACATTTAGTCACACAAAGCATTTTTCTTTTAGGTATTTAGTCACATACAATGACCAAAAGTGTTAATAAGTGTGACTATATACATCTTTTAGTCACATTTAAGAAATCAATATATGTCAAAACAAATTAAAATATATATCAAAACAAATTCAAATACAATAAAATTGGAATGTATATAACTGATACATATCATATAAGCAGTACTAACTATATGAACCAATAGTACTAACTTATAACTAACAGTTGTAACTAATACACAAGCAGTAGTAGAACAAAACGAGCAGACAGTTGATCGTTCACACCAGGCAATTCATATATCCGGTACCATTCATCAAATAGCTGAGTAACTTGTTAACAACAGAAGTGTTACTTGGTTGGCGGCTTCTGGTATCCCCACGGTTTCTGTCTTGCCCAATTCCACTGATCTCTGCACATCTCATCAATCCCATACTTTGCCCTGCAAAAACACAACAAACCGTCTCAAAAAGGTTGATCCAACTGTGGGAGTTAAAGCTATCATCTGGCAATTCTAATGGAGTTATAACACTTTTCAAGACTATTACAGTGCAAATAAGTTCCTTTTAAATACTGTCATGACTTCTCGAATGACAAAAGACTATCCTAGCTTACCACTGGAGTGTGAAAGAATCTTCAAGGCCGACATGGAAGAACCAAAATAATACCAAAAAGATTGTTAGCGTTAATAATTACTAGTGTAGATTAACCTTCAACAACTGTGAACACCTTAAACAAAATTGGAGAAATACTCTAATACATGATGAGCTTAGATCCTAGAATTTACTTAAACATCACAGCATATATGCCATCCATGCACGCGCATAGGAAGTTTACCAGCAGTTTCACAAAAAAGCAAGCCCAGTGTCAATTAAGTATGGACACTAACCTATTGATCACCAATGCCACTTGATAGTAGGTTCATCAGCAGGCACGCTAATACGCAATAACTGGAAGAAGCTGAATTCCGATAAGTCATTAATTCCAATTCCAATACTTGAATAAAACTATATGTAAACCTCTATTGAATATTTGACGACTGGGATATGACATTCATCTGAGACGGAGTTGTAAGCGATGTAGAGTGGCTAGAAGAAACTGCACTGGATTTCCTAGCTGAGACAAGAGTCAAAGACAAACATAGTGTCAACTCCTCCATCTAGGAAAACATTAGTTTTTATAAAAATACAATGATGCTTGATGACTTACGGTTAAGTCTTCATAGAACTTCTTTTCTTCTGCCTTCTAACTTCTCCTTGGTATCATTGAGGCTCTCATATTGTGGTGCATACGAGACTTGAAGCCGATTTCCAATGAAAATTGATTCATCCAACTTCCTTTTTGCACATGTACTGCGGCATACGATACTAGTTGCAGTCCTGCATATCCAATACAACTATTAAATACATGACTATATACACATAAATTAGTATGAAAATCCAGAAGTGCAAATAACACCGTCTTCTACAAATCCAGTAAAACATGCGTTGTCATTTTTATTTCCAATGGGTCTAAATGTCTAACACATACAACTAAAAATGCTGTATCAAAAAGATGCAGGTCAAACGTAGCCTAATTTGTCCTCAGGTGTATACAACCTTCTAAACTGCTTTATTCAAAGAGTTGGATCATCATTTATTACTGATAATTCACAAAAGGTTCGCTCGACTAGCAACCCTAACCCGGGTTCCATTTTGGACTCGATGTGACCCTTCCCCCAGGATCGCACCTCAGGCAGTGTTCACTGTTTCTTGTGAACCAGGGGAACCCAGGACCTAATTCACAAAATCCCTCCCTTTCCCGGCCCTACAACGATGTTTGCGCCGAGGGCTAGGCGTGCGAAGGCTGGCCCAGACTGGTGCCTGTAGGGTTTGAACGTAGCCCAAACTATTACTAATAGTTATTATATACGTCTTTAGTATATCAGTTGCTTATTCGATTCAATAAAGTGTTTGAGGATCAACCTAATCCCCTTAAATAACCTGTTGCCCAACCCTTCTGTTTCGCCACCCAAACACCTCAATCCAAACATATATGTTGCCACGCGTTATTGCAAAAAGTTTGAAATCTCTAAGAGCTACACAAGCTAAATAATCTTTAGCAAGTTATGGGAGATAGTTAAATTCGATTGGAGTGTGGTTAAGTCTACAAATAATCTTTTTGTTACACAATATACCAGAGAAAAGCATGATTATCAACAAAGTAAAAATATTGAAACCAAGTGCAAATGATTGAGCCTCTGACCTCATTTTGCTTGCAATACTCAGCATCGGTCCAGCAATCCTCACTCTTGGGGATATCAGCAGGCCATGAAGGACTAGGTACAACGGCTGATACAGATGAAGTGACAACCACACGCTTCACTCCAAGCTCCTTTGCCGCTGTGAGTACATTGTTCGTCCCCTTAAGCGCAGGTTCCAGCAACTCCTTCTGTCAATCATTAAACAAGCCACACTTAACAGCCACACCGTACACAATGTTCTATGTTAAACCAAATCGCATATCAACCATTACAAACACTGAATTCAGCTTTCTTAGTTTGAAGTTCCTTCTTTTTCTCGAAATGATAATCCTATAGATCAGACATAATACCACACTAATTTTTGATATCTCGAGCTATAAGCTCTGCTATACCAATTCTAGCCTGAAATATAAACATAGATACAAAATATGTAAGAAGGAGAAGATTACCCCGCAACAGCCGCAACCAACTCCAAAATGAACCTTAAGGTCTGGGCGTAAGTAATCATTCATAGGTACAGATGAACCTTTAGCACCCTCCTGAACGAGAAGAATTTTTAGACTATAAGACTATAAAAGTTGTCACATTGTAATCATGTACTTGAATTGAAAAGAAGCGTAGAACTGTGTATGCACATAAGGAATTTACATTTGCCATAAGGAATTTACACGTACTTGAATTGAAATAAAACTCAGAGATATTGCAAAATAACAGATGAGATAACGTAAAAGATGATTTGGGTCTCACTAGTTGGTGGGGGCATGTTCTTCACAAAAACAAATATAGCCTTCTCGGCGCTAAGCTTGATCCTCTTACGAACCACATAAACGAACTGCCCAACAGTCAAATCAGCCGGTACCAGATATCTGCAATTTAAGAACATACACAGTTAGTGTTCATATCTGAAACAAGCCCCGTACTCATTAAGATAATGTATTTTAGAAGCTCAAGTAAAGGCACAAAGATATCAAACGGGTAGTAGTATTTTAGAAGCTCAAGTAAAGGCACAAAGAAAATAGTTACAATATACAGTCTCCTTTTCTTTTTATCAATAAAACTGTACTTAATTAGATTAAAGCACTATATATGGGTATCACAAGACATAAGAATCCTAACAACAAAACTCTACATATAAGCAAATTAATGAACCACATAATTAGTACACTCCATCTTCTTTTTTCTTTTCTTTTTTTTTCTACAACGAGTATAAAATGCGTATAACCTCAATCCTAGCAAGAATAAAGTTTTGATCATGACCATTTATAGCATTCTCCTTGAATCTTCACATTTCTTACATCTCATCAAACCATTGCACTTTGTAAACAAACACTGAGGATATAGTACAATATATATATATATATATATATATATATATATATATATATATATATATATATATGTATATATATATATATATATGTATATATATATTTTTATGTATATATATATATATATATATATATATATATATATATTATATATATATATATATATATATATATATATATATATATTGTAATAGATAGATAACTAAAAAAATTGCCATTATATGTCGTTAACTTAAAGCTTAAAGATTAAAACTTTTTCAAGATTACAGAAGCAAACTCAAATAAATAAATAAAAAATGTTTGCATTTAAATTGATTCCCTAACTGAAGATATAGTACAATAAAGTACCTAATTTATGGATAAAGGAACTTGAAATTGGTGTCGATGGCTCGACCGGCGACTGGTGGATGGTGACTAGTGATGGTTTTCGGTTGACCGCAGAGACGAGAGAGGCTGTTAGATTAAAAAATTAGTTTGGGGAGAACATATTATGAAGATGAAGTGTGAGGTCTAAGAAAAAAGATAGAGATGGGGAGATGAAGTGTGAGATCTGAGAAAAAAAGATAGACATGGGTGGAGGGTTAATTTGATTTTGGGGAAAAATTTAGGCGGGGATACTGAAAAATTAAGTGAAAAGGTGAGTGAAAAAATGAGTGGGAAATTTTATTTTGGAAAAACTAAGTGAGGGAATGTGTATTTTGTGTGACTATTGATCATCCACTTGCCACATTAATTTGGTTTTTGTGTGGCCTTTGTTAACATTTAGTCACACAAATCATGTTTTTGCTACACTTAAATAATGTGTGACAAACTGTTTAGTGTAACTATATGTACTGGATTTTGGCTACACTTAAATAATGTGTGACAAACTATTTTGTGTGACCGTATATGGCATTTGGTCATACTATTAGAAGCAAATGTGACTATAAGTTTAGTGTGACCATATATGGCATCAAGGTTACTTGTATTTGTCACACGTTCCAAATGCATATGTGACTAAATGATCTGGAACAAAATCACCAATTACGTTTAGTCACATAAGGGTCGATTGTGTGGCAATAGAGTTCTTATGGTCACACATTCGAAATGCTCATGTGTGACTAATTTGTAAATGCTGTCAATTTACCTACCTTCAGCCACACAAATATTTGAATGTGTGGCTGTTCCAAATCGACCATGTGTGACCATAGGTCGTTTTTGTACTAGTGATTGCTTCCAGGAGAGAAGTTGGGTTCGTGTATAACCCGTAAAAATGGTCGTGTTTAGCCTTAATTGAGCACCACTAGTGATAGTCTCATACTCATTCTCTAACTTGAAAAATTTTCATTCCTACATTTGACTAGAGATAGTTTACATCGGTGAATTTTATCTCCCATTAGGATGTCATCTTAAACAAGTAGTAATTAGGATCTGCTTTAGCAAACCTAGAGTGCTTGCATCCCACATACGTGTTTCAAAATGATAACATGTTCTCATAAGACATGATTAAATGTCTTCATGATCTTAAATGCTAAATTATTATCATGTTTTGCATGATGGTTGCATTTATTCCTTATGTGCATTTTACATAATTTGCTTGTAAAGTTTGCACCCACACTATGCTCTTTTGACACATTAGGAATTAGGTATGCCCATCACTATGAACCCTTAGAAGTCATAGAGTCATACACTAGTGTCAAAACCTATAAGTTAGAGTAGTCGCGAAGTTGTTCTAGTTCCCCAGTCATCACTTCGCCTTCTTCCTAGTAATACACCCGTTTGTCATGGGAAGGTTAGATACAAACCTAGTAGAACTCGGAGTAGGATTGACAGCTTAAATATTTCGTCCGAAATATTCAAGTAAGTTTAACTTGCGATCGCAATTGTTAAATGTCATATCCGAAACATCATACTCAAGCCTTTTAACAACGTATGTTAAAATGCTCATCCCAAAGCTAAAAGCTAACATCAACCCTCGGGTGACAAAGGACTCACGAGTTGCTATATAAGTGATTAGTAGTTCCTTTCATCCTCGTGTGAATATACACATCTTAAGATCCCAAACCCTGCTGCGAACCAGCACCATAGGCCTAGCTTTACATCTTTCAAAACCCCGCGAAACACTCACGTGCGAAGCACATCGAAATCCGTAAATCAACCAAACCTCTCAACCGAGAATCCCTTAACCATCTCCGTCTAGGTCTAGGAATGATGGAACATTTTCCATAAATCTTATGACTATTTAAATATTTCACTGGAAATATTAAAGTCATCCCTTGTACACCTCTTATGACTACTTGAATATTTCACTGGAAATATTGTAGTCATCTCGTGCGTCTCGTCTCATGACTCTTTGAATATTTCACTGGAAATATTGAGATCATCTATTCTATTTCGTGTCATGACTTTTAGATATTTCACTGGAAATATCAAGTCATTTTTCACATCGCTCTAATGACTACCTATGTATTTCCTCGGAAATATAAAAGTCATCTCTTCTCGTCCAGTACCGTTCAAAGAATTTATTAGGTATAAATTCTCTCCTCGTGTAGAAAAATTTATTCGTAAAATCAGCGAAATTTATTCGTAAAATCCTCTTTAACTCCAATGACAACTTAAATATTTCATCCGAAATATTTAAAGTTTATTTAATTTGCAAAATGCAATTAAATGTCATTTCTCGTTCTCGACAAACGTTCATCGAATCCCGTTGGATTCACTCATAAAAGAATTTATTCGATATAAATTCTTTTAATTTAAGGTCCAGAAAAATCACAACATATGTGAAATTTCTTTGTCAAAAATCTAATTCTGGGTCAAAACTGACCTCAGCAGGTCACGGTACCCTTAAATAGGGGACGGTACCGCTAAATTTAACAGTACCGTCGGACCGTTGTCTGCTGAGACAGTTTATTCTCACTGTTTCAAAAACACTATCGAAACCCACTCGATGTAGTCTTGAACCAGAATCGTATCCTATCAAAACAGATTGTATCTATCTTCTGATTCCTAAGCCTTCTTCCCTTTCACTTCCGCATGGTACTAAACACTACCAATGCTTCCGCATCCCACTCATCTTCCACACACTTCAAACGAAGAATCGCTAGGATACGTTGAGATAACCCTTCCTCATCAACATAGATAACCCACTAGAACCTTATCACTAACCTCACAACCTTGAAGATTTTATCTTCTTAACCCCTAGGATATCTCCACGTGATCACTTGTCTCATCATAATATTCTATGAATATTCACAATGATTGAGAAGAGTTACGTGACTTCAAAGGTGAAGTTTATCGTATGCTATCCACCACCTGTCATGACGTTACTAAGCTCATCGCTTCCATCATCGTTCGTTTTCCTCTTTATCTTCTACATCTTGTCCGGATGGTAATAGATTAAGGGGGAGCGAAAACACACTCATACTGTCTTTCACCAAACACTCTCAAGAACACACAAATGTGGTTCTTATTCCCTAGGAAACTACCCTTTAGCTGCCCAGAACTAGGCTGCACAGGAAAATTCGTGACTTCCAGGTCACGGTACCGTTAAATAGGCCACGGTACCATTAAATTTAACGGTACCGTGTGGTATTTAGTGGTACCGTGCCTATGTTTGACGAATTTTCACTGTTCCCTCCTGATCCCTGCATCCCTAACCTCAAACCTGCAAAATTTTGCAAACTCACACACACCCTAAGATTTCCTCACTACACCATAGGACACCATCACCAACTTTAGTTTGAATCCCACAACCCTTGCCTATATAAGGCCTCACTACTGCAAGCTTATCTTGCATCTCATCTTTAAACCTCACATTAACATCTTTCATCATCACACTCAAACCTTTTAGCTACACTTCACTCTTGATAGTGATAGTTAGTCTAAGTACCTTCAACCCATAGATCATCACACTCAAACCTTATATCCTTCAACTCATTACACTCAAACCTTACAACTACTCCTCACTTTGGATAAGTGACAGTTAGTTCAACAACCTTCAATCCTCACAAACACATGAAACCCTTCATGCACCAAATTATCTCTAACACACAAATAGGATCATCTAACCTAGAAACCTAGAACTTCATTACCTTAACCCTGTTAGAGATATCCACCAACAATCATGTTAGGATCACATGCACCTTTTATTTTTCCCTTTTGAAATATATCATGCATCTCATTGTCAGTGCAAACGATATATTAACCAAAACCATCCTTTCCCACCTTTCCTCAAAGGGCAAAACCAACATCTCCAACCACATCATCATCATCCTCCACTTTTAGGATTCCTACACCCTTACCTCCACCAAGTCCACCACAACCTTTAGCTATCACACTAACCCTATCATCATTAAACCTCTCTGGACTTGGCACCAACACATCATCCTTATCACCATCACCATCACCACAACCTTTAGCTCTCACACTAACCTTGTCACCTACATCACCTTTTGAACTTGGCACTAACACATCATCCTTATCACTATCACCATCACTACAACCACTAATGGGTCTTCCCATTATTTATCCCCTACAACCACATAACCCAAGTTGTCCTTGTTGTCACCACAACCAACACTCTCCCACCTTATAGAATCATTTAGGTATAACCTCTATCGAGTCTACTTTATGGCACGACTTGTCATAATAGTAATCATTTAGAGTATGTCTTATCAACAAACTATCCTTAACATCAATCATCTTAGGTAGATGATTATGTTGTTCAAAAGGTTTGTTAGAACTTTCCTCCCAATGACAACTTGGAAAAAGTCATTTAGTGCGTCAGTCAATGAACGAATCTCGTTCTTGATTAGTGTGATTGAGTGAACAATTACACCTTAGGTTTTCGGTCGGGTTGTGACACTTACGTGTTAACATAGTTTATCCCATGCATGTCTTGCTATGTGTATTCTATCCCTATAATGTTGCTCCTATACTGTTATATATTATGCTGCATGAAGCTAACCCTTGATGTAGGAAAAGCCTTTGTAAGAATTTGATCCATGGATCCGCTAGATACTAAGGTAAATAAACAAGGGGATTAAGTCACCATAGGGGAGCATTGAGCTAGGGGGAGCTCGGGAGTATTTGAATACATAGCATGGAGTCGTCTTCATAAGTGTTGATAGAAGGCTTCACTAGGATGATGCAAGCTCGCCTTTCGGGGGAGAAAGGATAGTAGTGCAATAAGGGGGAGTAGGGAGTAAATTCAAGGGAGCTCTCAAGGAAACTACCTTTTTGATTTGACAAAAGGGGGAGAAGGGGAGTGTAAACAGGTAACTTTTACATTTTACTATGCGTTACGGTTTACATATTTGTCATCATCAAAAAGGGGGAGATTGTTAGTGCAAATATTATGATATTTAAACTAAACGGTTTCTTCGGTTTTAATAATGACAAACATGTAACTTGTAATACATAACGTAAAATGTGCAAGTTACTTGTAAACACAAATCATCAATGCATACTTACATCAACACCTCCCGACGTCTCAAGTATGCTTCAATGAAGTCGTAGATTTCCATCCCGACATAAATCACTCAATGTATGGACAAACAAATCTATTACTTGACAAATGATCAAAGGATTTTATTTTTCTAAACTTCACATTTTTAATGTGACAAAACATTTTTTTCAAACATATATTTCACAAATTATTTTTGAATTAAAAAGAAATGTTTTATTTTGAAAAATATGTTTAAAAATCTCAGCAGTCAAATTTCCCGCCAAAACATCTCCTAACATCCCCAAATAAACCTTCCCCACTAAAGACAAAAGAAGGAGTGTCCACGGTACCATTAAATAGGGACGGCTCCACTAAATTTAGTGGAGCCGTCGGGTATTTAGTGGAGTCGTGGGTCTGTAACGGCTAGATTTTCCCTTGCCTATAAATAGTGGACCATTTCACACTTCCAACTTGATATTTCCAGTCCTTTTTCTCTGGTCTAATCCCTCCTCACTTAAATGACTTTCTTTGATCATTTGGAGAGTCTTAGTTTGTTTAAGAGTGATCCAATCATCCATTCAAGTGATCCACTTCATTCCTCTTGATTAGCAAGAGAAGAACACAAAGTATCCAAGTTGATACAAAGTGTTGTCATCCCTCTAGATTAGCAAGAGAAGAACACAAAGTATCCAAGTTGATACAAAGTGTTGTCATCCCTCTTGATTAGCAAGAGAAGAACACAAAGTATCCAAGTAGATACAAAGTGTTATCATTCCTCTTCATTTGCAAGAGAAGAACTCAAGGTATCCAAGAAGATACAAGAGTTGGAGTGGTTAGGTCTTGTAACATTTGTTACACTCTTGATTGTATCATAGCATACATCAAGATTATTTTTCTTTTGTGAGAGAGTGAGTCAAGATCATTGTGATCTTAAGAGATAGTGAAGATCTCTTGAAGCCATTGGGCTTGTGTGATTGATCATGTGGATCAAGGGTAGATCGGGTAGATCGTGATAGATTGGTGCTAGCTAAGATTAGCACTCGACATCTAGCTTAGTGTCGTAAATAGGATAAGCAACGTGTACGGTGTAGATCGGGTAGATCATGGTAGATTGGTGCTAGCTAAGATTAGCACTCGACATCTAGCTTAGTGTCGGAAATAGGATAAGCAACGTGTACGGTGTAGATCGTGGTAGATTGGTGCTAGCTAAGATTAGCACTCGACATCTAGCTTAGTGTCGGAAAACAAGTTAAGCGACGTGTACGGTTTTCTCCGCCTGAAGGGAGTTTGTTGATTAGTGAAGTAACTCTCGAGTAGGGAACTCGGGGAGTGGAGTAGGGCGAAGAGGAGCTTTGTGACCGAACCACTATAAATCACCGTGTCTGGTTCGCGCCTTCTTACTTATCTCTTTACTTTCATTTCATTCGTTGTCGCTTTATATTTATATTTGCATTGCGTATATGTTTGTGTGGCTAGTTGCTTATGTCGTGATTGATTATGTATGTTCCATGGTTTGATTGTGCATATGTTGTAGTTTATTATATTCATCCCTAGATGCTAGATAATCATAGTTGAAACTTTTCATATTACGTCACACTTGATCGGGAGTTTGATACAAAAGTTTTAAGTTTTTAAACGGAAACGTATTCACCCCCCCCCCCCCTCTACGGTTTTCACAGTGAGAGAGAGGGAGGGAATATAATATAGAGATTGGGTCTGCAAATGAGAGAGATGGTTTATCATTTATTTGCTATTGTGGATAAGAGTTTTTAGATTTTATGTAGATTTTGGATAAGATTTTTTAGATATTAAAGAGGATAAGGTTTATCATTAATTGGCGGGGACATGTCCCCGCCAAAAGAATTTACGAAAACAGTATATTACATTTTTTGGCGGGGATATGTCCCCGCCAAAAGAGGTTAACACAACAGTACATTTATGAGAGATCAACCTAGATAGCTAGAGTCCTGTTGCATGCATGCGTGAACCAATATACACAAAGGTCTCGCTAGCTCCGAAAGGGTGCGTTTGGTTATGGAAGGTAAATTACAATTTGCATATGATTCAATTCACTGACTCAATAAATGCAATAACTAAACACACTTGCCTTGTACAGGTAACTTCTCATTTTTACAACTCTGAAACACATCATAAATTTGTCCAACAATGGAGGTAGAATGATATACTAGTTTTCGATCCATATAATGAGGATATTCTGTTGCTTTCAAGTCATTAGGAATTACAACCTATTTCAGGAACGGATGTTGAGAATAAATTTATTTTATATCTAACATCTTGTGTACAACCATATCATCTCGGCTCATTCGTTTAACATCTCGTGTACAACCATATCATCTCGGTTAATTCGTTTAACATCTCATGTACAACCATATCATCTCGGCTCATTCGTTTAACATCTCGTGTACAACCATATCATCTCGGATCATTCGTTTAACATTTCATGTACAACTATATCATCTCGACTCATTCGTTTATAACATCTCATGTACAACCATATCATCTTGGATCATTCGTTTAACATCTCGTGTACAACCATATCATCTCGGATCATTCGTTTATCATCTCGTGTACAACCATATCATCTCGGCTTATTCGTTTAACATCTCGTGTACAACCATATCATCTCGGCTCATTCGTTTAACATCTCATGTACAACCATATCATCTCAGCTCATTCGTTTAACATCTCGTGTACAACCATATCATCTCGGCTCATTCGTTTATAACATCTCATGTACAACCATATCATCTTGGCTCATTCGTTTAACATCTCGTGTACAATCATATCATCTCGGATCATTCGTTTAACATTTCGTGTACAACCATATCATCTCGGCTCATTCGTTTATAACATCTCGTGTACAACCATATCATCTCGGCTCATTCGTTTAACATCTCATGTACAACCATATCATCTCGGCTCATTCGTTTAACATCTCGTGTACAACCATATCATCTCGGCTCATTCGTTTAACATCTCATGTACAACCATATCATCTCGGATCATTCGTTTAACATCTCGTGTACAACCATATCATCTTGGCTCATTCGTTTATAACATCTCATGTACAACCATATCATCTCGGCTCATTCGTTTAACATCTCGTGTACAACCATATCATCTCGGCTCATTCGTTTAACATCTCATGTACAACCATATCATCTCGGCTTATTCGTTTAACATCTCCTGTACAACCATATCATCTCGGCTCATTCGTTTAACTTTATTAGGTAAAAGTGATGTAAATAATTTTAAAAAGTTTTAAATTAATTAAAGATGATTTAGAAAAAATTTAATTAAATTTAAAAGATTTTTATTTGATTTGAGTTAGTTAAAATAATATAAAAGAGTTTTCTTTTTATTTTTCTTTTTTTTCAGTAAAATTCTTTCGGCGGGGACATGTCCCCGCCAAAAGATTTCACCAAAATTTTCGATTTTCTCTCTTCGCATTTACTTTATCCCGCCAAAGTTTTTGGCGATTAATAAAAACTTTTAGCGGGGACGTGTCCCCGCCAAAAAAGTGGCTAAATGACAAATTTTCTTTTAGCGGGGACATGTCCCCGCAGAATGTAATAGCCAAAACCCTACCTCAATTATTAACAGATCTACACTTAGTTAAAAAAATAATAATAAAAATAAATAAATAAATAAATAAAACTCATCTCTCTCGTCTTCCTCACCTCTCTCGTCTTCCTCAGCTCACCCCGACCATCTCGACCAACACCACTAATCACCACCACAACACCACCATCTCACCACATCACCACCATCTCACCACAGCACCATCATCTCC
Source organism: Artemisia tridentata subsp. tridentata (assembly GCA_021014915.2). NCBI lineage: Eukaryota > Viridiplantae > Streptophyta > Magnoliopsida > Asterales > Asteraceae > Artemisia > Artemisia tridentata. Next base: position 181,791,681 of record CP139509.1, on the reverse strand, counting down.
ACCACATAAACCCACACTCGCACCACCACAGCCCCTCCACCACATAAACCCACACTCGCACCACCACAGCACCACCATTTCTTTCTTCCTTTATCCCTCTCGTCCACTAATCACCCAGGTGATAATTTATTGATTTTTGTTATTTTTTTATATATGTTAATTTTTGTTAATTTTTTGATATATGTTAATTTCTGATATATGTGTATTATGTTTTTTGTTATTTTTTTTTTAATTTTTTTGTTAATTTGTTTTGGTACAGTTGTTGTTGCTGCTGAGAACCGAAGCCGAGACCCGAAGCCGAGAACCGAAGCCGAGACCACAGGTTATAGTGATTAATTTGTGTTTATTTTTTGTGTGTGTTTATGTTTGTACCGGGGACATGTCGCCGCCAAAAGTTTATAGTCATTAATTTGTGTTTATGGTTTTTTTTATTCTATACATAGAATCAGTAACTGATATATTTTGTTATAGAAGTGATATTAAGAATAAATGGCAGTCATTGGCAATCATTTGGTTGTCAACACACTTACACACTGCCTAAGTAATTGTTGGCAGTCGTGGGGGGAATTAGTCATCCAGGCAACGGGCGGCAAGGGCCGTTTGGTTATGCTGTCCAAACAGGGGTGTTTGGTTAACAGCAGCCCACAAGGGCCTTTTGGTTTATGCTGTTTGGTTAACAGCAGCCCACAAGGGCCGTTTGGTTTATGTTGTCCAGACAAGTCTAACATCAGTAAACATAAATGCCAATCAAGTGTTACATCAGTTTGCATGTATCATGCGTGTAAATGAGATCACAATCAACCATGGCAGATAGAGTTAGGGCCTATGGCATTTGCATCAATCTGTATATTTCTACCACATTAGTAACTGCCCCATAATCAGAAAAACTTACTAGACAATAACATTATCATATTTTAAAGCTGTTGTGATTGATGCCTTACCTAGTCGGGAAAATTAAGATAACCATAACACACTATATAATTGAAATGTAATCATCAACACGGCCTTAAGAATGTTTCGGCTGTATAACATCAATATGCATAAATAGAAAAGTAGTGAACTTACAGGCACACACTAATTATATCTTCAAACATTTTGTAATCATATTTGCTCAACAGTATGAATTACACAAAAAGCTTACCCACAAAATCTACTATGGTACATGTATCATGTTAAAAGGCTGCACATAAGTACATATAGTCTTAGCTGTTGGGATTAAGTAGATTAGAAGGAGCATGGACATTTGCTTCTTTTTTTTCATGATGAGTGTTGTATTTAAGTAGATTAGAAGGCTGCACATGGTACATGATGAGTGTTGTATTTTCCATTAGCTTTTTTTTTTCATCTGTTTATACTTGGGAGTGCTTTATGGCATAATCGGATTGAAGACATCCCATACAAATTGCAAATACTAATTAGCTAATAATAGTGATTATTATCTTTTTTGGTATATATTGTTATTTATTTGAATGTGTATATATATATGCGTATATGTGTTTCTTCACTAATTTCTATGTTCTTGTACTAGTACGTTTACAGATGGCAGATGTTATAGCTACGAACCACGGTGGGGATGGAGGTCATGAGCCACCCCATGGTCACGCGAGGAGGATAGGCGCTAACTGCGAGCGTAAGAATTTCTCGATTATTTTAATTAAACTTGATCATTATTTGAAATTGATAACTTGTTATTTTATGTCACCATCACTTGAATTTGATTACTTGCAGGGTCTAATACGAGAGCTCCCAGGCCTACCAAGCCTGGTTCCAAAATTGGCAAAGGCGGGAAGGTGGTTCGTGGTGCCACAAAGAACGCAAAACTACACCAGATGAGGAATGAGACTGGTCGTCCGGTCTCGATCAGATTCTAGAAGAATGTGAAAGGGGTGTGGGAGCATGTTGGCTCTCACGCTTCGTGGTTCTCGAACTTTGTCGGGACGTTGTTACGGGAATCGATTCCCATGTATTACGATTCGTGGGATAAGGTTCCCGAGACCACGAAGGCACACATTGATAACCAGCTCCACGTAAGTTTTTTTGATCTTTTATTTTTTTTAATTATTGTGTTTATTTATTTTAAATGTGTTTATTTATTTAAATTTGTCTCTTTATTTAAATTTGTATATTTATTTTAATTATATTTTATTGCAGCATTTTTTTTATCTCGGCCCCCACCTTGCCGGTCCGGATGGAGACGATATTGTCATTAGTATCGAAGCTTACCTCCGAAAGCGATACGATGACAGCAAGTACAGATTCAAAAAGAAAAATTTTACACAGCAAGGTGGGATTCAGAAACTGGACGAGATCAAGGAAAAGTGTCCGGCGAACAAGACGACTGAGGATTGGGAGAAACAGGTAAATTTCTGGATCGACACGTACTTTATTATTATTATTATTATTATTATTATTATTATTATTATTATTATTATTATTATTATTATTATAAAAACATCACTTTATTAGAAACTCATAGGATCTACAAGAAATTAAAGGGGAGCCTGTAACAATTCGCATTTCAGGTTAATTTCTATTCCCGAAATTTTTACTATTCATTTTCACTATTCATTTCTGAAATTTTTATTTCATATTCTCGTAAGATAAATTATTTCCATGATAAAGTGAAAGTTTGACGCTCGTCGGGTCATTTTCGCAAAAGTTATCAAGAAACTATACGTTTGGTTTAAACGTCGTTTAAACATCCTGCGCATAACGAAAACCAACTGCGACAATTTTTCTCGCATCAGATTAATGTTTAGTACCCTCACAATCAATTAGGGAATTTTTGATAATTAAGTTAAAATGTTACCAAATAGACCATGTGTCTTACAGAACTAAACTTGCGTTTTAAGCACTTTTACTTATCCGCAGCCTTAGCCTATACCTGCACCACATTTTCTAAGACGATTAGAAGCTTTTATATTTTTGGAAAATTCAACATATTTTTCCTCCTCCTTTGACCAAAAATCATTCCTTGATTTTATAAATCATTCATTGATTTTAGGTTTACGGTTTTATGTCTAAAGGACATTTAACACCAACCGACACTAGACTGAGCCCAGTCTAGACATTATAGGTCATTTTAATTCATTATCGTCATATCAGAAAAGTTACACTTTACTTTTCTCAGTTTTACGCAACTTTCGTACGTTTCACGAATTACGCGTTTTAGACCCGCGTTTCCAGTTTTAACAGTGTTTAAGCAACCCGATGGAACTTACCACTCATTTTATATTTTATTATGGAGTATAATGATAAGTTAAATCATTCCTACAAGTTTCATATTTTTACGATACCCGGTTTTACGTTTCGTGACCTAACAACTTACGGTTAGCGATTAACGGAACCAAAACTCACTCCGTAAACAGGATAACACCAAAATTGACCAAGTCATCTATCCTAATTCTTTCAAACCACCAATAGGGGGGATTCATCCCTTGTGTGGCTTGATCCTAGCCATTGATTCCTAAGATCATTACAAGTGTAAAAATCTATTTACAAAACTACCCTAATTTCTTCCTATAAATACTAACTTAAACCTACACTAATTCTTGCACCCTCCTTTCTTATAAACCTAAAGTCCTAAACCCTAAAGGCAATTCTATTAGATTTTGTAAGAACACTCTTGTGTTCTTGAGAAAAAACTAGGTTTTGATCTTGTTTTCTTCAAGTTTTCAAGAAAGAGTCGTTATAATCTTCAAATAACTTCAAGTCTCCAAAAAGACTTTGTTATTATCTTCAAATAGCTTCGGGTTTCCAAGAAGGCGTCGTTATAATCTTCAAGTAGCCTCGGGTTTACAAAGATTACAAATTCTACGTCGAAGCTCCGCTTATATTCCCTTTTTCTATAATACTCAAGCATTCTATATTAAGGTAAGTATTTATGAACTTTAAATACTTATGAACTTTTATTTGATTATTTAGTGTTTTATAAACTCTTAATATGTCATATAATCAAGTAAGCAAAATATATGTTTCACATATTAAGTACTATGTTAGTAGGGAGCTTCATGTGAGGGGTTTCATTTGGGTAAACGGATCGACGAGTTGCTGGATTTATGAATTAAAGTGTCCTAGCTCCTCGAACGTTTACTACATGACCTCTGAATTATAATGGCCCAAATAGTAGTACGAGATATACAAATAAAACATGTTTCATAAACCATATGCAAGACATATACATGTACGTCTTTGTATTCTTAGACTTTATTCCAAACCTAAGTCGCAACGTTCTATTGTAGGTTGCACTTAGAGGTTTCCCGACTTATCCATCGAACTCATTGAAGCACTAGAACACCATCCAACTCACGGTGAGTTCATAGCCCCACTTCTATTACTTAATTGTTTTACAAACCCTTGGGGGGATACATGCTATTATTAAACTGAACACATTGCTTTGAAACTGTATGCTATACCTGAATCTATTATTTGCACTAAGTACCGCTATTGCCAAACTTAAGTCCCTATTATCATGAACCATTAATCACGAGTGAAGTGAACGCGAATAATGTGGATAGGCCTATCGGGATTGACAAATCCCGTTTGTTAACCAAGTCCGGTAAATAAACGCACTCTATTTGAAGAACCATAGGTTTAATGGCAAATTACCTATTAGGGCACTGTTACTATTATATCAATTTATATTGACAAACTGTTAACGTTTTCGGTGACATGAGCTTAGTGCAATAATAATTGTTTTTGTTTATAAACAATGAATGTGAGACTAATTACCTCATGTTACGAATATTGTGTTCAACCGATTACCTAAACTCTATGAATATCACTCAACCTTTGTGTTGACCGTTTTAAGCATGTATCTCAGGTGCATAATGATCAAGGATGGCACGGAGGGGCACAGACTCAATCAAGAAGGCTATAACTTATTTTATCATTCAAAACGACATCAAATGACTTTATATTGATGTATTTTGTAAACATGGAACCTTTTGGGACCTATCTTGTAAACTCTGATATATTATTTTGAATGATAATTCCTTTTAAAATGACTCAGTTAGAGATCGTTTTCTATTATTATGACTGTTGTGCCGTCGAGTAACACCCAGTTTGAATTGCGCTGCATCATTGAATTGGGGGTGTTACAGATTGGTATCAGAGCCATGGTTGTAGAGAAACGGGTCTAAATGAGACCTAAACTATAACCACCTTTACAAACGAAAACATTTTATAGCCTTCCGCTCTTCGTGCCTTCCATCCTTCAGACGATCATGGACTTGTTAGACATTGTATACTACACAAACATATTAACATATTTATACTTATACACTTGTCACATTTGAGCATTTCCCATAAGCTTTAGATTTATTCTAACATCATAATCTTTATTGTAGACATCATGTCTGTACCTCCATCATCCGATCACATTCCCGCTATGCCCGCTCACTTACCATTTCTTCTCGGACTCAATGATCCCTATCTTGAAGCACTTGATTATGACAATGAGGAAGAACCTTATGAGGATATAGTCAGTGACCAAGAGGAAGAAATGGAAGAAGATCCGGACGAAGATCCCGAAATGGACATAGACGAGGAAGAAGAGGAGGAACTACCAGTGGTACGACCACTATCACCATTGACATCACCACCTCCGATCTCTGTAACCTCCTCCGAATCAAATCCTAATACTCCCACTCGAGGTCCAAAGTCCACTTATGAGATCGGCGGATCATCCAAACTCACACCTACATTCATAAATTCTGCCCAGTACGATGTATACTGCTTGAAACAAGGCCTCGACCTAACTCTACATAAACTTCAAAACATGACACGCCAAATGAATGACTATGAACCCAAGGTTACTGCAGCCAGAATGGAGGCCGTTAATGCACGACAACGCCTCGATTTGTTTATCCTTAATACGAGCTATGTAAAGGAAGACTTGAATCTTGTTCAGGATATAGTCTTGGATCCTTTAACCGGCTTGGATGACATCAAGAATAGACTTATGCGAGTAGAAAAAGCTCAAGCCCAAGACGCGACCCAAATTCACGCGCTACAACACCACCTAACGGCAGCACAGATCCGACTGGATGTTGCCAACTTTGACCTGTACCAACTCAAGAATGAGTTGTATGCCATGCAACAAAGGTTACGTCAAAGAGAAATTGATGAGATTCGCCTGAATGAATGTGTGGATGTGCTAACTACTTATGGAAACACCGATCCGTCCGAATCCTCCAACTAGAAGTAGACTAGTGTTATAGTTATCTTTTGTACTACTAAACTGAGTAGATTCAGTTAGTAAACTCTGTAAAATCCATGTAATAGCTAGCGGTAGTAAAACGTTGTAATTACTAAACTGAAAGTATCAGTTAGTAAATTTTGAAGAAGCTTGTAATAGGTTTCGATTTTGTAATCAATCAACGTTATATGAATAAAACTCTTGCTTTGTATTATCATGTGTTATAATCTAAACCTGCAACATAATTATTCTATCATTTCCATCAAAATCATGCTTATTCTAGCAACTCTATACTTACGACATACCTTTTATGTAATAGCATCATGGCGCCAAAGAAGAGTACACCACCAACAATGACTCAAGCCGCCATCAACAAACTAGTTAATGATAGTGTGAAAGCCGCACTCGAAGCTGAACGCGCAGCCGTAGCTGCAGCAGCTGCCAAAGCTTCCCTGAATAACACAACTAACCCTAACACTGACGGGCCAAACCCAACTAAGTGCTGCACATTCAAGGACTATTTGAACTGCAGACCCACTAATTTCAAGGGTATTGAAGGAGCCGTAGGTTTGACACGCTGGTTTGAAAAATGCGAGTCAGTATTTTCAATCAGCAAATGTGTCGAGGAGGATAAAGTTAAATTTGCCACCAGTACATTGTTGGATGAGGCATTATCATGGTGGAACTCGGTATCTCAACCAATAGGCATCGAAACTACTTATAATATTTCTTGGGATAATTTGAAGAATATGATGATCAAAGAATACTGCCCCCGCAGTGAAATTCAGAAGTTAGAAGTAGAATTCTGGAATCTTGTTGTTAAAGGAAATGACATCCTAACTTACAACCGTCGATTCCAAGAATTGAGGATACTATGTCCAACAATGGTTTCAACAACTGAGAAACTGTTGGAAAGATATATCTGGGGACTCCCACCAAGCACACAAGGGAATGTGACTGCATCCACTCCCAAGGCACTTGATAAAGCTATGCGATTGGCTCGCAACCTCACAGATCAAATGGTGCGAACGGGAGCTATCTAAAAGCAAAACCTCAACAACAAGACCACTACCACCAACAACTCCAACTACCATAACAACAATAACAATAGGAACAACAACAATAAGTGACAATGGGATAACAACCAAAGAAACAATACCAACAACCAAAACCACAACACCACCCATCACAATCAACAGAATCAAAGGCAAGAAAATGCCAGAACCTATGCCGCTATTGCCCCAGCAGTAGGCAAGGGATATGTTGGCCCCCACCCATATTGTAGTCAGTGCAAAGCCCACCACGCGGGTCCTTGCAAGTGCAATAAGTGCCAAAAAGTAGGACACCTTACTAAAGATTGTAAGGTCAGGACCATAGCTACCGGAAGCAATACACAGCAAATGATTATATGCTTCGGGTGTGGGGAAAAAGGGCACTACAGAAGCGATTGCCCTCAAAACCGTGGCCAACAAGGCGGAGGTGCTCATGGCAGAGCATACATAATGGGAAACGGTGGACCACGACAGGACCCGAATGTGGTCACTGGTACGTTCTTACTCAATAACATTCCTGTTAAAGTCTTATTCGATTATGGTGCTGATATGAGCTTTTTATCTACTAGAATTGTGCCCTTACTTGGTATCACACCAATCACTCTAAACACAAATTACAACATTGAACTAGCTAACGGTAACTTAGTAAATACTAATACCGTAATCCCAGACTGTACCCTCAATCTCCTAGACCACCCATTTAACATCAACCTTATGCCAATCGAACTTGGAAGTTTTGATGTAGTCATCGGCATGGATTGGCTATCTAAACATCAAGCTAACATCATCTGTGGTGAAAGGGTTGTTCACATTCCTTGTAACAATGAAACTTTGGTCATCCGTGGTGACCAAAGTGGAACCCGATTAAATATCATCTCATGTATCAAAACCTTGAAATATATTGAGAAAGGATGTCATGCTTTCCTAGCACACGTAACCGAGAAGAAATCCGAAGAAAGACATCTTGAAGATGTTCCCATCGCACGTGAATTTCCCGAAGTCTTTCCCGAAGACTTACCTGGACTTCCACCCAATCGTCAAATAGAATTCCAAATTGATTTAATACCAGGAGCGGCGCCAGTAGCCCGCGCACCTTACAGGCTAGCACCGTCAGAGATGCAAGAGCTATCAAATCAATTACAAGAACTTTCGGACAAGGGATTTATTCGACCTAGTTCCTCACCTTGGGGAGCTCCCGTCTTGTTCGTAAAGAAGAAGGATAGATCATTATGAATGTGTATTGATTATCGTGAACTAAACAAGTTAACAATAAAGAACCGATACCCATTACCAAGAATTGACGATTTATTCGATCAGTTACAAGGTTCAACCTATTACTCAAAAATTGACCTACGATCAGGTTACCATCAAGTTAAGGTTCGTGAGGAAGATATTCCAAAAACAGCCTTTAGGACACGATATGGTCACCACGAATTCCAAGTAATGCCATTCGGGTTGACTAACGCACCGGCGGTATTCATGGATCTCATGAATCGAGTGTGTAAGCCATACCTGGACAAATTCGTAATTGTATTCATCGAAGATATTCTTATCTACTCCAAAAACGAAGAAGAACACAAACAACATCTAAGAACAATTTTAGGGTTACTCAAGAAAGAGAAATTGTATGCGAAATTTTCAAAATGTGAATTTTGGATTCATTCGGTACAATTCCTTGGGCATGTGATTGACAATACTGGTTTACACGTCGATCCCGCTAAAATTGAAGCTATCAAAGATTGGCCAACTCCTACCACACCCACAGAAATTCGTCAATTTCTAGGACTAGCTGGGTATTACCGAAGGTTTATCGAAGGATTTTCCTCAATAGCAAAACCTTTGACCAAGCTAACCCAGAAAAACAAGAAGTACATTTGGAACGAAGATGAAGAAGAAGCCTTCCAAACCCTCAAACAAAAACTTTGTAGTGCCCCTATTCTAGCATTGCCAGATGGGATCGAAGATTTTGTAGTCTACTGTGATGCATCGCACCAAGGTTTGGGTGCCGTGTTGATGCAACGTGAGAAAATCATGGCTTATGCTTCACGAAAACTCAAGAAACATGAAGAAAACTACAACACTCATGACTTAGAGTTAGGAGATGTAGTCTTTGCACTAAAAATCTGGAGACACTATCTATACGGTACTAGATGTACTGTGTTCACCGATCACAAGAGTCTTCAACACATCTTGAATAAAAAAGAACTAAACATGAGGCAACGTCGATGGTTGGAATTACTAAGTGATTACGACTGCGACATTCGCTACCACCCAGGAAAGGCAAACGTAGTAGCCGACGCCCTGAGCCGAAAGGTACGGGTTAAACCATTACGAGTCCGAGCCTTAGTCTTTACCATAAACTCTAATTTTCCCGCTCAAATTCTTCACGCTCAAGCTGAAGCTGTAAATCAAGAAGACGGCATGATACAGAAGAAATTCGAAACCCGTTCAGACGGAACTCTATGCTTCGAAGGTCGAAGTTGGTTACCACTTTATGGTGGCCTACGAGACTTGATCATGCATGAATCCCATAAATCTAAATATTCCGTACATCCAGGATCTGATAAGATGTATCAGGATCTTAAACAACTCTATTGGTGGCCAAACATGAAGGCCGATATTGCAACATACGTTGGCAAATGTCTTACATGCTCCAAAGTAAAAGCCGAACATCAAAAACCATCCGGTCCATTACAACAACCAGAGATTCCTATGTGGAAATGGGAACGAATTACAATGGACTTCATTACCAAGCTTCCAAAGACATCAAGCGGTTATGACTCCGTCTGGGTCATAGTTGATCGTCTCACAAAGTCCGCACACTTTTTACCAATTAAAGAGACATACAAAATGGATCAGTTAACTAGATTGTACATTAAAGAAGTAGTCTCAAGACATGGTGCACCAATATCTATCATATCTGACCGAGATGGCAGATTGATCTCAAACTTCTGGCAGTCACTCCAAGACGCCTTTGGAACAAAGCTAGACATGAGTACAGCGTATCACCCTCAGACCGATGGTCAGAGTGAACGAACCATTCAAACGCTGGAAGACATGCTTCGAGCTTGTATAATCGACTTTAGAAAAGGATGGGATACTCACCTGCCATTAGTCGAATTCTCCTACAACAACAGTTATCACACAAGTATCAAGGCAGCACCATTTGAGGCGCTTTACGGACGAAAGTGTCGTTCACCTGCCTGTTGGGCCAAAGTGGGAGATGTTCAACTCACTGGCCCAGAACTCATTCGTGAAACAACGGAGAAGATTGTACAAATCAGAAATCGACTTCAAGCCGCAAGAGATCGACAGAAAAGTTATGCCGACACCCGACGCAGACCCCTAGAATTCCAAGTCGGAGATAGGGTTATGCTAAAAGTATCGCCTTGGAAAGGCTTGATACGATTCGATAAACGAGGAAAACTAAACCTAAGATACATCGGACCATTTAAAATCCTAGCCAGGGTTGGTCCAGTGGCGTACAGACTTGAGCTTCCATCAGAACTCAGTAGTGTACACCCCACTTTTCATGTATCTAATCTAAAGAAATGCTTATCAGACGAATCATTCGTCATTCTACTCGATGAAATCCAACTCAATGACGATCTTCAATTCATCGAGGAACCAGTAGAAATCATGGACCGAGATGTCAAACAACTCAAACAAAGCCGAATTCCATTTGTCAAGGTTCGTTGGAACTCACGACGTGGTCCAGAATACACATGGGAACGAGAGGACCAAATACGTCAGAAATACCCACATCTTTTTACCAACAATGCTTCTACACCCAACGCAAATTGATCTCCGGGACGGAGCTCTCTAAGGGGTGGAGACTGTAACAATTCGCATTTCAGGTTAATTTCTATTCTCGAAATTTTTACTATTCATTTTCACTATTCATTTCCGAAATTTTTATTTCATATTCTCGTAAGATAAATTATTTCCATGATAAAGTGAAAGTTTGACGCTCGTCGGGTCATTTTCGCAAAAGTTATCAATAAACTATACGTTTGGTTTAAACGTCGTTTAAACATCCTGCGCATAACGAAAACCAACTGCGACAATTTTCCTCGCATCAGATTAATGTTTAGTACCCTCACAATCAATTAGGGAATTTTTGATAATTAAGTTAAAATGTTACCAAATAGACCATGTGTCTTACAGAACTAAACTTGCGTTTTAAGCACTTTTACTTATCCGCAGCCTTAGCCTATACCTGCACCACATTTTCTAAGATGATTAGAAGCTTTTATATTGTTGGAAAAGTCAACATATTTTCCCTCCTCCTTTGACCAAAAATCATTCCTTGATTTTATAAATCATTCATTGATTTTAGGCTTACGGTTTTATGTCTAAAGGACATTTAACACCAACCGACACTAGACTGAGCCCAGTCTAGACATTATAGGTCATTTTAATTCATTATCGTCATATCAGAAAAGTTACACTTTACTTTTCTCAGTTTTACGCAACTTTCGTACGTTTCACGAATTACGCGTTTTAGACCCGCGTTTCCAGTTTTAACAGTGTTTAAGCAACCCGATGGAACTTACCACTCATTTTATATTTTATTATAGAGTATAATGATAAGTTAAATCATTCCTGCAAGTTTCATATTTTTACGATACCCGGTTTTACGTTTCGTGACCGAACAACTTACGGTTAGCGATTAACGGAACCAAAACTCACTCCGTAAACAGGATAACACCAAAATTGACCAAGTCATCTATCCTAAGTCTTTCAAACCGCCAATAAGGGGGAGTCATCCCTTGTGTGGCTTGATCCTAGCCATTGATTCCTAAGATCATTACAAGTGTAAAAATCTATTTACAAAACTACCCTAATTTCTTCCTATAAATACTAACTTAAACCTACACTAATTCTTGCAACCTCCTTTCTTATAAACCTAAAGTCCTAAACCCTAAAGGAAATTCTATTATATTTTGTAAGAACACTCTTGTGTTCTTGAGAAAAAACTAGGTTTTGATCTTGTTTTCTTCAAGTTTTCAAAAAAGAGTCGTTATAATCTTCAAATAACTTCAAGTCTCCAAAAAGACTTTGTTATTATCTTCAAATAGCTTCGGGTTTCCAATAAGGCGTCGTTTTAATTTTCAAGTAGCCTCGGGTTTACGAAGATTACAAATTCTACGTCGAAGCTCCGCTTATATTCCCTTTTTCTATAATACTCAAGCATTCTATATTAAAGTAAGTATTTATGAACTTTAAATACTTATGAACTTTTATTTGATTATTTAGTTTTTATTATTTATAATAAGCAGGTGAAGCACTGGTCAGACCCGAAGAAGTTGAGGATCGGGGAGGTCAACAGGCAAAACCGGCTCGCGAGCACGAGTTCTAGCCTTCACGGATCCCATTCCTTAGATGTTATACGCGATAACTTTGTAAGACACTTTTTAATCATTTTATTTATATATATAGTGTTGGGTGAGTCTTGATTGAATTTATTTATAAACAGTTGAGCTCCCCCACCGACTCCACGGATCGTAGAGACTTGATCGACCTTTACAGACACACCCATACGAGAGGCGACGCCTTTGAGTCTCCACTGTCCGAGGCAAGATACGTAAGTATAATTTATTTCCAAAAACTCACCCACATTAATGCAATATAATAAATCACGACTTATATATTACTTTTCTTGTTTTTTTGTAACTAAACAGAATGAGATGGTACAGCTGCGGACAGAGAGCACCTCTTCCGGGACGCGTGTGGCTGACCTGGATATTTTGCGCCAAGTGATCGGCGGTAAGCAGCGCGGTCATGTTCCCGGCGTAGGTCCAGTGTTACCGGGCAGTGGTCAGAAGACGACTCTCAGCTCCTCACGAGCTCGCGAGCAAGCCTCCGCGTCCTCGCTGCAGGAGACCGTGCAGAAGCAAACCCAGGAGCTGTCCACGCGTGGGATACATATTGATATTTTGCTGGATTGGGCCAGGAGACAGCCGGGTTTTACCGAGGAGCTAGCGAGTGGCTTTCCGGGGACATCAGGATCCCAAAATGCCTCAAAGGGCGAGTCTCGAGGTACGGGGGAGGGTAGTGAGGGTAATGGGGGTAGTGGGGAGATTGGGGAGTAGTGTACGGCTTCTTTGGGTCCGATGGGTCAGTTTATGTTTGTTTTGGGGTATTGGACAAAGTTGTGTAGATTTAGATGGATTATTATGTGTTTATGTGTTAGGATTCCCGCTAAATTGTTCCCCGCTAGCTTATGTATAGTTTTTGGACCATTTTGCGGATAGCTAGCTAGCTTATGTATAGTTTTGTAGAATATCATGTGATCACGGTTTTTGAACCGTTTTTTGCGAATTTGGATTCATATGATTATGTTTAGCGAATTTGGATAGTTATTGTAAAAACAGGTTCTATGTTTAGCGAAGTTGGCGAATTTGGATTCATATTATTTTTAGCGAATTTGGGTTTGTTGTTGTTGTTGTTGTTGTTGTTGTTGTTGTTGTTGTTGTTATGTTTAGCGAATTTGTTGTTGGCGAAGTTGGCGAATTTGTTGTTGTTATTGTAAAAACAGGTTCTGGAATTGGGTGCATTTGGTAGATTTTTTTCGGAAAAAATCTGAAAATTACCCATTTTGCAGCAATATGCTGCAAAATGGGTCAGAGGCTTTTGGCGGGGACATGTCCCCGCCAAAAGGTTGAAGCAGATTTGCATGTTTAAGCTTATTTACGGGGATATGTCCCCGCCAAAAGAAATTAAAACAACAGTGAAATCCACTTTCTGCGGGGGCACGTCCCCGCCAAAAGGCTTAATTAATTAATATAACCGCTTGATTAAGTAACTTTTTGGTTAATTATTACAGTTTTTGGCTGGGACATGTCCTCGCCAAAAGTGTTGTCACGCTGGACAACCTTTGACCAGCTAAAAGGCGAAGGAACCCACAAGTCCCCGGCCAAAGTTGATATTCGTCCTCGCCGAAAGTATCAGCGAAAGGGTATTGGCGAGGACATGTCCCCGCCGAAAGGGAAAAAAAGTATCCTCCGAAAGCAGTCAATGTTGTAGTGTCTCCAAAAAAGATAATTCTAAATGTGCCAAAATCTTTTACAAATTAGCCCAGAGAAGCCCATTTTAATGATTTTGGGCATAAATTGCCATCTCGAGTATATAAAAACATGTTATCTCTAGGGCTGCAATCAAATCAAGCTTTTATCAAGCAACTCGAGCTCGAGCTTGACTCGATCGAGTCAAGCTTTTATCAAGCTCAAGCCCAAAAATTAGCTCGAAATATATAACAAGTCAAGCTCAAGCTTTTTATAGCTCGGCTCGAGCTCCTATCAAGCTTTTTCGAGCTTTAATATAAATATATTTCCGTTATAAATTCATATAACTAACTAGGGATATAGGGATAATTTGAATATTAACATAATTATAAGGACTTACTTTGTAAATAATTGAGCATGTATTCCAGAAGGTCATTTAAACCTAATTAATCCAAACGTTTTGTATTCTACCTTTTATATTCTTCACACTTCTTGGACTGTCGATTATTATAGTGTTATCATTTGTGTAAAACACTAGTGAGTTTGGCTATTATGGTTTAAGTTTGTTGATGAGTTTGGTTATTAGATACAATGTTTTTATATACATTCAAGCTTTTCAAGCCGAGCTCAAGCTTTAATCGAATTTTTCAAGCCACGCTCAAGCCTGGATGATTAAAGCTCATCAAGCTATCAAGCTAAGCTCAAGCCTAACTTATAAATTTCAAGCCAAGCTCAAGCTCTGTTAAGCTCGAGCTCGGCTCGACTCAATTACACCCCTAGTTATCTCCACCAAAAACAAAAATCATATTATTGAGCATAAATAAAGCGACACACACATCTCAATCAATTTTTTCAGATACTAGACAAAAAAGCCGACTTTGTTCATTTGATGAGCACACTTGTCAAATTTTGAATTAAGGGATAAATCTTTAACTTGAATGGGTATGGCGGATTTGACGAGTGTTATACAATAATAGATTCTTATGCGAAAAAGTTAACTGATAAAGTTGAAGGAACTCAAAATATAAAATTGTCGGGTAAAAGCTATAAAATTTTCATGTACTTATAGATTAGATTCATTATGAACTACGGATCAATACAAATCTCATTATCCATAATATAAATGCATTTATTATTCAATATGCATAATTTTTAGTTATTAACAATGAATATTTAACAAAATATTTGCATAATTTTTAGTTATTAACAATGAATATTTAACAAAATATTTGTATATAGGCAATTAGGCATAATGAATCAAAACCCAGATATATTATGCATGATGAGATTTAAATCGATCGGTAGTTCATAATTAATCGAATGTATATAAGTATATGAAACATTTATAGCTTTTACTATAAATGGTCCAAAAGAATATTATATTTTTTGATACTATAATAATCGTTGAACAAAATTAAGTTTACCAATGAACAATTTCTTTGTTTAATTGTTGTCATGAACAATTTATATGTTCAAGCTTCAAAGGTTGTGGCGGACATTAAATTAAATATAAAGTCATCAAAATTATATTATGTTACTTCTCGATAGATAGATATACATTCATTATCGTATAATAATTAACGATTTATGAGATATTTAAATTTGAATGTTCAAAAATGAAAATTCAGCGTGTGGTTAAAAAGTAGTAAATGTCTGATTAATTTTTATTTATTTTTTTATTATTATTATTTTACCTTGATCTCACCCTTACATTACAGATCTAACTATTTAAACGGATAAATAAGAACCTTGCATTAACACATTATTAAATATATTTTTATTAAAACTTGATGATACATCCAACAAGAAAACACAAAATAGAAACACTTTATTAAATACACCTCACATGAATAAAATTCATGGAGACGCTTTATTCTTCTATTACCAAGACCCTAGACCTTTCGGACAAGCATTTGATCATCTACTTAACATGTCCTAAATTGATCACACCCCAAGCAGTTTGTGGCCAGTCCTTCTCCTTAGCCTTATTCAACAAAACCCTACACCAAGCCACCCAACCTTCCCATGATATCCTCTTGTCCCATGCACTTCCCCATTCCAACAAAAGACTCAAGCCCTTCTCAACCTCACTTTCACCCTCATCAAACCTTCCTCTACTAAAATAAAACTGACCCAATAACACATGTGGCTCACCCACATATGGGTTCAACTTAATACACTTAACCAACATTTCCTCACCTTTTTCCTTCTTAGAATCATCACATCCATCATCACATCCATCATCACAAACCACATTCCAATACAAGTCCCTTGCCATAATCTGGTCACTTGCATCAAGGATCTTGGTGCACTTGTCGAAAACCGGAGGGATCACAAGCTCGGTATCTTGGTCTCTATCAAGCCCATTATCATTTTTGTTTTCTTGCATGAAAATCGCTTCTTCACGTACCAAAAGTGTGTAAACTGCACCCATTCTTGATGCTGCGTTCATCCATAAACCTGGCTTTCCATTTCCAGGGTACAAAGTATCATAACGAGACCCAGTTAACTCAAGACGACCGTTTGAGTTGTCGTATAAAACGTCTTGGAAACCAAAGTATTGTTCGCTGATATCTGCTAATGTCATGAGAAGAAAAACACCAATCATTCGTCGCGAAACTGGGATATTTTGGCCTGTTTTGTAGTGGGTTCCCATCACTCCACTTGATGGAATTAGTGACTGAATCTTCTTACGCCATTTTTCTTCACTATTAAAAACATCATTTTCCTTAGCATTCCTTAAAGAAACATCAGAAGCATCTAGGAATTCTTGAAGCTCGGATTCAGTAAACTGACACATGATGTTTTTATGGACAAGTGACTGACGATGAACAACACAAAACAAGTGAGCCAATCTTTCCGCTTCGTGACCAATAAGGCCTCGAACAGTGTCTCGACCTGTTTCAGGGTCGAAAAGGACAATGTTACTGTACGAGTTTGAGTAAACCGAGTGAAAAAGTGCGCAAAGCGCGACTGAATCAGGAGCCTTCCATAGCTTGATAATGCGGTAAACATGGCGCAAGTGATCAAGGAAGGTTCCTAGACGATGGAAACACTCGCCTGCTCCCGCTGAGCGTAAAATGGCGATTAGGGATGGGAGTTTTTCGTCGATTTTCTCGAATTCTTCACGAAGAAATGGCTTAGCGGATTCCAAAAGGGTGTCAAGGTTTTGAGATTCTGAACTGTTCATTGATGAAGGCATTTTTGAAGATTAATAGTGAAGAAAAGATAGATGGATGTGTAGTAGGCGGAGATGCCTAAGACATGCATATATATAGATTGGATGATGAAATATCAAATGAAGAAGGTTAAGAAACGTGTCCAAATAATGACAAAATGTTCAGTTTTTTTCAGATTGGACTTTTCTTAATTGGGTTTATTTACCTTTTATAGAGTGAAAAAGAAGATTTGAGCCTTATAAAGTTATTGAAAAAGTTTCAAAAATGCATGTATGTAAATAGAGAACTAATTATGAGATAGATTGATCAAAAAAATGTTCACATGAAAACCATGTTGTTGAAAATTTGGAGTGAGAGTTTTGACATATTATGAGGACATGTCAACCCGCATATGTGGAGGAGGCTGCTCTGCTTTTTGACAAAGGATTGCGCGAGGCGATTGAGGATATGGTGGTTTGTGGAGGTCCCTTCTTTGGGGATCTCCAGTGGCGACTTGCTTCTTTACCTATTAGGTTCGGTGGTTTGGGGCTATATTCGGCAGTAGAGGCTTCATCTTATGCCTTTGTGGCCTCGAGGGCCCAATCTTGGGTGCTTCAGGACCACATCTTACGCAACAGTGGCGTATGTGGTATGGATTCTGATTATGATTGTGCTTTGACTTGTCTTCGTGATATGATTCCAAACCTTGACTTTGACGGTTTCACTAAAAAGGACACCGTCCCCACTAAAGCCCAACACACATTGGCGAGTGCTCTTTTTAGCAAGATCGTCCAGGACATGGAAGTTCACTTTGAGATGACTGTTAGACAAAAAGCTGTTTTTGAGTGTCTGCGTGCACCAAATGCTCAAGAATTTCTTCTTGCCATCCCTATAGACGGTCTCGGTCAACATATGTCGCCGATTGAGTATCGCACTATCCTTAAATATCGCCTCATGATCCCTATTTTCCCGGTTGATGAAATTTGCCCGGTTTGTCGCAAAGCTTGTTTGGACTCATTCGGAGAGCATGCAGTTCATTGTAGAGAGCTTCCGGGGTTCAAATACCGTCACGATTTGGTTAGGGATGTCCTTTTTGACATATTCAGGCGTGCTGGGATTTCAGTTAAGAAAGAAGCACCTGTGAATTTCTTGACCGACCCGACGGAAGGAAGATCGACACTTAGACCAGCTGATATTTTGGTATTTGGATGGATAGGAGGGAAACATGCTTGCGTCGATCTAACGGGGGTTTCTCCACTTGTGGGATTGGGGAATCATGCTTTCACGGCAGGTCAGGCTGCTTTGAAAGCCGCTTCATGCAAAGTAACCAAACACGAGAAAGCGTGCCTTGATAACCAACACGCGTTTATACCTTTTGCATTTGATACTTTTGGCTTTCTTGCATCGGAGGCTGTGGAGCTGCTCAAAAGAGTCCAACGGGTTATGCATGGCAATGTTACAACCCCAAGGTCTTTGAATGTAGTTTTTAAAAGACTAAGTTTTGCTATTCAAAAAGGGTTAGCGGCGCAGCTTGTTGCCCGCTTGCCTGTCGTTTCAGTGTAAAACTTTATGCTAATTATATTTCAAATTCAATTTGACATATTGTAATCATGAAAATGTTCATGCTAAACATGAAGTTTAAACTGATCACATGTACGTACAATGTTGAAAACTAATTGTAATGTCCATTTTAAATGTGATTTCTTTCTTAATTTATTTTCTCAGATTAGGACCATGTCAATATTTGCGATAAGAATAATGTAACACCCCAACCCGGCAAGGGTAGAAGCATCACATTATGGTGACAAATCAAAGCATACATACATATTCACAGCGGAAGCCAAATAAACATAAACATGAAATAAACCAAGTCAACACGACTGGAATCCAATACATAAGTCTCAAATGAAAGGAAGAAATAATTCCAAGGAAATACATAACGAAATAGGTCCAATAGCCAAATGCTGAAATAAAGTGGTAAGACTAGGGTAGGACATCATCTAAGGTAAAGGCTCCTCTAACTCTCATCCCAAGCATAAATCCATCTCCCAGCTAGATACCTGCCGCACACGGAAAAGAAAACGTGCGGCTGAGCTTACAAAGCTCAGTGAACAGATACATAATACAACCAGATAATGAAACAGAAACATAATGAAGCACTGGGAAATATCATACAGTATAAATCAGAATCAAATGGGTAAAAGGAAAGAATAGGATAGTCATCTACCACGAGCCCAGAAACATATCATATCATACTCATAATCATACACATGCAGAGGGGATACCTCTTAGGCAACCAGATAATATGAGGGGTGACCTCATGTATCAAATGGAGTGATCAGCTCCCAGACAGTTTGTGAAAGGCGTGTATTGCACACAGCACCAGTCACCAGACAAATCATATCATAGCATAAACAGTTAAATCCACTAAACAGATCAGATCTAGGATTGCAATCCATACGCCCCCCCAGAAACATATATATAATCATAATCAAAGTAATGCGCATATCATAATCAGAATGGGGACGGTGTGAGGAATCACTCACCCACACATGAGTCATGCCAGTGGTGCATCACAGACACGGCCAGGTTACCTTCCTGGCTAGGTAACAGAAAAGTGGCTCGGGTATCAAACTAAGAGTCATATCATATCATATCAGATGTGTCAGATCATAAGGTTCATCATAATAGGTTCATAACAGAGGGTTCATATCAAAGGTTCAGAACTAGTGTCAAAGGTCCAAATCAAAGGTTCAACAGATCAAGGTTCATAAGCAAAGGATCATAAACAAATGGGGTTCATAGCAATGGTTTGGGGAAAACTTAACAGAATCATAAGTCAACATCACTGTATAGTGTATAGGAACCCTTACAGAAACAAGGGCAGAGTATCCGTACCTTATGACGAAAGCAAATATAGAAACAAGCACAGAAATGAGGGAAAAGCTCAAAGTCTCTCCTTCTTCACACCTAAAGGAGTAGAAGGGGATTACAAATCATTCTTAATTAATCATCTTTCCATTTTAAGTAACTTTCCCTTTTTAGTAGGTTTCCACTTTTAGAAAGTTTCCATAATTAGAAGGTTTCCACTTTTAGCAATATTTAGTACATAGCTTAATTTGATCAACATTTGCTGGAGAAAAAGTATCTTTATCATATTTACACCTTTGATCCTCAGGTTTTCATAATTTACATTTTACACCCCTTAGTTACAAAAGTTACACTTTAACCCTTCAATTATTCATAGTTACACATTAGCCCCTTATTTTATCAAAATTTCTCCATGAACACTTATTTTATCATGTTGTAAGAAAGTATCCACAATTATTCATGATTCACACATTTAGTCCCTCTAGATATCAAAATTACATATTCAGTCCTTAAACTTACAATTTCAACCTTTAATTACCAATAGTTACATGTCAAGCCATTAAGTTATCAAAATGACACATAATTCCCTGAATATATTTATTTATTCAAAACAGCCCCAAGTTTCTAGAAATTACAAGTTTGGTCCCTCTATTTTAATAAGGTTACATATTAAGTCCTTAAGATTTACATTTAATTCATTAATTAATAATAATTTCATATTAGCCCAATAAATATCCAAATTTCTACCTTAGTCCCTGAATATCATTCATAACACAAGTCGACCTCCACTTTTCAGAAATTACATGTTTAGTCCCTCTATTTAAATATTTTACAATTCGAATTTATAATAACAACTAAATTCCTTATCTCATGAATTTTACATATAGACCCTCCATTTAATAATTTTTACAGATTATACATGATTTATAGAGCATGACAAAAATAACCCATGAGTTTTAAAAGTTACAAAACACACCCTTTTATATTTATTTACAAATCGATATATACAAAAATATATCAAATTAAGCCCTAATCGACCCAAATAATTTTGCCATCATTACCATATCATTATCTTCCATTAACCATCAGATCTTCTGAGTTCCAAACCCTAGATGGCTCGTTATGTATTTTCTTTTCTTATTATACGTTTTATACAAAAACCGGTTAACTAAATAAATTCAAAAACTCAAGATTCGAGCCATGATAATTCTTCCAATCATTTTTCCAGATCATATATGATTATATTACACATGAATAAAATAATTTCAAAGCCTCAATAATTCGTATGACATATTTTATAAATTACACTCGTTTTATAGATTTAATTAACAAATAATTCGTAGATCTTGCATGGCATGTTATATTCATTTTATTTGGTGTTCTAGGATCATAAGAGACTCAGGAAAAATGGCAAACCAAAATTAGAACGTGAGGAATGGCTTGCACGAATTCTTTTCCACGCGTATAGGCCAAAACGAACGAAATTCACCACAGCTTCAAAAATGATCTAAAAATCTTGAAACCAATTTTCACGTGTCACATACAATGTGAGGAACACAAGAAAAATGAGAAACGAATTTTAGCTATGTCGAAAGACTTATAATCGAATTTACTTACATATATGCTAGCGATAAGAAGGAAATTCACTACACTCGAACCAAGCACCACACGACCTCAATTGTATTTTTCTTGCTTCCTTAAGATGATGATCTATCTCAGAAAATTGCTCTAGGGATTTTAGATGGCCGGATGTATGCTAGAGAAATTGTTTGTGTGTTTATTTTTGGATCGGCAATATTAGAGTTATCAAGAAAATGTGATTGACTCTTTAAATTAGGAAAAACGAGTAAGAGGAGGGGGGATAAGGCCAGAATCTCGGCCAAATTAGTTAGGAATTTATTTGATTTATTTCTTCCTTATTTACCTATTTTTAAAACATTTTAAATTCTTATAAAACTAATTAAATTCCATTCGGTTTGCATTAGGGGTATTATGGTCATTTTGTCACTTGTATAAGAGTTAAATAAAGTTGTCAAAATTATTTGGTAATATATCTTGTGCATTGCCAGAAGTTTGGGATCGATTCGATACTTTATAGGTTCTTGAATAAATTTTTAAACTTGCAAGGGCAATTTGGTCTTTTAGCACATTTTAGATTTTTAGGGTTTTACAACTCTTCCCCTTTAAACGAAAAATTTCGTCCTCGAAATTTGCAAAGAAGTAGAACTGAAATGGAACGAAAACAAAATAGAGACATACCAGATCAGAATACAAAATGAGGATAACTAGCTCGAATAGACTCCTCGGTCTCCCAGGTAGCTTCCCGCTCTGGGTGGTTCCGCCAAAGAATCTTAACGAATGGAATTACTTTACGTCTCATAACTCGCTCTTGGCGATCCAGAACTGCTTCCGGCTCCTCCGGAAGAGACATATCCGGCTGAATCTGATCGAGAGGATAAGATACCACATGAAGAGGATGATAATTGTATCCCCTCAGAAGAGATACATGAAAGACGTCGTGAACATGTGATAACTGCGGAGGAAGAGCCAATCGATACGAAACTTCTCCGATACGATCTAAAATCTCAAACGGTCCGATAAATCGAGGACTGAGCTTGCCCTTAATCCCAAAACGTTTAACTCCTCGAAACGGCGAAACCTTAAGAAATACCCGATCACCAACGCTAAACTCCAAGTCACGCCTATGCTTGTCAGCGTAACTCTTTTGACGAGCCCTAGCTTCCTTTAACTTCTCCCTAGCAACATCCACTTTCTCAGTAGCGATCTGAACTAACTCCGGTCCCTCAATAACGCGTTCACCTACCTCGTTCCAACAAACCGGAGCCCTACATTTCCGACCATATAACATCTCAAAGGGAGCCATACGAATACTCGCGTGCCAACTGTTATTATAAGCAAACTCTACCAAACACAAATAATCGTCCCAGCTGCCAGTCCACTCTAAGGCACATGCCCTCAACATGTCTTCTAAAGTCTGAATGGTCCTCTCCGACTGACCATCCGTCTGAGGGTGAAAAGCTGTACTGAACTTAAGGCGCGTATCCCATGCCTTATGCAATCCCTTCCAGAAGCGTGACGTAAACCGAGGATCCCTATCTGATATAATGGCCGTAGGCATGCCATGAAGCCTAACGATTTCCTGCTGAAATATGTCCGCCAATTTACTAACACTGTAATCCACACGAATAGGGAGGAAGTGAGCAGACTTGGTTAGTCGATCGACGACCACCCAAATCGCATCATGCTTCCTACGAGTAAGAGGTAAACCAGTCACAAAATCCATGGAAATTTCCTCCCATTTCCACTTCGGAATCTCCAATGGCTGAAGCAACCCACTAGCTCTCTGGTGTTCAATCTTGACCTGCTGGCAAGTCAAACACTTAGATACAAACGAAGCCACATCCTGTTTCATGCCACTCCACCAGAAATGTTGCTTAAGGTCCCGGTACATCTTGGTAGAACCAGGATGTATAGTGAAAGGGGAACTATGAGCCTCTGATAGAACAGCCTCCTTAAGCTCAGGATCGTTGGGAACACAGAGACGATCCTCAAACCATACTACACCGGAATCATCAACTCTAAACTCTGATTGCTTGCCGTCCTCAACATTTTGAACTATAGCCCATAGCTCACCATCCTCTTTCTGAGCTTCCTTAATTCGCAAAATCAGATTGGACTCTACCGTAAGGCTAGCCCAATAACCGCCATGACCACTAACACAAAACTCCACATCAAGAAGCTCTAAATCATGCAATATACGAGGCTCAAACTCTAAACTCGCGATCATACCGGATTTCCTACTCAGAGCATCAGCGACCACATTCGCCTTACCGGGATGGTACTGAATATTGGCATCATAATCTTTCAGAAGCTCCAACCAACGCCTCTGCCTCATATTCAACTCTTTCTGGGTGAAGATGTATTTAAGACTCTTATGATCAGTGAAAATGTCACAAGTCTCCCCATATAAATAATGACGCCAAATCTTTAGCGCGAAAACCACAGCTGCTAACTCAAGATCATGCGTCGGATAGTTCACCTCATAAGGCTTCAGCTGCCTCGAAGCATAAGCGATAACCTTACCATGCTGCATCAAAACACATCCTAAACCTTTCTTCGATGCATCGCTATAAATCTGAAAACCGCCGGAACCCGATGGAAGAGTTAAGATAGGTGCCGACACTAACCGCTTCTTTAACTCCTCAAAACTACTCTCTCGCTCATCAGTCCAAATAAACTTCTCCCCTTTCCTCATCAATTGTGTTAAAGGCAATGCAAGACGCGAAAAGCCCTCAACAAATCTCCTATAATACCCAGCGAGACCCAAGAAACTCCTCACTTCCGTCACATTTGTAGGTCTTGGCCATTTTGTGATAGCCTCAACCTTTGCCGGATCCATCGTGATGCCGTCTGCAGAAACTATGTAACCCAAGAAAGCCACTCGATCCAACCAAAACTCGCACTTCGAAAACTTTGCATACAATCGCTGCTGTCGAAGAATCTCCAGAACCACACTAAGATGTTGCTCGTGCTCCGCCTCGGTTTTAGAGTACACAAGGATATCATCTATGAAGACAATGACGAACTTATCGAGAAATTCATGGAATACCCTGTTCATTAGGTCCATAAACACAGCAGGAGCATTGGTCAGACCAAAAGGCATAACCAAGAATTCATAGTGACCGTACCGAGTGCGAAAGGCCGTTTTGGGAACATCCTGCTCCCTCACCCTAAGCTGGTGATATCCAGACCTCAGATCAATTTTAGAGAAATGCCTTGCTCCCTGCAACTGGTCGAATAGATCATCAATGCGGGGAAGAGGATAGCGGTTACGAATCGTAATGCGATTAAGCTCTCGATAATCGATACAAAGACGCATGCTCCCGTCTTTCTTCTTAACAAACAACACGGGAGCACCCCAAGGAGATACGCTCGGACGAATAAAACCGTTTTCCAACAGTTCTTGCAATTGCTCCTTTAATTCCTTTAACTCAATCGGTGCCATGCGGTAAGGAGCTTTAGATATGGGTTCAGCACCCGGAATCAGATCAATGCTAAACTCGACTTCCCTGACAGGAGGAATGCCAGGAAGTTCATCCGGAAATACATCGGCGAAATCGCGCACAGTACGAATACTATCAATGCTAGGAACATCAACAGAGGTATCTTTAATAGAAGCAAGAAAACCAAGACAGCCATGCGCAATCAAAGTCCGGGCTTTCATAGCCGAAATAATCTTTACAGATTTCAGAGGTTGGGAACCAGAATAAACATAATCAGGATGGTGAAGATCACCAAAGATCACCTTACGAGCATAACAATCAATGGTCGCCTTATGAGCAGCTAACCAGTCCATGCCCAGAATGATATCAAAATCAACCATATCAATGGGAAGAAGGTTCGCAGGACGAATACGATCATCGAAACGGAGAGGGCAATTAACATACTCAACATCAATAATCACATGAGTTTTCATCGGGGTAGCAATAGATATTCGGTTCATTAATTGAGTTGGGTTTACGTTTATTTTATTTGCAAGTGATGTGGATATTATGCAGTGCGTAGCACCGGTGTCAAATAAAACGAAAACAATACGATCTTCAATATACAGAAAACCCGTAATAGTACCTGAGGTGCTAGCTGCCTGGTCACGTGTCATAGAATAGACCCGGCCTGAATTAGGAGCGGTCCTAGTATCAACTTTAGGTTCACCAACATTCTTCTTAGGACAGTCCTTGACTTTGTGCGAAGTAGATCCACAAGAGAAACAACCACCAGAAGCTTTGTAACAAGGACCCGGATGCGGTTTCCCACATGTAGTACACAAAGGAGGAGGAGGTAGAGCCTGAACAGAACCTCTCTGACCAGAAGATCCCGACTGCTGATACTGCTGAGAATCCCTACGCCGGTTATTACCACCCTGACCCTGTCGGTCACTACCATACCTACCAGAATCCCGACGATCCTGGTTCCTGGAATCCTGTCGCCTATAATCACCACCTCGGTCCTGGCGACCCTGCTGATCATGCCCATGGTCCTGACGACCCCGAAGATCCTGTCTCTGGTCCTGACGACCATGACCCCGAGAATCCTGCCTTTGGTCCTGCCGACCCCGAAAATCTACCCGGTTACCATCCCTATCACGCTTATTAGACACCCTGTCCGCATGTAACAACTCAATGTTACGCGCGGCATCCTGAACACTAGCCACATCATCAAATGGAGTGTTAACGATCCGGTCTAACACCCACTTCTTAAGAGCCCACTTGAAGTGACGAGCCTGACGAACCGAATCCCCAGTAACCTCTGGCCCCACGAAACTAGCCAGACGTAAGAAACGCTGCATGAAATCTCCAGAAGACTCATGGTCACCCTGACGAATAGACCCGTATTCCCTCTCATACCTCAGCTGCTCTGCCATAGGAATGTACTGCTTATAAAACGCCTCAATAAAATCTGCCCACGAACAAGTCTCAGCAAAATCATCCCCTTTGGCCTGAACAAGAGCAGTCCACCAATTCTGAGCATCACCCTCTAGCTTGAATGTGGCCAAACGAGTTTTAAACTCGTCAGCACATCCCAGAACACGAAACAACTTCTCGACGTGCGTAACCCAATCCTCCGCCTCATGGGGAGTAACAGCGGACCTGAACGTGAGAGGCTTTAGCTTATTAAACCTCTCGATCCACACGTGGATACCAGCCGGAGGAGCAGCGGGTGGAGCAGTGGGTTGAGCATCACCACCACCACCACCTCCAGAAGGACCAGCCCCATTCCTGATATTATTGGTGACCTCAGTCACCACTCGCGGAAGAGCAGCAGCCACAGCAGCGGCTATCATCTCTTCAAAGTTGGGGCCATCATCCCCATTAGAATACTGAGTAAAGCGAGTGTTCACCATCTGAATGATCATGAAAAGAGTTAGCAAACATAAGGGAAAAATAAGCACGAAATGGAAGACGAAACAGAAACCTATGCCTACCCAAAGCCTCACCAGTCAAAACTTAAAACTTAAGGGTCAAATCCTATGGTCCACATGTTTCACAGGCCAAAGCTTATGTACGACAGGTCGCAACCTGGCTTTGATACCATAATTGTAACACCCCAACCCGGCAAGGGTAGAAGCATCACATTATGGTGACAAATCAAAGCATACATACATATTCACAGCGGAAGCCAAATAAACATAAACATGAAATAAACCAAGTCAACACGACTGGAATCCAATACATAAGTCTCAAATGAAAGGAAGAAATAATTTCAAGGAAATACATAACGAAATAGGTCCAATAGCCAAATGCTGAAATAAAGTGGTAAGACTAGGGTAGGACATCATCTAAGGTAAAGGCTCCTCTAACTCTCATCCCAAGCATAAATCCATCTCCCAGCTAGATACCTGCCGCACACGGAAAAGAAAACGTGCGGCTGAGCTTACAAAGCTCAGTGAACAGATACATAATACAACCAGATAATGAAACAGAAACATAATGAAGCACTGGGAAATATCATACAGTATAAATCAGAATCAAATGGGTAAAAGGAAAGAATAGGATAGTCATCTACCACGAGCCCAGAAACATATCATATCATACTCATAATCATACACATGCAGAGGGGATACCTCTTAGGCAACCAGATAATATGAGGGGTGACCTCATGTATCAAATGGAGTGATCAGCTCCCAGACAGTTTGTGAAAGGCGTGTATTGCACACAGCACCAGTCACCAGACAAATCATATCATAGCATAAACAGTTAAATCCACTAAACAGATCAGATCTAGGATTGCAATCCATACGCCCCCCCAGAAACATATATATAATCATAATCAAAGTAATGCGCATATCATAATCAGAATGGGGACGGTGTGAGGAATCACTCACCCACACATGAGTCATGCCAGTGGTGCATCACAGACACGGCCAGGTTACCTTCCTGGCTAGGTAACAGAAAAGTGGCTCGGGTATCAAACTAAGAGTCATATCATATCATATCAGATGTGTCAGATCATAAGGTTCATCATAATAGGTTCATAACAGAGGGTTCATATCAAAGGTTCAGAACTAGTGTCAAAGGTCCAAATCAAAGGTTCAACAGATCAAGGTTCATAAGCAAAGGATCATAAACAAATGGGGTTCATAGCAATGGTTTGGGGAAAACTTAACAGAATCATAAGTCAACATCACTGTATAGTGTATAGGAACCCTTACAGAAATAAGGGCAGAGTATCCGTACCTTATGACGAAAGCAAATATAGAAACAAGCACAGAAATGAGGGAAAAGCTCAAAGTCTCTCCTTCTTCACACCTAAAGGAGTAGAAGGGGATTACAAATCATTCTTAATTAATCATCTTTCCATTTTAAGTAACTTTCCCTTTTTAGTAGGTTTCCACTTTTAGAAAGTTTCCATAATTAGAAGGTTTCCACTTTTAGCAATATTTAGTACATAGCTTAATTTGATCAACATTTGCTGGAGAAAAAGTATCTTTATCATATTTACACCTTTGATCCTCAGGTTTTCATAATTTACATTTTACACCCCTTAGTTACAAAAGTTACACTTTAACCCTTCAATTATTCATAGTTACACATTAGCCCCTTATTTTATCAAAATTTCTCCATGAACACTTATTTTATCATGTTGTAAGAAAGTATCCACAATTATTCATGATTCACACATTTAGTCCCTCTAGATATCAAAATTACATATTCAGTCCTTAAACTTACAATTTCAACCTTTAATTACCAATAGTTACATGTCAAGCCATTAAGTTATCAAAATGACACATAATTCCCTGAATATATTTATTTATTCAAAACAGCCCCAAGTTTCTAGAAATTACAAGTTTGGTCCCTCTATTTTAATAAGGTTACATATTAAGTCCTTAAGATTTACATTTAATTCATTAATTAATAATAATTTCATATTAGCCCAATAAATATCCAAATTTCTACCTTAGTCCCTGAATATCATTCATAACACAAGTCGACCTCCACTTTTCAGAAATTACATGTTTGGTCCCTCTATTTAAATATTTTACAATTCGAATTTATAATAACAACTAAATTCCTTATCTCATGAATTTTACATATAGACCCTCCATTTAATAATTTTTTTACAGATTATACATGATTTATAGAGCATGACAAAAATAACCCATGAGTTTTAAAAGTTACAAAACACACCCTTTTATATTTATTTACAAATCGATATATACAAAAATATATCAAATTAAGCCCTAATCGACCCAAATAATTTTGCCATCATTACCATATCATTATCTTCCATTAACCATCAGATCTTCTGAGTTCCAAACCCTAGATGGCTCGTTATGTATTTTCTTTTCTTATTATACGTTTTATACAAAAACCGGTTAACTAAATAAATTCAAAAACTCAAGATTCGAGCCATGATAATTCTTCCAATCATTTTTCCAGATCATATATGATTATATTACACATGAATAAAATAATTTCAAAGCCTCAATAATTCGTATGACATATTTTATAAATTACACTCGTTTTATAGATTTAATTAACAAATAATTCGTAGATCTTGCATGGCATGTTATATTCATTTTATTTGGTGTTCTAGGATCATAAGAGACTCAGGAAAAATGGCAAACCAAAATTAGAACGTGAGGAATGGCTTGCACGAATTCTTTTCCACGCGTATAGGCCAAAACGAACGAAATTCACCACAGCTTCAAAAATGATCTAAAAATCTTGAAACCAATTTTCACGTGTCACATACAATGTGAGGAACACAAGAAAAATGAGAAACGAATTTTAGCTATGTCGAAAGACTTATAATCGAATTTACTTACATATATGCTAGCGATAAGAAGGAAATTCACTACACTCGAACCAAGCACCACACGACCTCAATTGTATTTTTCTTGCTTCCTTAAGATGATGATCTATCTCAGAAAATTGCTCTAGGGATTTTAGATGGCCGGATGTATGCTAGAGAAATTGTTTGTGTGTTTATTTTTGGATCGGCAATATTAGAGTTATCAAGAAAATGTGATTGACTCTTTAAATTAGGAAAAACGAGTAAGAGGAGGGGGGATAAGGCCAGAATCTCGGCCAAATTAGTTAGGAATTTATTTGATTTATTTCTTCCTTATTTACCTATTTTTAAAACATTTTAAATTCTTATAAAACTAATTAAATTCCATTCGGTTTGCATTAGGGGTATTATGGTCATTTTGTCACTTGTATAAGAGTTAAATAAAGTTGTCAAAATTATTTGGTAATATATCTTGTGCATTGCCAGAAGTTTGGGATCGATTCGATACTTTATAAGTTCTTGAATAAATTTTTAAACTTGCAAGGGCAATTTGGTCTTTTAGCACATTTTAGATTTTTAGGGTTTTACAAATAACAGCAAGGGAAAAGCGGTGTAAAAAAACACCTTAGGTTAAATTTTCATTCGGAGTATTTATCTTATTTTTTACTCGATTAAAGGTACAGGACATTTTTTTGTGTTCGAAATTGGAAAGTTTTGGAATTTTTCGTTAATATTCGAACGCTTAGTTGCTATATATTTTCTTATGTTTTTCACTTTAGAGAGAGCCACTTTTGGAGAAACTTTGTGTGCAGTTAGAGGTCCGAATTTTACAGATTTTGTATGGGTTTTTAGCCCCCATAACTCCATGTTTTATTGAAGATAAGTTATTCAATCCTTAATAATTACAATATGTCTATGTTTTGTGTGATTACTTGTTTTTTTCTTCTCTTCGATCTAACATGTTTGGCTAAATTTATTAGTGTTTACTTAGGATTACATGAAACCTAGTTATTGATTATTGATTGTTGTCTCTTGCATAATTAGTTGCTATTCGCGTTAGGAGTAGGAAAACTGGCTATGTCTAATCTATTACTAGCTTGAACATCCGATTATGTAACACCCCCAAAATATCGCAACGAAAGATAGTGTCACTGGGGTATTACTTCATAGTTCACAGCACAAATTACAGAAAACGACTCTAAATGAGACGTTTTGAAATAAATTATCATTCGATTAAAATACCAGAGTTTACAAAGAGGTCCCACAAGTTTACAAAATGTACAACATAAAAGTTGTAAAGTTTTTTGAATGATAATATATGCATCGTCTTCAAAATGTTTTCCGTACGCCTTCACATGCCAGCTAATAGAGACCTGAGATAAAACATGCTAAAAAGTCAACACAAAGGTTGAGTGAATTCATAGGTTTAGTCAACTAAACAGTTGATCACAAGATATATCAGTTTATAAAAATGATTAAGCAACGAATAAAAAGTCATAATAGTTATTATTGTAGTTGTTAAAGCCGTATTAAAACAGTTGATGGAACCGTATTTAAACAGTTGGTAGAACCGTATTTAAACAGTTGATAGAACCGTATTTAAACAGTTGATAGAACCGTATTTAAATAGTTGATAGAACCGTATTTAAACAGTTGGCAGAACCGCATTTAAACAGTTTATTTAAACAGTTGATAGAACCGTATTTAAACAGTTGATAGAACCGTATTTAAACAGTTGGAAGAACTGTATTTAAATAGTTTGTTATAACCGTATTTAAACAGTTTGTTATTATTTCAAGCACATAATTACAAGTACATAACTCCAAGTATCAATAAAGTTTGATATAGCACGTAGTATACAATTTTCAAGCAATTGTAATCATAGAAAATAAGTAGTAGCATGTATCTCCCCCAAAGAGTTTATAAAACAGTTAAATGATAGAAAGTAGGGCTATGAACTCACCTTAAAGTGTAGTGACATAAGTAACACAACGGTGCCAAGAAATATGGCAGAACAATATAAAGAAGTATAGCGCAACGATATGAAATCGGCATAACCTAATGAATATAAGCTTGTCTCAAAATATGACACGTGAAAAGTACTCGATGCGTATGAGTTTTCAAAAGACCGAACATATTAGTTTTCGTGGAAGATTCGTATCAATGTTTATTAAAAAGTTTAATATCATCATTCGTGTGGTGATATGAAATCATACACTCAAGACAAACACACGCCAAAGTATAATATATATAAAGCACATATATATCATACCTAATAGCTTGATAATAGTCCAATGGGCGATCGCCCGATATCTTAAGTTCGTCATAAGTCTAATAATCCAATATGTCCAAGTCCGTTAATAATCCGTAAATTAATCCAATGTGAGTCCAAGGTCCAACATGTATGGATATATAGTCCGTTATGAGTTAATATGTCAAATGTCCAAGTCTTTTAGTCTATTACTCAAGTCACAATCCAACTTATTTTAGTCCGTTAAGTGTCTAGCCGTGTCTAGCTCGTTAATGATTCAAGTTTTAAAATAAGTAAATGAATAAACATTTATTAGCGGAATACATAAGCTAAACATATAGGATGAATATAAATTGGTCAAATAAGCCGAAATCTCAAAAGGTCTCGCAAGTTAATAAGTAAATCCGATACATCCCTTTTGGGTCCGGTTTTGCCTTTCAGCCCAAAATTAAGTCCAAGCGCACCCTATACAACTAATGGGCTTCGGCCCATTTATCAAATTAAACCAAATGCAACCTTATGTGTTGACTGTTGTGCACCTATGAACGTTTTGTATTTTAAATGGGTTTGTCTTGCATTGCTATCTATTTGTTCAATTACTGATAATAAATGACTATGAAATGTAGATAAAGTTTTCTAAGATGAGGAACCTTATCCAATATTACTTGCTTATTGTTATCATGTTAGAAAGACTGGTGTTATCTTTCTTATAGTTGTGATACTGTCCTGTATGTCCTTGTGAGTTTCTTAGTGAGTTTTCGAACCCTCGACCTCTTGGTCGTGACCAACAAAAACAACCCCTTGCGGGTGTCCTGTTTTGATCGAGAACAAACCAAACAGCCTATGGGTGGTTTTTGGTTTACCATACACAAAATAAACCCAAACACACCCTGGTAGTTCTCGGTGGAGGCTGAAACTAACAAGCTAAACGCATCCTTATCGGGTTGTGGTGAACCGAAGCTCAAACAAAACAAAAACACCCTTCTGAGGCTGTAGTACATGAAAACAAGCAAAACCAGGTACAACCATTTGGCTTATGTTGGTCCGAGCATAACAAGCAGACCTAAACGCCCCTGTGGGCTGGATCGAACCAAAACAAACACCCTCGAGGAAGGTGGGGTGATACCAAATGCGTACCACCCTAGTTGTTGCTCTCGGTGCTCGATCGCGACAACAAAACAACAATAACGACACCCCTTTTGGGGTTGTCGTGTACCAAGCCAAAGAAACACCCCCCCTTGGGTGGTTTCCAGTCGAGAACCAGGATCAAAGTATAAGCAGTACTAGAATGAGTGATAAGCTGATAAGCAGTTTCAAATAAGCTAACCCATCCAAGCCGAGATCTAAATCGGGTCGACCTGGTAACAAATCAACAAACCCACGTATTTTAATTAAATTTACCACACGAACCTTGATTTAAATACGCTTTTTACCCAAGTTTATCCACGAAAACATTAACCGGTTATTTATACTTGGTTTTTAATTAAAAGAAATTAATAATATCTATAGTGTGTCGACATACCACAAAGATCGAGAGAGATGGACAGGTGATGAAGCGGCGGTGGTGACTAGCTCGAATCAAACCAACCCACAAAGCCAAAACCACCACCAAAAACACCCATGAATCGATCTTCTTATGGCTTGACTCAAGGAGGAGGGTGGCGACGGTGTTGGTGAGGAGGTGGCAAGGTAGTGTTGGTGGCGGTGTGAGGCGGTGTATAGTGAGAGAGAGAGAGGAGAGAAGATGGAATGTTAGAGAGAGAGATAAAGATGAAATATGATCTATCTACAAGAAGATAAGAAGGAAAAAGTAGAAGGAAAAAGTAGAGGGGCGGTGGTGGTGTTAAATGAATATATAATTTTTATTTATTTTATGCCCCGTGTATTTCGTGTCCCGTTGAGTTAGAATGTAAACTCGATAACTCGAATTGGTAATTGCGAGAAATATATTTATGTGATTGTTTTTATGAAAATAATAATATAAAAACAAATTTATTGACTTCGAAGAATAATTATCGAATTTAAACTATTACTAATGAGGTGTTGATACACGTGCAGAGTCGTTTTTAAATAAAAACGAGATAACTTCTCGTTTAATAGAAAGACGTGAACGAAAATGTTTAGAAAGTAACAATTCAAGCAGAGTGAATTATTTAACTTGGAAAATTTACCAGTTAACTACCGGTTACAGAAATTGTTTTTACGTTACGGTAAAAGTCAAAATGTCAAAGTCAAGGTCAACTTTAAAATAATGTCTAAGGGGAAAATAGTCATTTGTCCTTATGATAATTTACGGGTTGCTACAGTATCCACCCCTCAAGTGGAACTTCGTCCCGAAGTTCAGTGGGTGTTATCTGCTGACGGTGTATTCGAGAAAAGATGGAAATACTTGCGACGCATCTGGTTTTCACGCTCCCACGTGAATTCGAGTTCTTGCTGAAGTTCTAAAGAACTTTGATACTAGAAATGCGACTTTACTTAAGTCGTTTGACCTTACGGTCTATGATCTCGATAGATTCTTCATTAAAGTTCAAACCTTTGTCAATTTGGATCTTTTCCTGATGAATTGTGAGGGTCTCATCGGTATGACACCTCTTCTGATTACACAATTAAAAGACGTTTTGTACACTGCTAAGTTCTGGTGGTAGCTCAAGTCTGTAAGCTACCGGACCAATCCTAATCAGGATTTTGGATAGTCCGATGTTGAGCTGTCTGGGAAAAAGTGTGGGTATTTGTAGTGAATCTCTGATCTCACATTCCTAGGTAAAATCATGACTCTTTTAAAGTTTTGATAGGTGAGCATAAATGCTCTGATTAATATTAGGATTCAAATTAGTACTTTAAACGATAATGTAAAGATATTGATGATTGGAGGACTAACGCAACTGGAGGGCCTAATGTCGTAGGGCCAGATATTGCAAGGCCAGCTGAAAATGTTAGAGAACCAAATGTTGCGGGGCCAATTGGAGGCGCCGCAAGAGTGAATGTTATACCAAAGGTTAGAGGCTACTCTTACAAGGATTTCATGAGTGGCAAGCTCAGAAATTTCAAAAGCACGAAGGAGCAATTAGTTTGACTTATTGGTTTGAGAGGACAGGGTTTGTATTGCTAATCAGCAACTGTGCTGAATATTGCAAAGTCAAATATGCCACAAGCAGATTTCTGAACAATGTTTTGTCATGGTGGAATGTTGTTGCTCAATCTATTAGTATTAAGAATACCAAAACCCTAAGAAAACTCTCTGGCGAAAAGCGATCAGATCTTTCAGTCAATTCTCAAATCGTTAACTCTTTAGTATTAAGATCATCCCTATTGGTTCATTAATTTATTATTGATTTTTTGATCTAGTGGGTCGGTGATTTCATACTATTGTTTTTTAACGTTTTTGAGGATTCAATTGGATTGGCTTTTTGTTTGTTTCTGCATGTGCTTTCATTCTCATACGTATTTATATTGATCTTTTTTCAAGACACGTCCAGAATTATGGGACCTGGCTAGGATCTATTGCGCTTTTCTCTTTAAACCCTAACCTTGCGATTAGGGTTTTATTTTATTTAATTGGTTTCTGCATGTTTGCTGGTTATCAACGAGGGTTGTTGTGTTACTGATCGGTGGTTGCGGGTTGTGGAGAGATGGAAAAGGGGTTTTTGGGAAATAATGTGGATGACATACGTGATATGTCTAAGGTAACTATGCGACGTCCCCGACCAGGTCGTGGGAAGGATACTTCTATCCTACAACAAGGTTTACCAAGTGATTCGGTTAGAGTCAATTCTTCTTTGGATAATTCTGATCCGATTAGTGTCTCTACGTCTTCAGATAATTCTGATCCGAAGGTTAAGGTTTCTCTTGCTCATAAAGATGTCATACATGCTACTGATGGTGGATCGGGATTGGCTGCTCCTTCTCAAGCCTCGAAGTCAGACGTGGCTAATGATTCTGTGTCGATTGGAAGTATGGCTAATGAATCTGGTCCTACTTGTGTTACAGGTATCGATTTTATTCAAGCTTTGTTTGGTGGTGTGTCGATTAGTAATCATGTGGATATTGAGGATTTCTTAAAGAAAATTGAAGAAGGTAAATATCCAATATGGGATGTGTTGGAAGATGAAGTTCATGACAAGGTAATGGATGCATTAAATGGCTTATGGAGTGCTTTTGAGGCTGACCGTAAATTGTCTCATGAGTCTCCTAGTCCCGAACCATTATGTGAAGGCGTTAACATCTCTATTCCCCGTAAGGTGATTGAAAAGGTTAATTCTCGTTTGGAACATACTTTATATGGCTATTTTATTGGAAAAAGGATGGCGTTTCCTGTTGTTG
This sequence comes from Artemisia tridentata subsp. tridentata, assembly GCA_021014915.2. NCBI lineage: Eukaryota > Viridiplantae > Streptophyta > Magnoliopsida > Asterales > Asteraceae > Artemisia > Artemisia tridentata. The sequence continues at coordinate 181,755,007 of CP139509.1, read as the reverse complement.
AATACTATGCTAGGACTAACTGGGCGAAACATGGTCTTAAAAAGATTATGATGAATTCCAAAGGTTTCTTTTTCTTTAAATTTGATACATTGGTTGGTTTAGAAGCTGTTTTGGAAGGGGGCCCTTGGATGATACGCAAATCCCCAATTATTCTTAAGAAATGGTCCATGGATACTTGTTTGCGAAAGGAAGAATTGACTAGCATTCCGGTATGGGTTAAATTACATGATGTCTCATTGAGGTCAAATCGGATTCTGATCTTGTCGAGGCTGTGACTATTGGTTTCCCTTCCCTTACTGAGGAGGGTTTTAATAAAGAGACTATACGTGTTGAATATGAATGGAGGCCCCCCAGGTGTCATTTATGCAAAACATTTGGTCATACTCATGATCAATGTCCTAAACAGGTGATGAGGCCTCCTACACAGGTTCCTACCGTTTCTACTTCTCATGTTGTTACTCCTACTGTGGAATTGGATACTGATGGTTTTCAAAAAGTGGGTAAGAAAAAGAAGAAGGGCAAAGCTAAGGCTACTACTGGGAGTCAATCTGTTGGTACTTCGGTTAAACAGTTCAAATTTGTTCCTAAGGCAACTACTAGTGAACCTAAGAAGGTAGCTACTGCTACGGGTAAGGCATCTACATCATCGTCTCAGTTGAAGTCTACTGGTAATGCTTCTAAGGAAGTTAATGTTTCTACATCCAATCCGTATTCTGCATTGGTGATGGATGATGAAGATGGTGAAGAGCAAGTGTAAAATATGTTTGATGAATCAGCCAATCTTTTTTACTCTAATCCAGGGGCAAGTTCATCTCGCACGTTTTCTGCTGGCTAGTTGATTTTTAGTCCTTTTCTAGTTGCATTTTTTGTTTCTAGTTGTGTAAGTGCTTTTGGCATGTCTTAAGCACTAGATTTAGGTGTTTATCTAGCTTTTTAGCTTGAGGTTAATATGGTACTTCAGCCATATTCCATTTGTACTTAAATGTTTTTTTGGTTAATCTATTTACCAGGGTGCAGGATTACTCCCCTTTACGCAAAAAAAAAAGTTGAAGAAGTTATAAATCAAGAAGTATTGCCCTCAGAATGAGGTACAAGAAACGGAGGTGAAATTATGGAACCTTGCTATCAGGGGTGTTGATATCACGACTTATATCCGTCGCTTTCAAGAGTTGGCAATAGTGTGCCCAATGATGGTCTCAATCAATGAGAAGCTATATGGAAAAGTTCATCTGAGAACTTCCAATCAATATTCAAGGGAACGTAACTTAGCCTGATCCATTCGCACAGGATGAAGCAATTCAGATGTCTCTCAACCTAGTGGATCAAGTTGTACGAGCTCAGACTGCTCAAGGATTCAATAACGGCAAAAATAACAACACTAACAACAATAACAAACGGTGTAGGGATGTGGAGAGTGAGAAAGTTTCGAGAAACAATGTCTCTAAAATAAAGGCCAACAAATGGTAGGAGCTCGTGGGAGAGCTTATACGTAGGTGTCCACACACTTAAGTAAAGTAGGCATCTCACGCACCCAAGTAAGCAGGTAGAATACGTACTCAGTCTGTTAGCTCGAGATTAAACCAAATCAAGAGTGTAACAAGTCTATTAACTCAATAAATAGCTCATGATTGTAAAGATTTGTAATGACAAAAGTGATAACTTAAGAATGAACTAAGGTAGTTCAAATTAGGTCTTAAGATTTTTAATGAGTAATAGAATACTGGAGACTCTCAAGTTCGAGTTCATACTCATGTCATATCGGATACAAATAAGCCCACTTATTTATAATTCATTATTTACATAGAAAGGCGTCCCAAACAATGTAAATAAAGAAATATAAACTTATGGTTCAGCGGTTCACAATTTCTTTATTTGAATAAAAAGGCATCCCAATCCATTCAAATAAGGATATCATAAATCATCCTACTTAAGAATTTCCGACAAAAACACTCATACTTAACTGATGAATTACAAGGCGATGTATTATGAGGTGTCGTAAGTGTTCCAAGAGTATGGAATGAATGTTCACAGTCATCCTCGAAGACGAGGAATAAAATAATCAGGGAAAGCTGACATAGCATTCAAAAGGGTTGGTGAGTTCTTAGTTATGAAATAGTTTTTCTCACAATGTTTGAGAAATACAAGAAAGATCATTGTGCAACTCACAATGTCGAAAAAATAAGTAAGACTAATATGTATCTCTCAATGTCTGAGAAATAGATAAGACAATTGTGTATCTCACGATGTCTGAGATATATAAATAAGCAAGTTGTGTATCTCACAATGTCTGAGATATATGAATGTTCATTGTATCAACTACAATGTCTTGAGTAAATTGCGTAGATTACAAATAATATGTTTATGATCAGGGAAATCTGGTTGTGCCGTAATGCCTTGGAATAGGCATACGCAGTCATATTTAGTCAATCGTTCATATAAACAGTCTGTATAAAAACAATACAATATTGTGTTAAGGAGTAAGCATGGCGCACGGAATGTTGAAGACAGCAATGAGTGATACGAGTTAAACATAAGATGTAGTTATAGTCTAGGTTAATATGCAACCTGGTTCTCTATAACTGTAGCTCTTATACCGATCTGTAACACCTCCAAAATATCACAGCGAAAGATAGTGTCACTGGGGTATTACTTCATAGTTCACAGCACAAATTTTAGAAAACGACTCTAAATGAGACGTTTTGAAATAAATTATCATTCGATTAAAATATCAGAGTTTACAAAGAGGTCCCACAAGTTTACAAAATGTACAACATAAAAGTTATAAAGTTTTTCAAATGATAATATATGCATCATCTTCAAAATGTTTTTCATGCGCCTTCACATGCCAGCTAATAGAGACCTGAAATAAAACATGCTAAAAAGTCAACACAAAGGTTGAGTGAATTCATAGGTTTAGTCAAATAAACAGTTGATCACAAGATATATCAGTTTATAAAAATGATTAAGCAACGAATACAAAGTCATAATAGTTATTATTGTAGTTGTTAAAACCGTATTTAAACAGTTGATGGAACCGTATTTAAACAGTTGGTAAAACCGTATTTAAACAGTTGGCAAAACCGTATTTAAACAGTTGGTAGAACCGTATTTAAACAGTTGGTAGAACCGTATTTAAACAGTTGGTAGAACCGTATTTAAAGAGTTGATAGAACCGTATTTAAACAGTTGGTAGAACCGTATTTAAACAGTTCATAGAACCGTATTTAAACAGTTCATAGAACCATATTTAAACAGTTGATAGAACCGTATTTAAACAGTTGGTAGAACCGTATTTAAACAGTTATATCCGTATTTAAACAGTTTCATAGGTTTAGTAAAATAAATAGTTGATCACAAGATACATCAGTTTATAAAAATGATTAAGCAACGAATACAAAGTCATAATAGTTATTATTTTAGTTGTTAAAACCGTATTTAAACAGTTGATGGAACCGTATTTAAACAGTTGGTAGAACCGTATTTAAACAGTTGGTAGAACCGTATTTAAACAGTTGGCAGAACCGTATTTAAACAGTTGGCAGAACCGTATTTAAACAGATTGTTATTATTTCAAGCACATAATTCCAAGTATCAATAAAGTTTGATATAGCACGTAGTATACAATTTTCAAGCAATTGTAATCATAGAAAATAAGTAGTAGCATGTATCTCCCTCAAAGAGTTTATAAAACAGTTAAATGAGAAAAAGTGGGGCTATGAACTCACCTTAGAGTGTAGTGACATAAGTAACACAACGGTGCCAAGAAGTATGGCAGAAGAGTATAAAGAAGTATAGCACAACGATATGGAATCGGCATGACCGGATCTAAACACACACGTTGTGTTGGGGATACTTTGAGTATATACTTGATAGCACGCGGAATTTACTACCAAGTATCTAGAAGATGTTTTGTGTTTGGTGATTGATTGAATAAAACAATAAGAACAAATAAGAACACAAACGATATCAACCAAACAATCACTTCAATATATATCGAACGATTACAATATGAACGTGAAGCTCTTGATAATTCGTATAAAGGGATATATCAAAACCCTAACTGAGGATCTCTTTTTATAATGCAAAGAGTCCTATACAAGTAAAACATCTAACCGTATCACAAAACCTAAATAAGATATATACCATATCTTTTCTATATTTATCCATGCACGATCTGTCTTTATCATATAAGCAGTACGAACTTCAATGTATCAGCAGTACCAACTACTGATGTATACTTCAATAAATCTTCAACCGTACTAACTTTCAATGAACCGTACCAACTGTTGGTTTAATTCCCAACAATCATCCCCTAAACTTATGATTTCTATGCAAATCAACAAGTTTCTTGAATTAAACTTCTGCTTATGTTGATGGGGTAGATTCTTTCAAACACTTATCTTTAATCTCGAAACACTTGGGAATTTTCTTCACATATCGTATTCTTTTGGTCAACTCTTCAAAAATTACCAAAATTAAATTTATTCTTATAAGGAATTAATTCTAAGTACCAACCCAAAGAATTTACTTCCTTATACCAACCCAGCATTTAATTACTTTAATAACTCCATTGGTTCTATAAAAAGCCTTAAATTCTCATTACTAACCCATCATTCTTCACATCAACCTTCAAATCACAACTATCAAACCCAATGAGTTCTTCCAATCCAAATATTGTTGAGATTTCATCATATTCTTCTTCAGATTTAGAAAGTGATGGATGGAGATCTTACTTTCCACCGAACTACACTAATCTGACTATCAGAAACCCATCTTCAAAAGCTCAAGAAGTATCTTCTGACGATGACCTTTCAATATCCTCTGATGATGATGATCAACAATCACTTCCACTATCAGTTGTATTGACAAGAGAGATAGAGAAAGCTGTGGCAAAAATGAGTAAGGTTCAAGTGCCCGAAAAACATCAATCACTTCCACTTCCAAGACCTGAGAAACGAGTTTTGGGACTTCCTAGTTGGAAAGTGTGGAACTAAATCAATAGCAAAGGAGTTCACAAATCCATGCCAGACTTCAAGGACAAAGGCAAAAGGAAGCTTGAGTAGTGGTTATGTGTTAGATTGGTTTAGGTTTTTGTGTTGTTTAGGTTTGTGTGTTGGGAGTTGGTTGGTTTTGTTGGTTTGGCTTATGTAATGAATCCACCTTTAATGAATAAATTTTATGCACTCCTTAATGAATTCATCTCTGACTCTTAATGCCTCCCCTGAATTTCATAAGCATCTTTAATAGCAACTAGAACAAACTTTATTCCTCCCCTGTTTGGAAGAATCTTCACCATCAGATGAACTAGAACATATGACATCCAAGCTCAGTATCCAATATGACCATTTGTACAAGTTACCATCAATTCAGTTGTTTAGTTTCAAACTGCTCTCAACACTTCCAGATGTATTACCTTCTGAGAGAGGTGTATCACAGAGCATAAACTCAGTAGGAACGAAGTTTGAACAATCAGTACAAACTGGTGAAGCCAGCAGTTCAAACTGTTAACCCCAGCAGTACTAACTGTTAGCAAAAAGTTTTCAGAGATAAAATCAAGTTGTAATTTTGAATGTGGATTTGAAAACATTTTTGTCCACTTATAGTTTTTAGCAAACTATCAGCTATGAACGGATTTGACATGTCTTTACCAATAGTCGTTTGCTATGGACTAGCCAACTCTTCACACTTAGATTTGATGAGTTGATAACCAACCAGTTTTTGGTAAACTGTCAACCATAAACGGATTTGAGTAGTCTTTACCAGAAACCGTTTGATCTGGACTAGTTGATTCTTATGTTGGTTAGACATGGTGAATCAATTATCATTTGTTGTGTGACAAGTATTCACACTTGACAATCCAAACCACCATACTTTCCAAAGCACAATCCAAAGCAAAAAGCTTTTCTTAACCTGAAATGTTAGTCCAAAACTAAAGAAAACACAATACACAATATTCTCTTTTAACAGTTATCACAATTGACTAACAAATGCACAAGCAGTACTAAAAATTACCAAGCAGTCTTAACTATACAAATAGCACAACTAGCAGTACAAAAACCAAAAACATTTAGACATTAATCTTTTGAAGGATTAAGCATTCCAATACCTGTTACCAAGTACTGAAATCTGCTTACATCAAAACCTTTTGTTAAGAGATCAGCAAAGTTATCATCAGTGTGTATTTTAACAACTTTTATTAACTTCTTTTCAGCACAGTCTCTTATAAAATGATGTCTAATTTCAATATGTTTAGTTTCTGAATGTTGAACTGGATTCTTAATGATACACATTGTACTGCTATTGTCTATATGTATAATTGTGTTTAAGAAATTGTACCCATAATCAAGCATCTGGTTTTGAATCCAAAGAACTTGAGTACAACAACTTGCAGCTGCCACATATTATGCTTCAGTAGTAGATGTGGCCACCATAGTCTGCTTCTTACACTGCCAAGAAATTAATCTTTGACCTAAGAACTGACATCCACCTGTTGTAGACTTTCTATCCATGCTAGCACCAGCATAATCAGAATCAGAGAATGCAACAAGATCAAATGCAGACTCTTTAGGATACCATAGCCCCAAGTTAGGCTGACCTTTAAGGTATCTGAAGATTCTCTTTACTGCTATGAGATGAGACACCTTAGGATTTACTTGGAATCTTGCACAGGCACAAACAGCAAACATAATATCAGGCCTAGATGATGTAAGGTACATCAGAGACCCAATCATAGATCTATACATGTGCACATCCACATCTTCACCACTGTGATCCTTTAATAGCAAATGTGTCTCCTTATCAACTGGTGTGCTAGCAACCTTGGCATCTGTGAATTGAAATTTCCTCAATATTTCACCAACATATTTATCCTGAGAGATAAATATACCATCTGGCTTTTGCTGTACTTGAAGACCTAGAAAGAAGGTAAGCTCTCCCATATAACTCATCTGAAATTGGTCTTTCATCAGCTTTTCAAACTCCTTACACATCTGTTTCTTTGTGGAACCAAAAATGATGTCATCTACATAGACTTGTACCAGTAGAATATCACCCTTTTTCTTTTTAATAAAGAGAGTTTGATCAATTTTCCCTCTATGAAACCCATTCTTCAGAAGATATTTAGCAAGAGTCTCATACCAAGCTCTTGGAGCCTGATGCAATCCATATAGAGCTTTCACCACCTTATAAACCTTGTCAGGATGCTCTGGGTCTATAAAACCTGGAGGTTGTGAAACATAGACCTCCTCATCAATAGTACCATATAGAAAGACACTTTTCACATCCATTTGATAGACCATAAACCCCATAAATGAAGCATAAGCAAGAAATAATCTTATTGCTTCAATCCTGGCAACTGGAGCAAAAACTCCCTCATAATCTATACCCTCTTCCTGAGTATAGCCTTGAGCAACCAATCTTGCTTTGTTCTTTATCACAATGCCCCTCTCATCCTTCTTGTTCCTGAATACCCACTTTGTACCAATCACTCTCATTCCCTTTGGTAGATAAACCAGAACCCATACATTCTGAATTTTGAATTGAAGCAATTCTTCTTGCATAGCTTCAACCCAACTTGATTCTTCTAAAGCTTTTAACACATTCTTGGGTTCAATCTAAGATAGAAAACATACAAACATACACTCATGCTCATCATTATGATGTTTCTCCTCATATACCACACTGAGAAATCCATGATGATCTGGGTCTTGTGTTTGCCTTCTGGTCTTGACTCCAGATTGTACATCTCCTATGATATTGGTAAGTGGATGATTCCTATGTACAATAGTATGGGGAGTAGAAGGAGCTGCATAGCTGGTAGGCATGTTTTGCAGACCATCTCCAAAGAAATCAAACTCATCAACTTGAGAAGCAGTATCAACTGGTGAATCAAGATGAGGTTGACTTGGTCCAGCAGCATCACTATTTTGCTCAACAGTTGGAACTTGTGACTGAGCAGTACTAACTCCATTTGTACTGCTCGTTGGATTTTCAGCTTCTTTACCATTCTGACCACTGGTTTCAGCAACATCTTTCTCTTTGTCTACACCACTTGATGAAGGAATATCATCTTTCTTTGTAGAAGACTCATTTACTGGACTTTCTTCCATGACTGGTATGAAAATGCAATCATCATCTTCCTCCTCTGAACCTGCATCATGGTTAGTATTTGTACCTGTAACAGGCACATAATTCATGGAATCTGAAAGACTGTCAATATCAAAGATCCAATCTGGACCTACACCTGCAACATTTGGTTTATTCTCCAAAAATTCTATGTGCAGATTTTCTTCTACATGCTTGGTGCTTGTATTGTACACCCTAAATGCCTTACTGTGCAGAGAATAACCAACAAAGAAACCTTCCTCAGATTTCCCATCAAACTTTCCTAGTTGGTCTTTGGTATTAAGGATAGTAACATGACAACCAAAAGGTCTCATGAAGCTTAAAGCATGGGTTCTACCTTTAAGAAGCTCATAAGCAGTCTTATTGTGAGGTTGCACAACTAAAACCCTATTCAATACATAACAAGCAGTGCTAACTGCTTCAGCCCAAAATGAAACTGGTAGCTTAGAGTCAGCTAACATTTTCCTAGCAGCCTCTATAAGAGTCCTATTCTTTCTCTCAGCTACACCATTTTGCTGTGGGGTTCTAGCTACACTAAACTCCCTCTTAATACCTTTTTCTTGCAAAAATCATCCATCACCCTATTCTTAAATTCAGTCCCATTGTCACATCTGATTATTTTAACTTTCTTATCAACTAGGTTTTCTACTTCAACAATGAAGGTCTTAAGGATTTCACTTGTTTCATCCTTAGTTTTCATAAAGAACACCCAAGAAAACCTACTATAATCATCAGTGATAACAAGACAGTATCTCTTAAAATTCAAGCTATTCACAGAGGTAGGACCAAACAAGTCCATATGCAACATATATAAAGCTTGAGAAATAGAGTTTTGGGTCTTTGGCTTACATGAGGCTCTGTGTTGCTTACCTTTAAGGCAAGAAACACAGGTTTGGTCATTGAGAAAAGTTTTATTTGGTAAACCTCTTACCAACCCATTCTTAGCAATATTGTTAATGGTTTTAAAATTAACATGACCAAGCCTCCTGTGCCACAACATTGATTCTTCCAATGTGGCTTTTGCAACAAGACAAGTAAGTCCAACCTTAGGAACTAGTTTATTCATCTCAACACTGTATGTATTATCCTTTCTAGGGATTTTAAGCAATACTTGACTTTCATCAGGTAGCTTGAAATCAGGAGAAAGAATAAGACAATCAGTATCAGTAAATAAAACTTTGTTCTGTTTATCACAAATTTGTGATACACTGAAAAGATTGTACTTAAGTTCTGGTACATAATACACATTTTCAAAATCAAGATTACCAGTTTTAATTACCCCTTTACCAGTAATCCTTCCTCCAATACCACCACCAAAGACAACTGTTCCTCCATCCAGAGCAATAAAGTCTGAAAGATATGACATGTTGCCTGTCATGTGCCTTGAACATCCACTGTCTGAATATCCTCTATCTTCTTTATCATTTGAAGGATGTTCCTGCACATAAAATAAAGGTGTTAGTTTCTTTTGGGGATCCAAACCATCACTGGTTTGGATCTGCCTTGTGCATCAAGATGAGAAAACTTGTTGGAGGTCTTTGATGCACCATTGGGTTTGGTAGAATTTTTAACCCAATGTGCTGAGGCCTTGACAGCATTGCCCCTTTTTCCCTTAACATTTAAGTGCCTAGCAGTAGGATTTGCTGGTCTAGCAGTTGGAACTGCTGACCTAGCCGTTGAATTTGCTGGTCTAGCAGTTGGAACTGCTGACCTAGCAGTTGGAACTGTTTGTTTAATTTTAGGCACCCACTTCTGATTGGTCATTGCTGTTTTCTCATAAAAATGCCTTTTAACTGTTTGTGCATGATTTGAAAATTGTTTTGCACTAGAAACAGTTTGCTTGTTATTAAACCACTTATTTTGACTAGCAGTTGAAACTGTTTTAATGCCAGTCTTTAACATAACAGCTTTGGGTGACATCTTATGATTTGCATTAGGGCTTGTCAATCTAGTTGAACTATTTTGAGTTACCCTAGCATTGTTATTCCTATTCACCCTTGTATTCCCAGAAACCCTCTTTTTCCATGGGTTAGAATCACAATAAGCAGCCATATGATCAAAACTTCCACAAACAAAGCACACTTTTCTAATCATGGCAAACTTATCATCCAATTTCTTAGATTTTGAGTGATTCCAGTTCCTATGACCACCCTCAGAACTTGGTGATCTGTTCTTAGTCCTATACATCTCAGCATATCTAACATTTTTCCTAACTGGTTTTATGTTTTCAGTCTTAACCACTTTAGGAGCATGTTTAACTTCTACCTTAACAACATTAGGTTTGTCCTTAACCTCTACATTTTCATCATCAGATGTCCAATCCTCAATAGTTGGTGCATCTGAGTTCCTATCAGAGGACATCTTTTCCTCAGAAAGAGATTTATCACTAGCACTCACAAAAGAATCTTCTGCCTTAACAAATTTAACAGGATTCTCACTAATCTTAACACCATATCCAGAAAAATCCATATCCTTAAACTCTTCTAAACCTGTATGAGCTAAATCAATTCCTGGTGGAACAAACATTCCTCTAAGAGGGGGTGCAACTACTTATAACCTAAACCAGATTTAGCTTTGTTAAGTATTTGACTCTCTACTATCTTCTTAACTCCATTTGAAGTATGTTCAAGAGTATCTACACTTAACTGGATGTTTTCTTTTTCCTTTTTAAGCTTCTCTAGTTCATATACAAGTCCACTCATTTTATTATCTTTTATTTCTAAATCCCTCTTTAAAATACCTATCTCATCAGAGAAGTTTGACTCATTCTGTCTATAAAACACAATTTGTTCTTCCAAAACAGCTAGTCCTCTTTTATGATTTGTCAGACTAGAATTTACTTGATTAAATTCTACTCTAAGATCATCATACTGTTTCTTAACATTTTCATAATCTTTTAAAGCACGACAAGAGTTTGAACATTTTTGGAGTATTTGTACCTCAGAGTCTGAGAAAGCCATCAAACCCAAGTTAGCTGGTTCCTCTTCTTCCTCCATGAAGCTCCAATCAAATCCAGCTCCATCTACAGCTACCATAGCCTTGGAAGAAGGCTCTACAACATTAATTGTTCTCCTTGTTCCTTGCTGATTCTTAAACCCTTGACCCTGGTTGCTTTGTTGTCTTGGACCTCTACATTCCCTGGCAAAGTGCCCCATCTTGTGACAATTAAAGCATTCCACTTTAGACTTATCATACCCAGCAACATCTCTTCCATTGAAGGTAATCTTATTCCCAGTCCTTTGGTAATACTTCTTAGCTCTGATGCTTATCAAAGCCAACTGCCACTTTAAATCCATAGCTTCCAAATCATCTTCAGCAATTTGAAGAAGATCTTCATTAAAGATCTTAGACCCACCAGACTGTTCTGACACAAATGCATATATGGTCTCATCAGTCAAGCCAGCAGTACTAGTTTTTACACTAGCAGTGCTAACTGTTGGTTTAGCAGTACCAACTGCTTCTTCATCTTCATGATTCGAACTGTTTGAAGAAGATACAAAAGCCATATTCCCTGAACTGGAACTGGTGCTACCACTCTTCTTGACCTTCTGCTCAACAATCTTAAGATTGTTGTAAAGCTCATTCATTGTCATTTTCTCCAGCTCTGGTTTATTGCTCCAAACCACAACATAAGTGTTCCATTCAGCAGGTAAACTATTTAGAAACTTCATGTTGAGGTCTTCCTGAGGTATCACAATCTTCAACACAGTAAGTTGACTGATGATCTTTTGAAGCCTATTAAAGATATGATCCAAAGTTTCATTGCTCGATGCAGTGAAGTTCTCATAACTTTGCTTGAGTAGGGTTTTCTGTGCCTTCTTGGTAGCTTCATTGCCACCAAATCTTTCCACCACTGCTTCAAAAAGGGTTTTAGCAGTCTCGTAATGGCTAAAATTCAGCACTTGATCATTAGGAATTGCCATTAGTAACAAATTCCTAGCCTTTTGATCATTCTTCTTTTTGATTCTCTCCTCGTTTGTAACTGGCTCAGTGTTAAGCTTTGTGATCTTGGAACCATCAGCACGTGTTTCTTCAACAGGAATTGGTTTGAAGGAATCACCATTGATAATGATATCCCATAATGCATAGTCTTGCACCATGAAATATTGCTCTATTCTGAGCCGCCATAAATCGTATTCATTCTGTTTCAGCATGGGGAGTTTAGCAAGGATTGAGGTTTGAGGTGTCTCCATGTCCATCTTCTTGGTTGCTAGTGAGTAAATACTTCTGAATCTTCTAAACTCAAAGTATCAGAAACCTGGCTCTGATACCACTTGACCGGATCTAAACACACACGTTGTGTTGGGGATACTTTGAGTATATACTTGATAGCACGCAGAATTTACTACCAAGTATCTAGAAGATGTTTTGTGTTTGGTGATTGATTGAATAAAACAATAAGAACAAATAAGAACACAAACGATATCAACCAAACAATCACTTCAATATATATCGAACGATTACAATATGAACGTGAAGCTCTTGATAATTCGTATGAAGGGATATATCAAAACCCTAACTAAGGATCTCTTTTTATAATGCAAAGAGTCCTATACAAGTAAAACATCTAACCGTATCACAAAACCTAAATAAGATATATACCATATCTTTTCTATATTTATCCATGCACGATCTGTCTTTATCATATAAGCAGTACGAACTTCAATGTATCAGCAGTACCAACTGCTGATGTATACTTCAATAAATCTTCAACCGTACTAACTTTCAATGAACCGTACCAACTGTTGGTTTAATTCCCAACAATCGGCATAACCTAATGAATATAAGCTTGTCTCAAAATATGACACGTGAAAAGTACTTGATGCGTATGAGTTTTCAAAAGACCTAACGTATTAGTTTTCGTGGAAGATTCGTATCAATGTTTGTTAAAAAGTTTAATATCATCATTCTTGTGGTGATATGAAATCAAATACTCAAGAAAAACGCACGCCAAAGTATAATATATATATATATATAGCACATATATATCATACCCAATAGCTTGATAATAGTCCAATGGGCGATCGCCCGATATCTTAAGTCTGATATCTTAAGTCTGTCACAAGTCTAATAATCGAATATGTCCAAGTCCGTTAATAATCCGTAAATTAGTCCAATGTGAGTCCAAGGTCCAACATGTATGGATATATAGTCCGTTATGAGTTAATATGTCCAATGTCCGAGTCTTTTAGTCTATTACTCAAGTCACAATCCAACTTATTTTAGTCTGTTAAGTGTCTAGCCGTGTCTAGCTCGTTAATGATTCAAGTTTTAAAATAAGTAAATGAATAAACATTTATTAGCGGAATACATAAGCTAAATATATAGGCTGAATATAAATTGGTCAAATAAGCCGAAATCTCAAAAGGTCTCGCAAGTTAATAAGTAAATCTGATACATCCCTTTTGGGTCCGGTGGGGCATTTTAGCCCAAAATTAAGTCCAAGCGCACCCTATACAACTAATGGGCTTCGGCCCATTTATCAAATTAAACCAAATGCAACCTTATGTGTTGACTGTTGTGCACCTATGAACCTTTTGTATTTTAAATGAGTTTGTCTTGCATTGCTATCTATTTGTTCAATTAATGATAATAAATGACTATGAAATGCAGATAAAGTTTTCTAAGATGAAGAACCTTAGCCAATATTACTTGCTTATTGTTATCATGCTAGAAATACTGGTGGTATCTTTCTTATAGTTGTGATACTATCCTGTATGTCCTTGTGAGTTTCTTAGTGATTTTTCGAACCCTCGACCTCTTGGCCGTGACCAACAAAAACAACCCCTTGCGGGTGTCCTGTTCTGATCGAGAACAAACCAAACAACCTATGGGTGGTTTTTGGTTTACCGTACACAAAATAAACCCAAACACACCCTGGTAGCTCTCGGTGGAGGCTAATACTAACAAGCCAAACGCATCCTTATCGGGCTGTGGTGAACCGAAGCTCAAACAAAACAAAAACACCCTTCTCAGGCTGTGGTACACGAAAACAAACAAAACCAGGTATAGCCATTTGGCTTGTGTTGGTCCAAGCAAAACAAGCAGACCTAAACGCCCCTGTGGGCTGGATCGAACCAAAACAAACACCCTCGAGGAAGGTGAGGTGATAGCAAAAGCGTACCACCCTAGTTGTGGCTCTCGGTGGTCGGTCGCGACAACAAAACAACATCAACGACACCCCTTTTGGGGCTGTCGTGTACCAAGCCAAAGAAACACCCCCTTGGGGTGGTTTCCAGCTGAGAACCAGGATCAAAGTATAAGCAGTACTAGAATGAGCGATAAGCTGATAAGCAGTTTCAAATAAGCTAACCCATCCAAGCCGAGATCTAAATCGGGTCGACCCGGTAACAAATCAACAAACCCACGTATTTTAATTAAATTTACCACACGAACCTTGATTTAAATACACTTTTTACCCAAGTTTATCCACGAAAACATTAACCGATTATTTATACTCGGTTTTTAATTAAAAGAAATTAATAATATCGATAAGGTGTCGACATACCACAAAGATCGAGAGAGAAGGACAGGTGATGAAGCGTCGGTGGTGACTGGCTCGAATCAAACCAACCCACGAAGCCAAAACCACCACCAAAAACACTCATGAATCGATCTTCTTATGGCTTGACTCAAGGAGGAGGGTGGCGACGGTGTTGTGAGGAGGTGGCAAGGTGGTGTTGGTGGCGGTGTGAGGCGGTGTATAGTGAGAGAGAGGAGAGAAGATGGAATGTTAGAGAGAGAGAGAGATAAAGATGAAATCTTATCTATCTACAAGAAGATAAGAAGGAAAAAGTAGAGGGGCGGTGGCGGTCTTAAATGAATATATATAATTTTTATTTATTTTATGCCCCGTGTACTTCATGTCCCGTTGAGTTAGAAATTAAACTCGATACCTCTAATTGGTAATTGCGAGAAATATATTTTTGTGAGTGTTTTTATAAAAATAATATAAAAACAAAGTTATTGACTTCGAAAAATAATTATCAAATTTAAACTATCACTAATGCGGTGTCGATACGTTTGCAGAGTCGTTTTTCGATAAAAACGAGATAACTTCTCGTTTAATAGAAAGAGGTGAACGAAAATGTTCAGAAAGTAATAATTCAAGCAGAGTGAATTATTTAACTTGGAAAATTTACTAGTTAACTACCGGTTACGGAAATTGCTTTTACGTTATGGTAAAAGTCAAAAAGTCAAAGTCAAGGTCAACTTTAAAATAATGTCTAAGGGGAAAATAGTCATTTTTCCTTATGAAAATTTACGGGTTGCTATAGATTAAACGCCCAGTTATATAATTAACTTGTCGTTCATTGTATTTAATGTGTGGATTGCGTTTGCTGACATTGAGAGCTTAAAAGGGCATTCTTAGGCGCCGCTCAACGAGAACAAAATTCATAGAGTAGGTAATAACTAGGGAGTAATGAGATTCTAAGTAAATACACTTTAAATATGAGACGAGTTTCTACCAATTTACTTTTCTGCATATTTAGTTTTATTTTGTTTAATTATTAGTTATAAAATCAAACTCTTCAAACCCCGAGTTTTTAAATTGCTTTCTATAAACTATAGAAATACAAAAATAATCTTCCCTCAATCTTTAGACTTAATCCGTCATACACTTCGAGTCTACCTCACTATTCCCCTAGAGAACGATCAATCATCCATGTCTTACCTATACGACACTACAACGGTTAGGTACTCTGCCTAGGAGGATTGTAAAACTTCGGTGTTGCAATCCGCCGCATCAGCCGTGCAGTAAGACTCTGTGAATGTCACTGTGATGAAATCCATGCTAGTTACCTAACAAATACATGCTAAAACGGTCAACTGATGCGTGGTTTTGCGACCTTACAACAGGTTTTACCTCTCGAGGGATCTCAAGAGGCTTGCAATCCCCACCAGGCAGTGTACCTGACCGATGTAGTATAGTGTAGTGGCAAGTACCGGGGGATTGATCGTTCTCTAGGGGAATAGTGTCGTTAGGATTAAAAAAACTACTCTAGTAGGTCTAAGGGTGAGGGAAGATTCTTTTTGTATTTTTATATTTTTTATGAAAGCAAGTAAAATCTCGGGTTTGAAGGAGTGGGCGGAATTAGTTGCTAGTCAACTAACCCAAATAACTACAAATGAAAATAAAATAAAATAACTGAAAATAAAAAAGTTGTGGAACTTATATGGGGAGAAATGTGTTTACTTAGATTTCCTTACTCCCAAACTATCTTTTATCGGTTGATTAGAGTGTATTAATTGCGTGGATGACGGGTGTATTCCTTAATACCAATCATGGGGTGGCGTACGTACTTCCCCAACTCTACAAGCTCCTACTTCACTCCTATGTCGAGCCGGCTAAGAAGCTCCTAACATGGGATCACTAGAATTCGCTCATGCATTAAATACAACCATAATAACCTTAGTACGCATTGGTTCATGTTTCTTAAGACGTTCAAGCAAGTTACCGTATAGGATGTTAGCCTGTTTTCTTAAGCCTAACATCGATAAACAATCATCCAATACAATTAATAACACACCAACAACTAATAATCAATAGTTAGGTTTCATTAGATCTAAGCAAACACAAGATAAATCTAGCCTAGCATGTTAAATAAAAGACAAGAACAAGATATAATCAAACAACACATAGACATATTGAATGATTAATTGATTACTTATCTTCAATTGAACATGGGAGATCCAAGGGTATGAAACCCTTAAAAATGGCAGAAAAATCGTCTTAGGGTTTCTCCTCACAAAGTTGCACACTAATGACTAAAAATTATGAAAATATATATAGGAAAACAGATCTGACGGCGTCACGTTATAGAGCGTGACGCCGTCACCTCGCCACGGTTAGGGTTTCTTGATGGCCTTCCTGACGTCGTCCCCTTTTAATCCTCCAAAATCCTCTCTGGCCTATCAGGATCTGACGCCGTCAAGGTTAAGGGTGACGCCGTCACTCTTTAATCCTGATGGCCATCTCTCTTTGTCTTAGCACGAGACGGCCTTGATCACCTTAAAGGGTGACGCCGTCAGACTTCTTTGTAAAACTTTCTGGCGCGTCACGTGTATTTGTCATATCCACCTCTTTTGCCAAGCCGTGACGCCGTCAGGAGCAATCCTTGACGCCGTCACGTGTACTTTTCCAGCAGCTTTGGCATTTTGTCGAATTCTTCACTTTTATGCTCCAAAAACGTCCAAAATGCTTCCTTTTCCAGATTTCTTCTCCAAAGTACCTAAAATGACAAAAGGAACGATTTAGGGCAATATTTGATCAAATAAATACGATTTAGGGCTTAAATGACCCCCTAAAAGCGGTACACTTTTCGCCTCATCAAATACCCTTACACTTGAGATTTGCTTGTCCTCAAGCAAATGCGCTTTTATTCTAATCAAAATACAAGTTAGGGGTCATTTAACTCTAATATAAAAGTAATTACAACAAATAGTCGTTCCTCTTTAATCATAATAAGCACGGAGATTACACACTAGCACCTCACAAGTAGTGTTTAGATACTCACATCTCTCAGGTGTCATAAAAGTATATCTCATAAATGGAAATGAATAATATCTCTCGCTACCTGTCATAGCAAATAGATTACCATAGGCTTGGGAAAGGATCAAAAACCTCCTCCACTAGGCGTAAGCACCTAAGATAAACTATCAAAGAGGGCTTTTAAACGGGTTATAACGTTAGGTGTAGGGATATGATAAACACGGTTTTGTTGGATAAAGGATATTTTACTGGTGGCGAGTTAAAGATCTTG
Source organism: Artemisia tridentata subsp. tridentata (assembly GCA_021014915.2). NCBI lineage: Eukaryota > Viridiplantae > Streptophyta > Magnoliopsida > Asterales > Asteraceae > Artemisia > Artemisia tridentata. Next base: position 181,737,119 of record CP139509.1, on the reverse strand, counting down.
ATTAATTACATGTACAATATGGCGTTGCTAAGCCAAGACTAGACTCGACTTAAGCTAATGAAAAAAAATAACAAAAAGATAAAATAAACATAAAATGAAACGGGATGGTAGTCCGTATGTTTTTTTTTTCTACTTTTTTATTTTTTATTTTTTATTTTTTATTTTTTCATACACTCTTGCCCTACCATCCAAAATAATACATCATAGGGGCCTCGGTTTCTCCCTTACACTTGAACTTTTACATAACTTTACAATTACTATTCTATCGACTCGAATTAAGATAATCGAAACACTTGGAGTACTTTTAAAATATTTAGCACATATGGGGGTAATAATGTTGTTCTTCCCCATTACTCCATTACACTAGTACTTTACCCATGAATCCCAATCGTCCCAAAACAATATGTACAAGGATATGACTCGACTTAGCAACCATGTAATCAATTAGATAATTAACTTGGGGTTTAAACAAATGTTGTCACAATAATGCACTAAAAATGAGTGCATACAAGGTAGGCTAAGGCGATTTGGGTGTACATTTAAGTGGGGTGTAAACAAATTCTTACTTTAAGTAAAATGCTTAAAGTTAGAAACGAAAGGATAGGCTCTGAGGGGTGTACTAGGGGTATCGTGTACTAAAAATGAGTACAACGCAAAGAGTGTGGGAGAATTACTTGACCAATGTAGCCAATGTAATTATAACAAAAACACAGGTGTAAAACAATGGGTTAATCCTAATGCCTCTTATCATGTAGTAAATCTAACTACACGAATGTAGTCTCACTTGTGGCCTCGGAATGGTCCTAACGCAAGTTCTAGAATCTAAGTGCTACCGGTACACACATCATAGCATAAATGCTTTTCCTACCAATTCTAGGGGCGAACCTCACATATTTGGGGGTGGAAAATTTTTTAGTGGTACGGTTTTGTGCTAGTCATATAACTCCTATCCGTGAGACGCTCATTAAGACCAAAGTTTCACTCCTATATGTTGTAAAAAATTTTAAATTTGGCACTAAAATTGCCTTAACAGGTATTTCTCTCAGTTTGATTACACATCTACCATTAAACAAACGAAAAAATCAAGCGTAAAAGCATTCTCTAAGGTATCGTACTTTACCCCCCCTTACACTTAAGATGAACATTGTCCCCAATGTTCAAATAACAAGATGTAAAAGTAAATAAGGTAAAAGAATGAAATCAAATACTCCCCTGATTCGCTCGGTGGATAAAGGGGTAACATGGTTAGATCTTCTTCCAAGGTAATGTTGAAGCTTCAAGATTAAAGCAGCGCCAAAAGCTTGATTCCACATACATCTCCTTGTCCAAAATAACCTGTTAAACCTGAGAAAACAAACAAGAAAACCTGCATAACATCGGCGGGATAAATCTGTATAAGGATATAATGCTTGTGGAATGATTATTTTGCAGATTCCTGGAGTTTATAAGTTAGAGATTTAATAAAAACTTTTTATGATTCCGGAAGAAAAACAAAACTTTCAAAAATTTCAGAAAATTAAAACCTGACACCGTCAGACTGGGGTCTGACGCCGTCAGAAATGATCTGACAGAATTCTCATGTTAAGTTTTCGGAAAAATTCTGGAAAAACCTATACCTTACTTCCTGGAAATCCTGCAAAATATCATTATGACTCGATACAAGCATTTGACTCAAACAATTACTAATATGTATGTTAATTTAATATTGTTATGATTCATGTTCATTTGTTCTAATAAACCGATTTGGATTTCCCTTACACTTATCTTTTGCAAAATACCTTTATATGTAGTTAAGACGAAGTTAAAAACAAGATAAAGCATTTTCACAATTTAGTTTCGAACATGAATCAATAATAATAAAAATTAAACATACATACGGAAGCAAATAAAATCAAACAAACAAATAAATAAACACACAAAGCAAATAAAGCTTGGGTTGCCTCCCAAGAAGAGCTTTTCTTTATTAACGAGTCTTGTAGCTAGACTCAAAGTCAGGCTTATCTAGTGTCGCTTATGCTCACGTATCCGAGTGTGAGCCATCTAATTGTTGCCTCATCTTTCTTGTATTCATCATTCAGCTCCAAACATCCATGATAATATCTCTTATTTTTCTCATGTGGATATTTGAGCCCCTTCCTCTTATCATTCTCACTTAACAAGTCAATAGGCACAAGTCTATTGCAAGATTCAATGGAGGAGTTCTTAAACCTAGGATGTGATCGGGGCATTTGGTAAACAAAATCTTCATCCCCATCCGTGAATGTAATTAACCCGTCCACAAGTTTTTCGTCAAGGTTGGTCAACCTTTTGAAGGGTTCTCCAAAAATGACTAGGGTTAATTTGTTATCAATAAATTCTCCTAAGTTCTCCATAACCATAAAATCCACCAAATACACAAAACTTCCTACGAATACGTGTAGTGGCTTAATCCTAGCAACAATGTTATCTCCTTGATATTCTAGCTCATCTACCATGATTTTATTATAATTAGCACGAGAGATAATGTTTATAGGCAAAGATGAGTTAAGATAAGTATGAAAACTATGATAACCAATCTTACATGGAAATTGCATGTTAAAGAGGCTATCCTTTTCGATCTTAGTCCTAGGGTCAACATACTTAAAGGGATCAATTTCCTCTTTTATCCATTCCTTGTTAACTACTTCTCCATTACCAGCATCCTCATCGGAGTCTGAGTCGTAAAATGGACTAACTGCATAGTCATTCTCATGGTCAGACTCCTCCATCTCAGAATTGTTACCAAAGTGGTGGTCGGGTGAAAGGTTGTTGTTTTCTACGATGGGAGCGGGAACGGGTAGTTGGAAGTTTGCACGGCGGAAAATACGAATAACAGGGATCAAGCGATCACTATTACTCATGAGGTACGTGGAAGGTGTCACAAACAAAAGTACAAAGAAATAAGATAGACTAAAGAAAACCTATAAAAATAAAATAAAAATCTCACTAGAAAGGAATCTAGTGAGTAGACCTAATAAAATAAAAATTCAACATAAACAATAACTATTCCCTGGCAGCGGCGCCAAAAACTTGATGCGTGGTTTTGCGACCTTACAACAGGTTTTACCTCTCGAGGGATCTCAAGAGGCTTGCAATCCCCACCAGGCAGTGTACCTGACCGATGTAGTATAGTGTAGTGGCAAGTACCGGGGGATTGATCGTTCTCTAGGGGAATAGTGTCGTTAGGATTGAAAAACTACTCTAGTAGGTCTAAGGGTGAGGGAAGATTCTTTTTGTATTTTTATATTTTTTATGAAAGCAAGTAAAATCTCGAGTTTGAAGGAGTGGGCGGAATTAGTTGCTAGTCAACTAACCCAAATAACTACAAATGCAAATAAAATAAAATAACTGAAAATAAAAAGGTTGTGGAACTTATATGGGGAGAAATGTGTTTACTTAGATTTCCTTACTCCCTAACTATCTTTTACCGGTTGATTAGTGTGTATTAATTGCGTGGATGACGGGTGTATTCCTTAATACCAATCGTGGGGTGGCGTACGTACTTCCCCAACTCTACAAGCTCCTACTTCACTCCTATGTCGAGCCGGCTAAGAAGCTCCTAACATGGGATCACTAGAATTCGCTCATGCATTAAATACAACCATAATAACCTTAGTACGCATTGGTTCATGTTTCTTAAGACGTTCAAGCAAGTTACCGTATAGGAGGTTAGCCAGTTTTCTTAAGCCTAACATCGATAAACAATCATCCAATACAATTAATAACACACCAACAACTAATAATCAATAGTTAGGTTTCTTTAGATCTAAGCAAACACAAGATAAATCTAGCCTAGCATGTTAAATAAAAGACAAGAACAAGATATAATCAAACAACACATAGACATATTGAATGATTAATTGATTACTTATCTTCAATTGAACATGGGAGATCCAAGGGTATGAAACCCTTAAAAATGGCAGAAAAATCGTCTTAGGGTTTCTCCTCACAAAGTTGCACACTAATGACTAAAAATTATGAAAATATATATAGGAAAACAGATCTGACGGCGTCACGTTATAGAGCGTGACGCCGTCACCTCGCCACGGTTAGGGTTTCTTGATGGCCTTCCTGACGCCGTCCCCTTTTAATCCTCCAAAATCCTCTCTGGCCTATCAGGAGCTGACGCCGTCAAGGTTAAGGGTGACGCCGTCTCTTTAATCCTGATGGCCATCTCTCTTTGTCTTAGCACGAGACGGCCTTGATCACCTTAAAGGGTGACGCCGTCAGACTTCCTTTGTAAAACTTTCTGGCGCGTCACGTGTATTTGTCATATCCACCTCTTTTGCCAAGCCGTGACGCTGTCAGGAGCAATCCTTGACGCCGTCACGTGTACTTTTCCAGCAGCTTTGGCATTTTGTCGAATTCTTCACTTTTATGCTCCAAAAACGTCCAAAATGCTTCCTTTTCCAGATTTCTTCTCCAAAGTACCTAAAATGACAAAAGGAACGATTTAGGGCAATATTTGATCAAATAAATACGATTTAGGGCTTAAATGACCCCCTAAAAGCGGTACACTTTTCGCCTCATCATCAACAAATATGTTGGTGATATAATAGGTTTAAAGCAAATGTAATAATGAACCACAAGGTTTTAGCGTGCGTGACCATTGTAACCCAATGACACCAAAATGCGTTTACTACTACCTAAGCTCATGACACCGAAACGTTAACAATAATAATATAAATGAGAGTGCCCAATGCAGGAGTCTAACCCATGACCACCTGGTTGATACTCAAATGAAGTTGCGCCCGTTTGACGTGTACTGAGTCAACCCGGACGGGGAGTGTCAATCCCAATAGATCTATTCACGACATTCGTGCTTACCAAAAATTAACGGTTCATGATAACGGGCAATAATGTAATGCGGGTTAACAAATAACTTAAGCCAGTACGTAAACGGGTAAATGTACTTGTGTTCAAAATGTAAAAATGAGCAATGTATTCTCACCCAAAAAGTAAGTGGAATCAAGTAAAAATATGGGGCTGTGAAACTTACCTCAAGTAGTGAATGTGTTCGGAAATATGTATCGTAGAACAACAACCGTGAAACCCTAACCGCGACCTAGAAATATAAGTCATTTTAAGAATTATGCAACGTGTAATATATGCGTATGCGTTTTATGAAGTTTAGCACCTTTATATACTTGTAGCGAGGTTTTAACAAGTTACATAATTCGGTTATTTAATAAATATGTTCAAGACGCATTTTCGTTAATTAGAAACCCTGGAAAGTTCGGGTCATAATAGTTATGTCAAACCCGTCTTAGAAAGCGTGTATCTAACTCATTTTAAGTCTGTTTTCCTCGTTAAACTTTATAAACCTAGATAAACATGTCTATTTTCATTATTTCAAAGTTCCGGTTCGAGAAAATAAGTTTCAACTGTCGGTTTTCATTAAAACAAAAGTGTGAGCTGCTGTTTTACATTTCAAAAAACTTTTGTCTAAAACATCTCTCGATTTCTACTGAAATCACTCTTTTCAAAATCTTAGATTCATCGTTTTCGAGTCTAGTTTCCAAAAATGGCAGCCTCTCGGCTTGATTCTCTACCAATTGTCCTATAGAGTAAAAAACGTGAGAAAGTACCAAAACTGTTTTAAATTCAGAAAACTATACCTACGGTCTCGGGGCCTTAGCTCCTTCAATATTTATCGTTAGGATTCGAATTTACTATCTACGGAAAGGTATAAGAATTCTCTACAAATGTCTGTGCGAAGGCCCAAAATGCCCTTATATTATGTATTTTTACACAAACAACCAGATTACCAAATTTCTTGTCGGTTTTGAGTAACTTTTTGTACGATTTTCAAAAAATATCAAATCAACTCCAATGACCACGAAATTTGGCAGAGATCAAGTAAAGACATGTATATAGGTCCACAAAAATTGGCAAGGTGTATATAAGTGTCTAGATATGAGTTTTATGTCGAGTTAGGGACTGGTCCATTTAGGACAGAAAGCTGAGTAAAAACACTTAACTTATTCTAAAGTTTTGCAACATTTCAAGTATAATTGTTGATACACAAGTGCTAAACTAACCGTGGCATGCATAAATAAGTACTTATAAGTATGTAAAAAGGTAATTGAAGCTTACAATAGAGGTGGTGCAATATTGGTGCAAAGGACCCAAGTAAACTTATGAAAACCCAAGATTACAACACCAAAACCCTAACTTATGATCAAATCCATAAACCAACTCTTAAACCACTTTTACCCAAGTTCAATATACCCTTGTTCTTCACCCTAGATCTGCTGAAAATGAGAGGAGGATAAGTGTTTGTGAGTGTTGTTTGAAGTGTGAATAATGTGAGTTAGGTAGTGGCTTTTTATAGAAGTAAAAGAGGTGATGTTCAAATCTCATTTCATAGCATCTTGCTTTTGCCACAACAAAAATAGATCGAGTGTTTTGGTGGAGGATGAAACGTGTATAGGGTTCCCAAGGAAGGGAAAAGTGTGCTTGGCTTGTTAAATCATTCACACTATCTCCTATGT